>QTSX02006412.1:0-539821 GCA_014839935.2 Entomophthora muscae
GATGACACCCTTCTTCTCACTGGGGGCCTCTACTAAGAGAGAAAGAATCTCTATGCTTAAACAAGCATTCCTTTTTACTGCTGGCAGTGATCTTAACAGCTTTGTTGAGCATTTCTTATTAAAAACAGAGTTTGGAAAAAGTACCTTCTTACCTGTCATACAAAATTCTAAGACAGATGATTTCCTTAACAACCTAAAGAAATTGATGTCAGAGTCCCCTGCCAAGCACCTTCCTTCCCTAAGAGAATTGGTTACATCAAGCTACAGTCTGAAAGAGCTTTGGGATTGTGGATTTAAAATGACAAAAAATGAGTATTCATATTCTAAAAAAATAAAAAATGCTAAAAAAGCATCATTAAATTCAAAAAACAAAAAAGTAAAAAATGATTCAGTAAAGAAAGAAAACATAAAAAATATTTTAAAACATATATTAAAAAATTCATTTCCAACTAGCCAATTCACTAAAAAAATCCCCTGGATTGATTTATGAAGAATTACAAAAAGAGTTGAGTGAATACTCAACTAAAATAAAATACTCATTATTGAAAACAAAAAAAGAAATTTATGAAGATATGAAAATAAAAAACAATATTTCTATTTCACTTTCCACTTTTTATAAGCTTATTCCTAATAATATAATTAAAAGCAAAAAGCAAACTGATATGTGTAACATTTGCAACTTAAAAAAGTCATTAGAAATGAAGAAAAAGAATTTGAGTATAAAGAAGTTGCCATTGCCTAAATCTATTAAAGAAAATTTGGAATCTATTGACCTACATGAAAAGTTTTATAAGCATCAAAATGAAGAATATATTAGTGATATAAATAATCTTGATAATGATTCATGTGTTATAGTAATAGACTATAAAGAAAACTTTAAAATAGGTGGGGGTCCTATAGAGACAAATAATTGTTTTTATGAGAAAATACCTATTTCTTTATTAGGATTTGCAATTGCTTTTAAAGAAAATGAGAAAATTAAATATGAGTATCATGACTTTTTATCTGAAATTTTATCTCATGACTCTTTGTTTTCAGGTCAGTGTTTGATAAGTCTGCTTAAAAATAATAAATTTAAGAATATTAAAAATATTAAAGTTTGGACTGATAATGGTAATCATTTCAGATCTTATGAATTCTTATATTATCTTTTTAAAGAGGTACCTAAAATTATAAAAGGAACAATTAAATTTAATAGATTTGTTGAGTGTCATGGCAAAAGTATTGTTGATAGTCATTTTGGTGTATTATCTAAAATATTTAAACAAAAGGAAAATGAGATGTATATAAAAAACATAAATGATCTCAAAATGGTTTTTGAGAGAGAGAAAGAAAGAAAGGGTCTATATGAGACACTTGTAAATAATTCAGATGTTTACCAAAAAATCTTTTTTCACATCTATGATAGAAAATCTAGGCCTAAAAAAAGCTGGCTTGAAGTCAAAGCATTTTATGTTAATCTTTCATATTTAATGAAAGATGGTGAGCTGTATGTTTCACCTTTGACATTTGAGGATGTTAAGGAGTACTCCAAAATAAATTATTGTGCAAATTTCTGCACAGATGACAGAGAAACAAAGAGAGCTGATACTACTAAAGGATTAGTAGGACATGTTCATGAAGTTGGACACATAACAAAAACTTATATTTCACATAGGGTAAATAGTCTTTTAAATACAACAACTTTTTTTTCTAAAAATAACTAAGAAATTAATTATATGAGCCAAAGATAGGGTAATAGCAATTATAGCTTTGGGGCTGCTATTACTCTCCCATGCAACTCATATATTTAATTCTTGGCTTATTAAAATAGAAAAAGGGTTTTAGCAAAAAATACAGCTAATAGAAATAAGATTTATTTCTATTATTTGTATATTTTACACTCTTAAACTTTTCTTCAGTAAACTAAGCATTATACTAATGTTCAAAAAACATAAGTTTATGACTTAAATGATACCAAAGAAGTTAAAAGGCTTTGAAATGCTTAAGCTGGCGCCTTGGCTTAATCTAACAAATAATGACCCATATATTGTGGGTTGGACCTTTATGAGTGACCTTCAAACAAGGGTTGGAGTACACTGTGAAACTCCTCTCTAGTTTATTGTCTGTTTGCTCAAGTGCATGCCAAGCTTCTCTGCAAGTACTACCCCCTAAGGCCAATCTAGAGGGGGGCAATGTTGTGAATGCTGCCATTCACCTATCTCAATTTTGCCTTTGATGGGTTATTTCAAGGGCAAATATCTCTCTTTTGCTTTTGCCCCTCAAAATGAGTCTGGCTCCAAATTGGGAAATTTAATTTTTCAGTTTCTTGATTCTGGGCAGCTAACTTGCCCCACTCATGCTTGTGGCAAGTGATCCTACCATCCTGGTAGTGTTTTGTGGTATCATCAACCACTATATACTCTATTTCCTATTCACCAATAAAAATTAAGTTCTATTCACATTTTTGTCTTTGTGTCTCCCAGTAATTTGGCGCCTCTCTAGCCATGTCTAGTAGATATTACTTCAATCAGGGCCACAAGTACAAATCCAATCCTAAGGTTAGGATTCCCCGTTGTGTATCTGTGCCACGCCTCAGAACATGTTACAAAAGTAACAGTTCCAAAGCCCTGGGCAAGAATCAAAACTGCTCCTAGCCGCCAGGCGGGGCTAGCAGGCGGGAGATTTGCCTGCACCTGGATTTGCTTTAAAAAGCAAAATACAGGTGCAGGAACCATTCCTGACCTGGTGGAAGCTGCAGGGCCCATTCTGGGCCCCAAAAGCTACACCCAAGCCTTGATGGGTTTGGCTGGGCCTGAGCAGGCTAATTTTAGCTGCCAGTAAACCCAGTTTAAGCCCACCCTCCATCAAGTAATTTGGGGTTCCCAATTGGGAGCCCCTTTTAATCAAGTTTCTTTGCCCTAGAATGCCTGTCAAGCCAGTCCAAAAATGGTGATCAGATTGGGAAAGCCCCCATGACTCCTGAAGCCAAACCTGTCAGAACCAATGACCAGCCAAGCCAAGATGGTCCACCAAAAAGCCAAACAACTGTTCCTGAAACCTCCAAAAGTGACCATGAAGCAACCAACCAAACAGAAGAGCCTGAGATGCCAAGCCTTGCCACACAGCTAGCACCAGAAGAATGCCCAGAGGCACTTGCATGTGAGTAAGTATATAAATCAGAAGCATCTGAAAAATTTCTGTATTGTCATCCTTACTGATAAAGCTGTTATGAACCTTTGGCTCACCAATCTGTTTCCATACCTATTTTTGATACTCTTTCATCTGCAAACACCAAAGTGTTGCAACTTAACTAATGAGGATTAAGTATTTGGAATTGGGGAAGACAACAGTCCAATAGAAGGGACAGAATAATAAGAATAAGGTATAATTTATTGTAGAATATTGTGATTAATATATTATATGGGGAAAGCCACAAGACCACAAGGGGGTGGCATAGTGGCGTGTTCCATTTAAGGTTCAAAGCCAAGGAATAACTTGTGCGGGATCAGCAGGTTGAATTGGTAGCCTTCTTAATTAGGGGGAAGTGCCCACCATTTGACATTGCCATCAGATTGCCTCATGTTGTTAGACACGTCAAGGGGTGACTCATTGAGCACCCCCTGTGTATTGTAAGATACATTAGAGGGCAAGTCTGGAAACTTGGTTGCAACAAAAGTGTCAGTACCCATCCACAGGGATAGATAGCCAGACTCCAGTTGACAAAACTGAAGCCTTTGACTACCATTGCCCACCCAACGCTCCATTTGGCCCTGTGCATTTCACTGAGTATCCCCCAAACCCTGACCACAAAACCTGGACCTTGGAAGACTTGCAGTGGTACACCCGCCCAAACGCCCCCCAGGAACCCTACCAAATTATTGGTGATAGCAAATCAATCACCATCCACCCTTTGATCTTCAACGGGAAATACAACAGTCCTGCTGCCTACCTGGTCCCCATGGAACCACCCCAACACCCAAACCAACCATCTCAATCCCACCCACTTCTGATGCCACTGGCCAGAGTAGTCAATTCCTGGGGGTGCTTTATCTGGCCCTCACAGGGTTGATTGATTCCGCCTTGCCAGTGGCTGGGCCCTGGGCTATGGCTGGGAAGGCCCTTCCCTACATGGTAAAGTTGGGTCCCATCATCTGGTGGGCCATGCCAGTACCTGCTTTGACTCCTCCCTCACCTGCTGGAGCTCCACAGTACTCCTGGTATCCTGAAAGAACACGACAAGCCAACATGGGGAAAGGTTATTAGCTACAACAGTTGGGTTTACTGCTGGATGATCTGTATACTGAGCATCAAGGGCGTGGATGCAAGGATGATCCCTGGGCTGGTCAACAGCGGTATAGTGACCCCCCTGAAGAACACCTGGTTACTTGATAACTTCTGGGGCCAAGGAGTTAGAAGGCTATGGGGTAGACAACTACCTCAAGGATAAAAGGGTCTAAAAATATACCAGATCCTATATAGCCTGCAGGCTAGCAGTTGAGTAGAAAAGCTTGGTGGCAGCCAAGCTCAAACTTCTGAGAAGATTATGGATGGGAAATCAAGGATGACTTGGATACAGTACATCCAACATGCCCCTCCAGTCTCAAGAGTAGGGACTAACCAAGGCATAAGGTGCTCACCTGTTGAAATGACTTGTGGGGATAGACCAGAAACTGTAACCCAAACAGCCAGGCTCACATTAAGATCTACAAAAGAGGGACCCCCACATAGAGGGGCAGAACCCCATATTAAAGAATCAAGGCTCAAAGCAAAGGTGGTCCCGGTCAAATGGGCACAAAAACAGATAGTCAATTTCCAGGGAGCACTGCTCCCCAAAGGCGCTGTGGTCTGGATACTAGCTGGGAACTGTAAGAAACTAGAGCCAGTATATTGAGACCCAGGTAGAGAAGTGCAGCACTGTATATATAGGACTACCTACCTAGTGGAATTCAGGGCTCCCAAAGAAAGCATTATCAAGAAATACTGTCATATCTGTCCTAGAGTGAGTGAATTGGATCCCACAGCAAGATCCAGCCAATTGTCTAACAGCTTTGGGATCATCAAGCTGCCGCTGTGAAAGCATGCCCTCCACCAGATGCTCCAGAACCACAGAGCAGTGCTTAAAGCCAAGAGAGGATCAAGATGGGCAAATGTGGTGATATGAGCATGGCTATTGTGTAATTACCATTGTTATCCATATGGATCACTTCCAGAATGTTATTAAAAATCCTCCTGTGCATCAGGAAGTCCATTGGTCCCTTTTATACTTCACAATCACCCTGTAAGGCTACTGTCTGATACTGAATAGAGTTATGGGGCAAGTGAAATTTTAATGGATTGGGGGTAAAAGAGCTGGCAGTACGGGTTACATTATGGATATAACAGCAACCCATGCCCTGAATGGGATGGTACAAGAGCTGCCTGGTGATGGGAGTTCTGGTGTTAGATGGATGGCCACCCACCCATACACTTGAATTACCAATCAAGTGGTGGATTTTTAGCTAGTTTATGGCTATTTAATTATCCCAACACTTCAAATAGTGATGAGCATGTTTTCATAGATGGATTGAAGGAGCTTCAGATCACTTTAGGATATGGTTGATATAAGCAATAAATAGATTTCTGTGTAATGGGTTTCTCCTGTATGGGATCCTCTTGGGTGTCTTCTATTGTTGCTGGACCTAGATTTGTTTGGTTTGAAACTAAAGGGATTGGATTTGGATTGTACTTGAATCTATCAGCTTTTGCATTATAGATCTGGTATCTGGTTTAAAGGTGGTGACATTGATGGGATTGATTCATATGGCATTGGAGAGGAGAGATCTTGACGTTGGGATGTGGTACTGATCAGTGCCAATGTTCACAGATGGGGTTGAAACATTCTTGGAGCTGCACTGAGCCCCTAAGCTTGAACTGGCGAGATAGGTTTGGCAACTAGTTTCCTTGGCAGGATGGATACTATTGTGGGTGGGTTCAGTTCTTATGTATGGGGTGAGATTTCTTTTGGGCTGTACATCAGCTCCAAGCTCAGAAACTGGATTTAAAGCAATGGCTAGCCTTTACTGGCTTCATAGCTTCCAACTGCTTTGTTTCAGCCTTTGTATGTGTTTAAGATATGGAAACAATTCTGGAAAATTGTCTTGGCTACAATTTTTCTGGAATTGTAGCCGTACACATCCACAGGAGGATGCTTTTTTTGGATTGTTTTTAATATATATATATTTTCTTTCAAATTTTAAAGTTTAAAATATATGAGTTCATATGCCAATCCCACTCAAAATGAAAATTTCTTAAAATATGTATATTTATATAGTGGCTTTTCTGGAAAAAAGAAAGCCATCTGCAACCGTTTTTTAAAAAGTTTGGATTCCCCTGACATCAGGGAATCCAGAAAAACGGATAGCAGACGGCTTGAATGCGATGATTATGGCAAAGCGTAATTGTTGCGTTTTTAATCCGCCGCAGCCCTACATGTGTTTGAAAATATCAGAGTGACAGTACGCAGACTAGTATTTGGTTTATTCATTTCTCGGGGGTGCCGATTTCAGCTATGCCGCTATTTCTATAAAGTATGGTCAAGCATAAGGGCGGTGTACAGTAGGAAGAGGTTGAAAAATATTTTAGATTTTATTCTTGGGTGGAATGCAACTTGATTATTTATGATGGGATGGCTTGTAAGTTTCGGGGATGTAGCCGACAAGGTAAGCAATGGAGAACTCGGGGACAGGGGCGGTGGACCGGTGTCTGGCCTTTGCACGGCGGTTCTGGAACCAAATCTGGACGCTGCGCAGGGACATGCCAAGCTGGGCTGCCAGCTGCTCCTGGGTGATGCGGTGGGGCTTGGGGTCCATCAGGAAAGTGCTCTCAAGCGCCACCTGCTGTGACTTTGTGGCCTTGGAGCGGCGCTTGGTGGAATGGGGGTCGTATTGGATGGGGTCAAACAGAAGCATGCTGGCTTACCCCTTCGCTCCGTCCTTTATAGACGGGCAGTGAATTGGGATTTAATTGGTGTGTTAACCATTCAATGGGGACTTGGCCAATCATTTCCTTTCCACAATGGCAACTATTGATTATAACTTTGATGAATAAAAAACAAGGCATAACATCATAAAGCTATAGGATCCATATTCTAACCTATCAATAAGTCTGGATTCATATCCATAATAACAAAGAAGCTTACACCTATTATGGCCTAATGAAAGTACAATATCCTTGTAAAATTACCCACCATAGATCATCAAGGCAGCTCCAGATATAGACTATTCAAGAATCATTTCTTTCAACCAAGATCCACATCCCAAAACTACAATTAAACTGCCTAGTATCAAATACCACCACGCCAATGCCAGTTTAGCCTCCGATTTTAAAACAAAAAACCATGTACCGCTTTTAAACTTGAATCTATTTCCATCAACGAAATAAAAAACATGCTGGGTTGGTTAGTCCGGCTAAACTAGAAATTTATATAGCCCATCAGAGTATAACTTTCCACTAACCTCTGTTCCCATCGTAAGAAGGGGCAGGCATATGGGTCATTATTTCAGGGATTAGGCCATTTTCTAATACACATGCTGCCCAAGCCGCAGCATAGCACAGTTCGATTTTTAAAAAGTAACTAATCAATATTTTATATTTAAAACAGTAATAGCTCAATGAAAAACTAATATTTTTTACATTGTAAGCCATCAAAATGAAGCTAAGGATCTCATCTTTCTATTGGTGCAAAAATATCAATATATATGCTATACTCAATATCAAAGAAAAAGTTTTTTAAAAGAGAAAGTTAGGATTTTATCATATTATTTTGACAATAATAAAAAGTAGATTGTTTTAAAGCTAAATGATCTTATTTTTTACCATACAACCAATCTTTTTTATTTGGCAGAACTAAAGATAATATTGAGAGCTTTATTTCCACATTTTATTTCAATTAAAAAGCTTAATTTTTTATGATAGTCTGGAGTTAGGATGTTTAATTAATTGCTGTTTAGATTGGTTTCAAAGTTCAAGTGAGCTTTGAACCTCAATTTAGGCATGTTTAAATAGAATTCCTTAGTAATTTACCACTTTTAAAAATATGCAGATGAGAGTTACAATTAAGTGGATACATCATTTTAATTGATCTGCATTGACTACAAAGAGGATATGATGCAACAATGATGCTTACCTGCTCCACATATATCACTTGTGCATGAAAACTGGGCATTCCATTTATTCTAGGAATACACAATTTAAGTTAAAATTTTAATAAAAGCTATCCCATTGTTTCTTTCAGAATGGCTTCATAAGGCTTGGTATATAAGTGCTAAAGCACCACCTAAGGCTTACTTCAAACCATCTTTATGTCAAGTATATACTTCTGGGAAGTATAATAAACAAGATAAAGAGGAAATTTAAGAAGAGGATGATACTTTATTAGATATGGATATAGGATAATATATAGTATCATGGGACGCCACATACTGTCCATGTATGTCATGATAGTCATGGGGCTTATCCAAGTGATTAGTCCTCTTAAGTCATGAGGCTTGTCCAACTTGTGTTCCGGTTAGGGCTCAATTTTTGATCCCCATAATAGATAATCAAATGATAGCAGTGCCATCAACTTATTGACCAGTCAGGGGATTAATTCCCCAAGAGGGAGCAATTGAAGATGTTGCAACATCTCCCCCTGGGGTTCTGGAAGGTGGAACCTTGGGAATTTTCTTGAGATTATCTGGGATACAGTCTTGGTATTGATCCAGTTTGGCGTTAGGTACAGGGAGCCAGGAGTTACACTGAGCTGTTCTTGCTTTGCACAGGCAGAGGCATCATGGTGCATATGCTTCAGTTCTGTTTGAGCGCCAATACCCTTGATGGGGTAGGTACTGTTAGACTTGACTTCCATGACAATACCTGGTCCTCATAACCCTGGATCCAACTTGTGCATGTTGTGATTGATGACCCAGATCTTTTCCCCAACTTGGAAGCACTCTTGTTGAAGGGGGATTGCTTCTCTCTTGACTCTCTTCTTCTCCATTTCTACTTGGTCCTCTCTAGCCCACTGTACATCAGGGTCACTGTTGTCTGGTATCTTCTTGGGTAGAGGTAAACAGGGTCCTGTGGTAGTACTAACAAGGGCAAGCTTTTACCCATAGACAAGTTCATACAGGCTTTTACCTGTATTACAGTTGACTTGGGTTCTACACACCATGAGTGCTGTTGGTAATATGCCACCCAGGCTTTTGGATTGTTAGCAGATAACTTGCTGAGGGCCTCTACTAGTGAGACGTTTAGTTGTTCTACTATTCCATTTGCTTGCAGGTGGTAGGGACTGGCTATGATGTGCTTTATTACATTCTTGGCAAGGGAGATATTGGTGTTGATGGCTTTAAGTTTGGTTCCTCCATCTGTGATCAGGAGGTCAGGTTTCCCAAACTTAGCTGTGATCCATTTGCCAATAAGTTGTCTCACATCATTGCCTTTGTGTTCTTTTGTAGCTTGGGCTACAGACTGTGAGAATTGGGGAGCAGGTTAAGAGGAAATAAGCCCAAGCTCTCAACCACAATAAAAGTTGTTGTCTCAGCAACAACCCAAAGGTTGCCGCCAACCATTCCTAAGAGACCAATGGGGGAAAGGAATCAACTGAACACCAAAAGTAACAGAAACCCCCAAATGGCCAGATTAGACTAACAAACTTTGAACTTTATTAGAGTAGAGAATTATGGAGCACAGTCTTTTACAACTCTTGCATTCATTTAAGGGATGAGATAGAATTGGGGTGGTAGATTGAATGTCACAAACCAATCAACCAATGATAGGAGCAAATATGAGTGCATTTCTTAAGGCAGGAAGATCATGAAAATTTTCAAATGGGCATAGTCAAAAGGAAAACTGAACCAACTAACATCAGGAATATGCTTTGGATGCAATTATCACTGCTCCTGGCTGCTCTTGCACATGATATTTAACCAGAGGTGTCTCTTGGGTGGGTTAGGTAGGAAATCTTCAGAATAATTCCAAAATATTGGTTTGATGGCCTTTCTTGGGCCTTTTCAGTAACCTTTCAGATAATTTTCAAACATAGTTTGGTAGAAATTCCCAAGCATTTGGCGGGAATTGAAGTGGAGGCCTAAGGGGGAAGTGTAACTTTACACAGGCCATCTGGTTGCATTGTCAATAGCTGTTATAATGTACTTTTTGCCTTTATTTTTGCCAGGTATTGGTCCCAAAATATCCAGCAACCACACTCTGAAAGGCTGTGTAATTGGCACTGGTAGCTGTCAGGAATATTCCTGACATTAACCAAACTTCTACTAGGATATCAAGTTGGGAAAAATAGGAATTTCCAAGTCAAAAGATTTAAAATCAAATTTGGATTTCCCCTGTTAAACGGGGAAATAAAATAAAAATAAAGTCAAAACAGAACTTGTAAAGCCCTGTAATAATTTACCATCTGCACAGGAGCCTGCCACGTCCATCAGCACCCTCAGCCAGCCTCCCACCTCCTAGCCAGCTGCCAGCAGGCCCGCTGCCAGCAGGCCCGCTGCCAGTCCCCTGCCCGCCCACTTGCTCCCTGGGGCCCAGCTGACTGTCAGCCACCCACCCAGACCCCACTCTTCACTCTCCAGCCAATCAGAATGCACACTCAACTATAGCCAATCAGAAATGTCCCTGAACTCAGGGTTAAAATTAGATAATAATCCCTGCCCTTCAGAGCAAGGGAAAATCAGGTTTCAAGTTTGAGCAATAATTCTACCCCAGGCCAATGGGATTATGGGGCCCAGGCCACATGGTTAGGCCCAAACTCCAGCCAAACCAGCAACAGGTTGCAAGAGAACAAGGGTTTAGCCCTCTTCTCAAACCCAAATCCCACACTCATCATCTAAACTCTTGGGGTCTCTAATCCCCTGTTTTCACCCCACTTGTAAAACTTTGCACAGTGGGAGCAACTATAATTAAAGGACCCCCTTCTCAGTGATAGCTTGTGCTATTATTGAGATCAATACCCTCCTCAATAAAGCTAGTTTAAATCTTAATCCTTAAAGGTCAACCCTTAGTTAATTTAACCTCCACCTTCAATCCCCAATCCAGGGAAGATGAATCACCTCATCTTCACAGCTTGCCTTGGGATAGAAGGGTACCAACAGGGACCAGGGACCTTTGGGCCTTCACCAGAAGGGTTAGGCCAAGATTATCACTACAATCCTAGCCAAATCAACTCTTTGCACTCTGGTTCTTGGCCTCTTCTTGTGTTGCTACACTCCACCTTTTCCATTGCGGTGTACACCTCCCTGTACTACGTGTTGACGTACTTTGCGGGAAGCTTTGGCAGGTATAACATCCACGCCAAGGTATTTCAATGGTTAATGACCATATATTTAGTTGTCACTGCCTTGACCAGATTCTGATTTGCCAACCTCCAACCATACCTCTTGCAAGTAGTACCAACAATGTCTGGGTATTACAGCAGTACTGACTTTTGGCAGTGCCTTGGATTGGTGTACTTTTCACAGACTTTGCATTGCTCCAGTACTTCCTTGATATTTTCCAGCATGTTGGGCCACCATTAGTCTGTCTTAATGTATTCATGTAAGTTCTGGCTACAGGTGCGTCCCAGATATCTGTAGTATCAGAGGATTGTGTCAATCTTTTGTGTTGGCAGGACGTAGGATACAGTGTCACCACTTGGAAGTACTCAATGTAGCATACCATATAATTTTTTGGACAGATGATTGTTCTTGAGGTCCTTCTCTTGGATGTCAATTGGTGTGCCAGGTGGAAACCCTTCTTGGAGATTCCCCATGATTAACATGGGCCAATTGAGGTCCCCATCAGTGCATGGAACATGTTTACTATAAAGCCTTGATAGGGTGTCTACAGTAAGCATCTCTTTGCCTGGTTTGTATTTGATTGTCATGAAAAACCTTTGTATAAGGCTCATTCATTCAGCTTGTCTTCCTGATAGATGTTGTTGGGGTTTTGAAAAATCTCATTGACTTGTGATTGGTTAGTAATTTGAATGTTTGTGTGCCTTCCAGGTAACATTGCCACTTCATGAGACAGTGTACAATGGCTACCAGCTCCTTGTCATGTATTGGATATCTTTGTTTACCATCAGACATTTTTCTTGACTCATATGCTACAGGGAGGAAGTCCTTTTCTGCAGTTTGGATACAGAGTACTCCTCCTATGGTGTAATTGAATGTATTGGTTTCTAGATTGTATATTCCTTCTCAGTTTGGATATTGGAGGATGGAGGCATGACCTTGTACTCTTTTAGTTGTCAGAATGTTGGTCTCTTAACAGTGTCCATAAAAATTTGGTGGTCTTGCCTGTGATTATAAATAGGGGCAGTTAAGGCACCCCAGTCAGGGATGAATCTCCTAACATAGGCTACCATGTCCAGGAAGGTACAAAGCTCACTCTTATTTCTTGGTGCTGGCATGTCATTTATGGCACATATCTTTTCTGGGTCTGGTTTTATTCCGTCTTTACTGATATTATGTCCAAGGAATGAGAGTTCAGACAAGAAGAAATCACATTTTGAAGGCTTGGCTATGAGTTGATTATTTTTGAGGGTGCAGAGGACTAGGCAGACATCCTTCCAGTGTTGTTCTATAGTTAGACTGTGAATTATTATGTTGTCTAGATAGATGCTTGCTCTTTTTCTGATGTGTTCCTTGAAGACCTTGTTCATGAATATCAAAAAAGTGCTGGGAGAGTTTGTCATACCAAAATTAAGAACCACACACTCAAAGGCCCCATATTTTGTTCTTAAGGCGGTTTTTGGTATATCTTCTGGTTTTATACAAATTTGGTGATACCCTGCTGTCAAGTTGATCTTTGTAAAGACTTGAGACCCCCAGGGCGTCAAAGAGGTTATTAATCAGATACAGGGGATACCTGTTCTTAATTGTGACCTTGTTGAGCGCCCTGTAGTCTGTGACTAGGCAGAGTCCTCCATCTTTCTTTGCTACAAAGAAGATAGCAGCAACAAAAGACAATTCAGAAGGTCTTAGAAGTCCCTTTTCAAGTGCTTTGTCAAGGTAAGCTTTTAGAGCAGCATCTTCTTGTGGCATTAATTGGTAAATGGGGTGTGCTTTGGGGACACTTCCCTTGAGATCAATTTTGTGTTATATGCTCCAATCAGAAAGCAGTCCTGGTAGAGTTTCTTGGAAAAAAAGGGAATTCAATGGCTAGATGTGCTTGGATTGGGTCTATTTCATGTCTTTTTTCTGTACTTTTAAAGTGGATAATTTCATATGTGCAGGTGTTCCAATTGATTTTGCTAGGATAGGTTTCCTCTTCTGCTTCCATAATTTTCACAAATATGTGATCCTTCATGAGTGTATCAAGATGAGTTGGATAGACATGGTGATGCACCTCACCTTGTTGTATGGTGAGGGTAGAGCTATCCCAGTTGATATGAGGCTTGGTTGTTCTCATCCAATTCAAGCCAAGTATATCATCATATTTGAGGATTGGTATAATAGGGCCACTGAGCGTGGTTTGCACGTCTCCAATTTGGGCGCAGAAAGGTTTTGCTTCTTTGGTGACTGATGTGATCCTATTATCTACCATGATAACTCTCTTGATATTGCTCCAGACCATAGGTAGTTTCATGAGATTGGTGAATTTCTTGTCAACAAGGGATTGATCTGCTCCAGTGTTGAATAGTGCTGTGCCCTGATATCTGCAAAAGCAAATAGGATAATTGAGGAGTTTATTTCTGGTTTGGATGGTAAACAGTAGAGGATTGCTGGAGGGCACTTGAATCATGGTAATTGAGTCCACATCTTGGTCCCTTTACAAGTCTTGTTGAGAGGGGGTGGCTTGAATAAGCACTCCCCTGGCAGGGAGGCACTTAAAAGGAAATAAGTCCCCAATCTTGTGAGTCAAGGCCCCTAAGTTAAGCCCTCCAATCACCAAAACAATTGAAACTGTAACCATAGCAAGATTACCAAAGTGTCCAAGGTATGAGACCTTCCCATCATGGAGCTGAACCTTCCCAGTAGGTAACATCCTACCAAGTACGTCAACAGGTAGAAGGATGTGTTGGGTCTAACCAAGGAAGTTTTGGCTGGAAGAGATGGTGTTGTGGAGAGACCATAATGGAACTTTCTTCCCCAGTGTCCTGAGAGATATTTGACCCATCTATTATCCAAGGAATCCTTCTGGTGGGAGTCATTAGTTGAGGAATTATGCCAGCCTGTAGTGGGAGTGGGGTTTTCCAGAGCCAGTACCACAGATAGGAAAGGAACTAGAAACAATAACAGGAAATGGCTTCCCTTCATGGCTTCACAAAAGGATTTCAGAGAAAGGTGTAATCTAGATTAAGTAAAAGATGATTTTTATTGTTGGAAAAAGTAGAAATAATAGATATTGCTCACTTAAATTCACTAGTAAAGGGCTGTAATATTTAAGAGAATATTTGGATAAGAGGTCATTTAACTATGGGTGTTCACTAAAATTATGGCTAAAAATAATACCTGTATCATGTGTGAATAAACTTGGAGCTTAATAACAGTAAAAAAATAAAATGAAGAGAGGTACAAAAAAAGCCATAATATCAAACATAGTTAAGTGGTTAATCTGCTTAAAATCAGTGTAAATCAAGTACAGAGCTTGGTTAAAGTATAGCAAAAGTGGTTCTGTCAGCAGCAAGAGTGATGCAGGCAGCCAATCAGAACCTGAGTAGTAAGTGATGTGGCTTAGTAAACTATTAATCATTGCAGACTTAGAATCAAAGGCAAGAACAAAAGATAGATGAAAGGAATCATTATAATTATGTAATATAAGTGGAACAGTTGCTTGTAGACTAACATTTGGCTTCTCTTTAGGGTTCTGAGTTTGATCTCTGTTTGGCTTCAAGCCAGGGTTGACCATGGTATCCAGAACCTTGTTGTTTGTTGTTTGTGCTGGTGTGATATAATTAAAACCATCCATAAATTTAATATAGTCAGGGAATAAATCCCTGACATCCCCTGATCTTTTTTCCTCCTCAGTGGTTTCTTCAGTGATTTCTTGGTTAGCTTGAGCAGTGTGATTCCTTTTTTGAGGATGTGTGTTATTGACTTGGTTGTTCTACTTGTTAGATTGAGGGTCTTTCCTTGCTGTGGGACTCTCTTTTTGTTTGTTTCATATAGGTTGCCAGACTTCTGTGCAGCGCAATTTCTTTCCAATAATACATCTTGAAGGTTCTTACAGCGTGTCATTATAAACTGTTGTCTAATTTGTGTGGGAGATCATTGTAGAAGTCCAGTTGTGGTCTGGCTTTGTCAAAGTTAATAGTGTTGGGAGCTTGGCCATGTAGGTCTTTGTAAGCTGCAATGTACTCCTCAATTGTTCCTGTCATTTTGATAGTTCTGAGTTCTGTCATGATCACCACATTGGAGTCCTTCATGGAAAACTTTTCAAGAAAGGTGGCTTTGAACATATCCCTGTATTCACTATGATTGGGATGTTGGTTGAACCATTTGCTTACAAAGTGTGAGGCAGCCCTGTGACACAAAAGGAAATCTCACTGGCCCAGAGTCTGTGGTAGTAGCCCACTTGTGTTAACTTGCTTTATGTGCTTTGGATCCAGAGGTTGGTGTTTTCTTGGCGTAGTCCTACAAACATTCCAATCTCTGCTGAGCTTACAAATTGAAACACAAAGTTGGGTATTTCAGGTGTCTGCAAAGTTGGAGTTGGAGGCAGGTTCAGGAGCCCACAAGTGTTGAGGAGATTATAATTTTTGGTATAGACAAGGATATTATTAAAGACAGTGTATCCTGTGGGGACACCATGACCTTCTAAATATGTTCTCCAGCCAGTGGAAAGTGCCATCTGCTGGGTTTTTTCTTTGGAGGAACTTTTTCTTTAAGTTGTTTAGGTGTGGATAGCCTACCTGTGCTACCACTGTTAGTATATACTTCTGGGAAGTATAATAAACAAATCAAAAGGGGAAATTTAAGAAGAGAATGATAATTTATTGGATATTAACTTAGGATAGTATATAATATCATGGAAAGCCACATACTGTCCATGTACGTCATGGTAGTTATGGAGCTTATCCAAGTGATTGTTCCTCTTAAGTCACAAGGCTTGTCCAAGTTGCATTCTTCTTAGGACTCAAAATGTTTAATTCCCATAATAGATGGTCAAATGATAGTAGTGCCACCAAATTATTGATCAGTTGGGGAATCATTTGGCAAGTTACTCAGGAAATTAATTCCCCAAGAGGGAGCAATTGAAGATGTTGTAACATTTATAAAAAAATCATTCCTGCAACCACCACTCTTTTGCAAGGCATCTCTAAAAAGCATCTAACTATCAGCAATTATAAATCCAATATTATGGAATCCGTTAAATTCACCTCTATAATGCAGCCCTTTTCCTCATTGGGAGCATCAACAAAAGAGAAAGAATTGCTATGCTTAAGAAAGTATTTTTCTTTGTTTCTGGAGGCAACATTAATCCCTTCATCAATCATTTCCTCACTCAAACTGATTTTAAAAAAAGAGTTCCTTACTATTATTTAAAATCAGAAATTAAATGTGATACTTGATAACTTAAAGGATCTCCCAAAATACTCTCCCCAAAAGCATCTCCCAGCCTTGCAATCTCTGGTTACTTCCAGTTACTCTTTAAAAGAGCTTACTGTAAATTCAGAACCTGAACATAAAAATGCGGAATTGTCAAATCCTTGGTCCAAATTTCAAATCACTTTTGCTGGCAACTCAGTGAGTGAAAATTAAAATATTTAATAGAATTGACCATTTAATTTGATTTTTTGGTTTATTTAAATTGGCAAATTTTGAATCTCTTGATCAAATAACTCAACTAACAAAAGACAAAACACAATAAACAAATGCAGGATACATGAATAAGAAATGCAGGATTCTAATGTATGATTTGAGATTTCCTGTATTTCAAACAAATCATAGACATCATGTAAAACTTAACAAATCTGAAATTGTGGGATTGTCAAATCCAAGAACCAAATTTCATATCAAAAATGAGGTGAATTCAAAATAAATATAATTTATGGGTGTCTCAAAAAGGATGCTAAAGGATCTAGAGTGGATTTGTGCTAATTCTTTTAGGAATAATAGGCATTCTCAAAAACCACCCTATTCCAGTTTAGGATGGCTAAAATTTAGATCCTAATATTCACCAACTTAACATAATTAACAGTAAAACTTGATTAAATATACAGTTCTCTTTTTGAGCTTAATTTTTTTAATAAAATTTATAATAGCCTTATTTTAATAACAATCAAATAAACAATCTGTTCCCTGACCTTGAAAAAATCATGCAGGGCTACGCTGGGTCTCTTAATGGTGAAGCCTCTGTCTATGGCCACTCCCAACCCGCAGGCCTCTCTGCAAGCACCACCCAGGAGTGTGTTCTTTCTCCTGCAACTTCCAGCATGACCCTGTTTGCCCATCATGCACAGGCAGCTGCTAATCCAGATTATGTATCAGCATTAGCATCCAGAATTGGCCAAGTGATCCACAGGATCACCCAGAGAATCCATAATCCAGAAACAGCCATTCAGATAGCACTTTCAGGTTCCCAAGAAAGACACATCCCACATCCAGCCAATCATCCTGCAAGATGCAGAAGAAAATTGATTACCCCAGAAATTTTTCTATAAATGGTTGAAAAGCAAGAGATGCTTATGTCCCTTGGGGAAATTGTGGTCGCATTGGGTTTTGCAAAGTCCACTGTGGCTGAAACCCTGTGAGCCCACGCCAATTGTGGCCACCCTTCTAAGAAGACCCCAACTAGTGCCTGTACTTCAACCAATGGTGAAAAAGCCCATCCCCTTATTATGGCCATCATGGAACATGACCCGCAGATGCCCTTGGTCAAGGTATGTCTCCAACTGGGACTTTATGGCATTTTCACAAATAAAAGAACAGTCAATTTGTGGATGCACATAGTTGTGGTTGCTGCTAGAATCTTGTCCAATCAAGTTCTCACTGGCCCCATTTTAGTGAATACCAACCCATAAAATTCAACTCTTATTGATTTTATTAAAAGGAGGGCAATGAGGACGTGCAATGACATTATCTTCTTGTGGTATGTCAAGATTTCTGCAAGCATCCAAGATTATGGAGAAAAGTGTATCTAATCTGACGTCTAAAAGCGTGGCCCAATCTTTTATCAATTTGTCAGGGTTTTGTTGGCAGTTTCCCCATTAGGTGTCAATCATTACTTGGCAATATCAAACACTGCAGATGGGTATGCCTACCAGACAGAGCTCAAGGACATGCTGGAGGGGTGGGCTATCCAACATGCTGTGTACACAGTTGTACTGAGTGCAGAGATGGAGCAGCAGGAATGGGCAATCAAAGAAATTAGGGCTGCAGGGCATACCTGTTGGTCCTATCCCATCAACCACGCTGACATGCATCTTGCAGATGTATGTATCTATATTTTTGGTTCCACTCTCAGGCGCTTAAAGCCTGCCACCTACAATGAACTGTGCACCCAAATTGAGAAGGGGTATGAGCTTTTCCCTTCCATATTTGTCCAGGATTTATATGATGTTGTCATATTCTATGCAAGTGATAGTGATAAGTCCAGAAAGGACTCCCACCTTCCCCCATGCTCATCTATTTGTTTCATCAAGCCTGCATATGTGACAGAAGGAGAATTTGAGCAATTGAATCAATCAGATCTTGCCGCCTCTTCCCAGTCAACAAATCCTGCCTCCCCAACCCTCCCATCAATATCAAGCCACCCGCCTTCCAACCCTGACTCCCAAGCCAACACATATTCCCTCCCCACAACCTCTGATGCTGTCCCTTTCACAGGCGCAGATGATGGCAACATACATTCTGCCCATTTCCTCCCCTTCTTGTCCTTTGATCAGTAAAATAAATCTTTTCTTTGTGTCAAATTATTAAAATTAATATTTCTCTTTCAATTCACAATTAGCAATATTTCTTTTACATTGTTAGCATTTCCCATATTTAAAAACTGTGTTTTACATTTTATGTGATAACATATAATTATTTGCATTAATATTTTTTGTTATTGATAATAAATTTTGAACCACAAATATTAATATTGCATTAGAATATTGCAATTAGACGTCAACTATTGATATTTTGATGCTATGTGCATAACTCAATGCATATTGTTTACTGAAGTTCATTGTAAACAAGGCCTTTTTCATTGTAATTTATATAAATGGACTGTGTTTATATTAGAGAGCCATAACACTTAGTACAAATATTGATACATAGTGAATTTTACAGCCTTTATATTTACCTATTGGTAATAATTCTGTAAACCTTTTAGTCAGATTTTGCGAGGTAATGATAATGTAATGGGTTAATAAATTGACGTTTATTACCATTAATTTATTAAAACATTACATTATTATTACCTTGCAAAATCTGACTAAAAAGTTTACAGAATTATTACCAATAGGTAAATATACAGGCTGTAAAATTCACTATGTATCAATATTTGTACTAAGTGTTATGACTTTCTAATATAAACACAGTCCATTTATATAAATTACAATGAAAAAGGCCTTGTTTATAATAAATTTCATTAAAAAATATGCATTGAGCTATGCACATAGTATCAAAATATCAATAGCTGATGTCTAATTGCAATATTCTAATGCAATATTAATATTTGTGGTTCTTAATTTATTATTGATGATGAAAATATTTGTGTTGAAGTTATTACTATAAAAATTAGTTTTTTGATGTAATTCAAACAAAATGTCAAATATTTACAGCCTTATCAACAAATTAGAGTCAGACCTCCAAAAGGTGATCAAGCTTGAGCATAACATAAAGGAAATTGTGGTAAATCAACTGGGAAATGAGGGGAGGGCCTTGGTCCAGAAAAAAAAAACCGCAAAAAATAGCCTGGGAACAAATGTCAACAAAGAACACAAAGAAATAGTTTTAAATCTTCAAAAGGAAATAATCAAGCAGTTAGATTTCAATCATGCAGCCTACAACTTGTGGGAGTTCTGGCAAGGAGCCAAAGAAAACAACAAGAAAATCAAACTGATTGAAGGAACTGAAATCTCAAAGGAAATAGACACTAATGAAGAGGAAACTATTCAAATGGAAACAGAAGAAAACAAAACACAAGCAAGAAGCAGGAGCGCTCCAAGAAATACTGAAAATTTATCAAATAAAAATCAAGATGAAGCATAAGTAGCACAGAAAATAAGGAAGACCAAGCCCAGGAAATCAAATGAAGAGCAGCCAACACTCATGAAGTTTGCTGAAGGGGCGCCTGTGGCTGAGGGGGCTGCAGGGGAAACAATCAGTAAATTTTAAATGTTTTACTTATATTTACTTTAGTTATAACTAGAAATGGGGAAAAGGTTGCTGAATTGGCAGCCTTTACGCCCAATTGGTTTTACAGGGGTTATCAATCACTGTTAGCCCCTGTAAAGCAAATAAATAAAAATGAAATAAGTAAAATAATTCAAATGAACATGAATAATTTTGAAAATACTGAAACAAAAATCAAGCAATATCTACCACCGGTGGGGTGCTCCCCATGGATTAGGGAAGCATATGAAATAGGAGCAAATATTGATTTCAAAGAGATGACTGAAATTTGTGGGGATATCAGGATAAACTTTGTTGAAAATTTCAGCTTTGAGATATTCAGTTCCTATTTGAAAGTCAGGTTTTATTAGATTTTTTTTATATTGATTTATTTTTGAAAAGGGAAAGTGTTGAATACTTTCATAAATATATTCATCAAAGTGTTCAAAGCATTATCAAATAAAGTCTGGGACACAGTCCTTGTGAATACATTTAAACATTTATTTCTTTTGTTTGCCAAGGCATGGGGGCAGATATAAGTTGGGCGCCCTCTGGAACCATATTCAAGTTCAGCCAAACGTCCTACATCAACAGATTAACTCAAATATATAAAAAAATTATGCACGTTTTCTGAAAAATATACCTCTCAAAGGATTCACATTGCAATGTACCTAGGAATCCTATTACATTACATATTAAAAACAAATTTTAAAAAGTTGAAGGATTTACCAATACAACTTGGCATATGCCAATTAGCACTAGAACAACAGAAGACACTGCAGGGGTACAGGACAGTTGAGCACTTCCTGTATGACTCCTTTGCATTGACATTGTTGTATGGGTACTGTGCCTCCCAATAAGAACCTACTAATCAATTTTCTTACACACTTGCCTTTTATTAAGCGTTCAGCAACCACTGGGGTGCTGAGCGCCACCCCTCTAGCAATTAAATCCAGAATTGTCCACCACATACAGAAGAGTATGTGGTCCCATTTAGACACATTAGCAGAAATTTTAATTTTGGGGTATAATTCCCCAGAATAATTGCATTCCCTTTGCAATTTGCATCTCCCTAATAAATTATCTTCTCTTGCAATATAACTTTTATATTTTTATATTTTTTTAAATTTTTTTATTTTAAATTTTAATTTAAATATTTAAACTTAACTATTAAAATTTTAATATTAAAATTTTAATAGTTAAATTATAACAATATATCTAAATATATTATAAGACAGTAGTTATAGTAAGCAAACATGTGAAACAATAAAATATGATTTAAAAATGTGTTTATTTAGTTGCTTGTCAAGTCCAGGTTCATATATTACATAGTTAACAACAA
Organism: Entomophthora muscae; assembly: GCA_014839935.2. NCBI lineage: Eukaryota > Fungi > Entomophthoromycota > Entomophthoromycetes > Entomophthorales > Entomophthoraceae > Entomophthora > Entomophthora muscae. Next base: position 21,604 of record QTSX02006412.1, read on the forward strand.
GAACTGAATTTATCCACATCACGCGGCCTGCTCCACTTATGTTCTAAACAAGTGATTGTTTAGAACTCAAATTACTTTTCTCTTTTAATATGATTTGATAAATAGATTTGCTATAATTAACATGCATCATAAGTAACAATTAGTAAGAAATACATGAAAATCATTGGTTTTTGTGTTGTGCGGCTATAGTGGCACTAAATCAATAAGGCCAGATGATGACTTGTGTCAGAATTTTGGGATATTGACTAATTAACAGATTCAACCAATTCATGCAGGCCAGTTGTCAATCACTCTTAGGAATGGCTTCAACAGAATGACAAAGGGTGCAGGATCAATGAATCAACAACCAAATCATGTCCTGGCATTAACAATTTCATGCATTGCAATTAATTAATAGAACATGTAATTACTGCTCATTAATTAATCCACCCCAAAAACCACCTCAAACATTCTTCTCATAATAATTACTATTCTAAACCTTAATTGAATCCTAGAACAAGAGCGCCATCATAAGAACTGTCATCTGCATTGTATCTAGAAGAGTCCATCATGGGCTGAGGTGTCAGGACAAACACTCTAAGATAAAAGGCTTTGAGCCTAAGTATTAGAGTAGCACTGATTAAGTGAAACAATCATCTCTGTGAACTAGTAGCCAACCACTGGCTAGCTAGCCCTAGAAGTGGCCCAGGTAGACAGAAAGGATACCAATCTGTGGAAGATGTCAAGCAAGCCTTTTGTTAAAACCACCCCAAAAAGACTGGGCCTCCTTCTATATTGCCCTAATGCTACTTTAGTCTCTTCTAGCGTTGTGAGCTAACTTGGATAGCATGTGTGCAGGCAGGCTGCCTTAAAGTCAGTCTATTAGAATAAAATACTGATGATTCCTTATTGACTTGATGATTGATCCAAGTCTTATTTCCTTAATGTGATCCTCTCTTAGTCTTTAAGTGGAGAGAAAAAGATGATACTGTCATCATACAGTATAACAATCTATAGTAAAATATAGAGACACATATGAACCTATATCCAGAAGTAGGAAGAACTGTCCCAAATCCTCTGGGCCTTAGGACTTGTCAGACTTGCTACTTCTGATGACAACAAAATATTCTGGGCCAAAGGCGCCGCCAAAGTCACAGGTTCTCTGTACTTTCCTAATGTTAGAAGACTTAGGATATCATCTTACAGATGATAAAATACCATGGTCTGCAATTTTCTGACAACTTACAAGGTCCAATTTTTGGCTTAAAAAAAACCAAAGTACCAAAAAGAGCTACAATTATTTAAATAAAATTATTTGATTTCTATCTTTTTAAATCTATTTATTTGTTAGCTCAACAGTCAATACACTAGTTGGTGCATTATAATAAAAATATGTGTTTTGTATCTAGTATAATTAATTTACTTCTTTTTTATGTATTCTTATATGTCTATAATACAATTCATTGTCATGTCATACTATATAATTAATAATTTTTGAGTCCTAATAAAAACAAAATAAATACTGTAAATTCATAACCTAAAGGTAAAAAAACAAATAAATCTGGATCACTCATTTATCTGATTGGCTTGGAGTTGAGGGCTTTTGGAAGGAAGGATTCTAAGTGCTTGTAAAAAGCTGCCACCACATTGGGTGGCATTGTAAATTGGCTGATCTCAGGAATGTTGAAGAGATCCTTGGTATACTGAGGGAGGCCTTTATTCACCTTATTCTTGATCCAACCAAACACCTCCTCAATGGGATTTTGAAATGGAGAATAGGGCAGAAAGAAGAGGAGTCTCATTGGGCAATCAGATAGGCAGTGGCTGGCCAAATGGGTATTTTTATCTATTGGTGGGAACTCAGACACAACCAAATCCACCTTGTGGAGCCTGGCATTATCCAACACAACAATTTTGGTTGTGCTGCTGCAATTGATCCAGAGGTACTCCTTTACGGCTCAGAGAAAATCAAGAAAAGTCCCACTATTGTGAGAACCCTTGATAATTTGATATTGGTCCAACCCACAAGGACCCAGAAACAAACCATCAAACACATCTGGGAACAAACAGCTGCACAATGTGCTACACCATCCTTGGACCCCTTCTAAACCCACTCATGCCTAGACCTGAGTAAGAAAGAAATGATGATTCATCTATGTAGAAGAACTAGGAATTCCCAGTCTTCTTTAGGGCTAGATAAGTCTCAGCATAAATGTGTCAATCCTCAATAGTCTTCTCACTGTTTCTATTGTACAGAGAAACTCCAAGTACCTTCCACAAGAAGCCCAAATCAACCATTGCTTGGTAAACAAAGGTTTTAGAGACAGAAAGCCCAAACTCTGTGGCAAGCATTGATTGGACAGCAAGCGTGTCCAGGTGGTAATTCTTGGCTACCCACTGCTTGATTGCATTGATGTGCACAGGTTGAAGTAGTTTTGGCTGCTGCTTAGCCTTGGGGGATTCAGATATTTTCCCAGTGTTGCCATGCTTTTGTTTTTTATTGCCAATATATCTGGCTATGACACCAAATTGGGACTCAATATCCTAAACTGCCATTTCCCTGTTCAAGCAGTTGAGGAGAGCTTCACGCTCATTATCTGTCAACCAACGCCAGCCCTTGGCAGGTACTGTGGCATCCTGGCTAGCAGGCTTAACACAGGGGATGGGGACTTTTCTGTAGAAGGTGGGATCACACTTGGTTGTGCTGGTGCCGTCAATGGTGGCATACAACACAGGTGCAGACAGCGCCTCAATTGTGACCAATGGCTCATAGGTGGTGTCAAAGACGCAGGGGCAGGAAGTGGCAACTCTTGGATCAAGAGAGCGGGGCCAGGTGATAACTGGGTACACAGTGGAGGTGTAAGTAACCTCAGTGTCCTGGTGACCCTGGTATGGGAGACTTTGGTGACAGGCCTTGAGAGCGTCTTCTATCTTGGATTCAGGCTGGTTGATTGGGCTTGAGATGCGGAAGGTATTGACTGGCTATGACTCCTTGGGAGGCCTGTGTGTTGGCATGAATCCCCTCAAGTTGGGTTCTGGGTCTGTTCTTGGACCCTCTGGGACGCCCTCGTGAACAGGCTGCCCTGCAGGCTGGTGCAGGACAAGGTTGGGAATTAATGTGTCTGTTCATAAAAATAAAATAAAAAATATATTTTAGGTTAAATATGTATTTATTTAGATTTTTGGTTTAGTTGTGAATAGTTGAATTCTTTTGATTTAGCCTTGAATAGTAGCAGAGTTTCTATATTTGTGATTTGAAGTGTATAATATTGTATCCTTTCCAGGTTTGGGTAGTTTTACATTTCACTTAATTTCATGTCTAAACATGGTTGTTGAGATTGAATTTTTATTTGATTTTATCCAGAGTGGAGCTTCTTGATTTGAGTTGTTGTTTCCTAGTGTGTGTACTGTGCATTCAATTTGGATTCCAGTTCCTGCAATTAATATCTGAGTTTACTAGTGGCATTCAAAAGTGATTTGAAATTTGGTTCTTGGATTTGACAATCCTGCAATTCCAAAAAAACATAGTAAACTTAATGAAAATGGTTGATGGATTTGAACGCTTTAAATCTGATTCCAGTTAATTCATTTTGTCTATTGGAAATATGCAGTTTAACTTGAACTTTGCAAAGTGTCTATGAGTTCCCATATTTTTAAAAATCCAAATAAATACACAAAAAAATTAATTTAATTAAAAAAATGTCATCCTGCAAAAGTGATTCAAAATTTGGACCAAGGATTTGACAATCCCACATTTTTACATTTAGGTTCTGAATTTACAGTAATGATATGGGGTTTAATATACCAAGAAGAAGTTTAAATACTCAAGAAAAAATAAATAAAAATAAAAATGCAGGCTTAAATAAAAAAGCCAAAAAATAATAACTATTCATTAAAAAAAGAAATAATCAAAGAAAATAATTAAAAAATTGCAGGAAAATTCTTTTGAAGCAAGCCTTTTACAAAAAAACTGGCAATCTTTTTTAAAGATATCAAAAAAGAAATGAGTGAATTATTAACTGCAATAAAATGCTCTTTATTAAAAACAAAAAATATGAAAGTATGAAAATAAAAAATGAGATTACAATATCAATATCAAATTTCTATAAACTAATACCAAAAAATATAATAAAGAGTAAAAAAACAAACTTACATGTACAATATTTGCAATTTAAAAATATCTTTAGAAAAAAGGAAAGAAGAATGTGAAAGCAAAATTTTGCCACTTCCAGAATCTATAAACAATGATTTAAAATCTATTGATCAGCACTAAGACTTTTATATTTATCAAAATAGAGAATATAAAAAAGATATTAATGAATTAGATGATGAATCTTGTGTTATAGTCATAAATAAATGTCAAGATTTTGTGGTCTTGAGGAATTGTGTTTATTAAAGGACATGGTAAAGTGAGTGTTGATAGGGGACTGTATGGCAACACTCTGTAGCTACCAATTGGGTCTTAGGGGGATTCTACAGCCTGGCGGTACTCCAAGTCCGTAGGAGAAAACACACAGGTCTGCAAGTAGACAGCAACACACTATACCTGGATACCTCTTACTACTAGGCTTTGGCTAGTAGTTATACAGTGATAGAGATTCCTTAATCTCTATCTTCAAGGGTGGATATTCTGCTCAATCTCTAATCAGGAGAGCACATTATATAGGGTGGATAAGTCCTCTTGCCAGATTGTAGTCTGACGCATCTAACTCTTATTAGTCAGTCTATCTGTTCCCCAGACTGCTAGTTTAAGCCCCCAGAGCTAGGCAGCCATGCCAGTCTGGCATGGGACTTCAATAGATTACCGGGCCACATCTTATCTCACCAGCGTATTGGCAGCATCTAGTTTGTGGTTTATGCATGTGCAAGTTTAGTTACCCTGTCTATTGGGATTTTGCATCATGCATTAATTAAGCTGAACAACCTTCTATATTGGTAATGGAATTCAAGGTATCTACAGCATGAATGTTTGGCGTCAATCATATTACATTAATATTCATAGCATTCCATCCTATTGGCTGTTTAACGTTCTGTGATTGTGACCCAGAATATCAAGCCTGGTTCTTCAGGTTTGATCCAATGAGTGGGCCATTTTTGGATTCTGATCAATCTTTGGAGTAATCATCAATGTACTTCTAGCCACAACCAAGGAGCATGCTAAGTTGATGCTTTTATAATCAAGCCAGCGGAATGGCAATTGGTTGTCTACCCAATAAACCAAGAAGAATGGTCAAGTCTATTACATTATTCCAGAGGCTTGACATTTTCCTTGGCTAGACTAGATCATATATTCTTCCCTTGACCAGAGACCTTAAACATATGGATAACATGTTGAACTACTCAAACTATACTAGCAAGACAGACACTAGAAAGTACATTGCAGAGATGTCAGAGGAGGAGCGCAAGGTGTCTTACAATCTTTCACTTTTGGCTAGAAAGGTGTTGATCCAAGGACTTTGAGATGGTGACTCAGAGTCAGTGTTTACTGGGTTAGAAGACCCTTTTCAGTTGGATTTACAAGAAGGCAGCAAGAAGTTGGTGGTGTCCATATACTAGTTAGAAGGGCAAAAACCTGGTGGTGCTGTAGATTGATATGTTGTAGGCAAAAACCATGGCAGGCAGGAACAGGTACCATTCTGAGGTACAGGTATCTACTAATTTTCTCAGGATGGAGACCAATGTTCCATTCACTCTCTCCACCATACCATTTGACTCAGGATGGTATGGAGTAGAGAGGACTCCCCTCACGCCCATGAGCTTGTTAAGCTTGGGAATGACATTGGCGGTGAAATTAGTGCCGTTGTCTGTGAGGATAAATTGAGGGCATCCATGTCAATGGATGATACACTCTAAGATGAAGGTGGCTGTTGCCTCAGCGCTTACTCACTGTAGTGGCTTGGTTTTGACCCATTTGTTTAAGTGATCAATGGCCAATATGATATACCAAAGGCGTCCTACACACATTGGAAGCAGACCTATGACGTCTATGCTTACAGTGTGCCAAGAAAATTTTGGTTCCACCTTTTTGTACTGGTGGCAGCCCACAATTAGTTTCTCATTCTGGCAGTTGGAACAGCAGGTGAGGGTCTCTTTGACGTCAAACAGCAGGGACTCCCAATAATAGTGGAGCTGCAGCTGAGCAACAGTCTTACAGAATCCCCCATGGCCTACGGCCTTGTGGGCAGCAAGTATGATTTCAGGCCTTTCTGACGGGCAAGGGAATAAGTACTTTTTACCTTTGTGATATTTGTAGAGTTTATTGTTCTCTACCCGGAAGTCCTTTCTTAGCTCCCTCAAAATTGCCTGGATTTCCTCTGGCTTGTCATCAAAGGAGTATTTTACTATCTTGTTGTACATATTGTCTGCTTGTGAGGATACCAGTGCTATGGTGGATAGTCAAGACAGGCAGTCAGCATTTTGGTGGCTGGCTCCAGGGTGGTGAACTATCTTGTAGTTGAAGGCTTGGAGTTTTAGTGTCCATCTGGCAAGGCGTCCTTTGGGCTCTCTGAGACTCTGGAGCCAACTGAGGCTGGCATGATCTGCTACCACAGTGAAGTGTACACCATGTAGGTACACCCTAAACTGCTTATAGGTGTATATCAAAGAGAGACGTTCTCTTTTGATGACAGTATAGTTTTGCTTGTGGACATTAAGGGACCTGCTGGCGTAGGCTACAGGATGCTCAGCTCCTTCATTGTCATGTTGGGATAGCACTGCTCCCAATGCTGACAAAAATGCGTCAGTGTGGACAATAAAGGGCTTGATGAAGTCTGGGTACATTAGGATGGGGCTGGATGAAAGGCTGGTTCTAAGAGAATCAAAGGCTGTCTGGCATGCTGTAGTCCACTCAAAAGTAGCTCCATTCTTAAGGAAGTTGAACAGTGGCTTGCCAGTGCGGGAGAAGTTTGGAATAAAGTGCTGGTAGTAGCCAACCATCCCTAGGAAGACTTGTATGTCTTGTTTGATTTCTGGTTGCTTCATATTTGTGATTGCTTTGACCTTAGAAGGTTGAGGCCAAAGTCCAGTTGTGTCTAAAACAAAGCCTAGGTATTTGAGCTAATCCTTGAAGAACTGGCACTTTTGAGGCTTTATCTTCAGATTGGCGTCAGCCAGTCTTTTGAATGCGGCCTCTAGATGATCCAGATGTTTGTTGAAGGTCCTGGAAAATACGTTAATATCATCCAAATATACCAGAATGCAGGACAGCTTGAGGTCTCCAAGAATTGAGTCCATGGCTTGTTGGAATGTGGCTGGAGCATTGCACATACCCTGGGACATACATGTTGGCTGGAATAACCCTTGTGAGGTTTTATTGCACATTTTTATTGTTCTTCAGGCGGCAACTCAATTTGCCAGTAACTAGAAATTAGATCCATGGCAGAGAAATACTTGGCTCCACCTAGACAATCAAGTGCATCATCTATTTGTGGGAGAGGGTACCAATCCTTCTTTGTTATCAAGTTGAGCCGTTGGTAGTCAATTACAACCCTATTGCTGCCATCTTTTTTCTTAACTATGAGCATAGGAGACGCCCAAGGGCTCTTAGATGGCACTAGCATGCCTTTATCCAAGAGCTCCTTAATCTCTTTGCTCACTACCTCCTTGCTAGCTTTGGACCTTTGTATAGGACAAAGGCAAATAGGCTTCTTGTCACTAGTGTCAATGTGATGAGTGACATCTGTGGCACATCCTAGATTGAAATCATCTTCTGCAAAAATGCAGCAATATTTTTTGAAAAGCACGCTGGCCTTCTTGCGTTTCTCATCTTTTAAAGAGGATAGGTCAGCCAAAGGGGTAGTTGCGTAAGCGGCAGCTTCTACTTGATCTGGCAACCCCATGTTGGAGAAGTCACCTATGTAATGGAATTCCTTGATTTTGATGACTGGGAGGATGTGTACAAAGGCAACTACCTGATGCTTCTTAATCTTTAGATCAAAGTCTTGTAAGTTAGCCAAAAGAACATGAATTTCCTGTTGCCCAGGAATGATGATTCCAGAGGCAACACATGGTTTGAACCAGGAGCGGCTCCAAGGCTGATGGATTTCCCCATAGAGTCCTTCAGGTATGTCTAAGGTTAACCCCAAGTTGACGACCATCTGGGTGCCGCTTGGGAGCGTGAAAGTTGATCTTGACAGGAGATGAATGCCCTTGTGCTCCTTTATCTGTGTGGGCAGGCACTTGCCATTTTTCCCTTTGATTTCATAGGGTACTGCTACCACTCTGTCCTTATATGCCAGGTGAATGCTTCTAGTCTCCTTTGGTGGCATATTCTCCTTTGAGTAGTACAGCAGGATTGTCTTATTGAGCAGTGTGTTCATTTCCATGTCTAGCTTAACCCTGTACTTGCAAAGGAATGCCGTCCCAATCAGTATATTGTAATTTTGACTGGGCAAGACTACTGCAGGCAAGGAAACCACAATTGAACCAAATCTCTTTGGCAGTGAACTGTATGCTCCAACCAAAGTAGTGGTATGTATGCCGGCAGTACCATAGACCTTGGAGTGGGAACATCTGGAGCCAGACCCAGTCTTTTCACCAGGCGGGTTGAGACTATATTGATGGGGGCCCACTATCTATAATGGCCCGTACTTTTACCTTATTCACAGAAATATCAGCATAAGTACATTTGGTATAAGATTTGGATTGGAGGTTTAATAGATGGATACCCAGTGGTCCTGGGGTATTGAAATACTGGCAGAGGCTTTGGCCAATCTCAGGGAAGTTGGCTTCTATGGTCTCCAGTGGCATGGAGAACTGTACACCTTTCAGTGGCGGCAGGTTGCTGGACACGTTTGGGTTAGAACCAGTACATACCTCCTGAACTTGAGCGGTATAGGGCTTTGAGACAGTCTCTATTGCATTAGTGTCAATTTTCCTGGGGCGGCCTCTCCCTTGGGTGGGGATCACATACAGGTTATCTTCTACTAGCTTATGGATAGAGTCCTCCTCAAAGTCTTTTTCCGGTAGAAAGAGATCAGGAAGGGGCTGGTTGCTGGCCGTGGATGTGGATATTGCCAGGATAGGTTTTGTCTCCTTGCAGACAGGCATGGAGACTGTAGGACTGACCTCTGGGCTCTGGCTGGCTGTTCCTCAATTGGGATCTTTTGGAATAGGGAGGGGATTAGTGGGATCAGTATATTCTGTTACTGGCCTGCCTTCCCTTTTCCCTGTTCTGCAGGTTTGGCTACTGTGACCACATTGACAGAAGGGGGACTAGGCTTTTCTCCTTGGCAGTCTGCCTCAAAATGTCCTTGCTTCCCACACTTATTGCAGTTACCATAATTTTGGTAGGATTTGTTTTCTCCTTTTGGCTTATCTGCATCAGGTGTGGAATTGGTTGGCTTGGGGGTTCGGGCGCACTCCTTAAAGTTGTTAAAGCTTTTACCTGACTGTCCCTTGTTTGGTGCCTCAAACTGGGAACTGAGTCTACTGAGATAGCTAGTAATTCTCTGGATGTCATTGGACTGTTCAAGTACCAGGAACATCACGTTGGCAAGCTCACAATATGGCTGTGATGCTCTACTCATAGTAATGCAACAATCTAAATTGGAAAGTACCCTGGCACCAAGGAGAATCTGAACCTTGTGGTAGAATTTATTGGCAAAGTCAGTGATGTCTTGTATTTTTTAAAGGAGATATTGCTAAACTCCGCCTTTCTGGCCTGAAGTTTAGTCTTGCTGCCAAATTCATCAATGACCGCCTGCTTGGCGTTGGTGTATGTCCACTCTTCCTGCAAAAGCCGTGGCATAATAACGTCTATACTAGCAAGATCCAGGGCATTTATGAGGGTGGTAGCCTTCATGTAGTCTGATGGCCCTCTCATGGACATCTTGAATAGCTGTACAAATGTTCTGATGTTTCCATTACAATCAAATTTGGGTAAGTTCAATGGCATGAACTTGTGGTTGGGCACCAGGGTCTCTTCTATTGGGGTGGCCATTGGTCTTCTGGCGGGAATAGAAGGGAGTCTGGTGGAGGTCATAGGTGTGAGAGGAGGCAGTGCTGCAACCCCCATGGGTAAATTACGTGTGTACTGGGAACCACTACTCTCACAATCAGACCCTAATTTGTGGAAGTAATCAGGAGAGGAAGTCTTCTGCCTTTCCAAGGAAGAGGCAGGAAGGGATGAAAGGCCTTGGACATAGCTACTACTACCTGCTCTGCTAGCCTGTGTCTCAAACTTGCTTAGACTTGTAGCAAACTTGAGCTCCATCTCCTTTTTAGCTGATTGTTCCTGTACCAGCTGTTCCAACAGGTCACTGTGGTTCTCTTCCAGCATAAGGATCATAGAAGTGAGTGTACCATTACGTTGCTTGTCCTTCAGGCAACTTTCCTCCAGGTGGGTGATTTGTTTGTGTGCTGACTCCAGATCTTTGTACAGCAAGCTTTCAAGCTAGTGAACGCTTTTGATAGTTTCCCAAAGATCATTTTTGTTATCCACATAGGCGTTGTGGTATAGGTAACAATCATGGGAGTTTGAGGTAACTTGGGAAACAATGCTCAGCGGGGCAGGGAACTTCCTGTTTCTCAGGCTGTCTAACTTGCTGGTCAGTTTGTTAACGTAAGCCACCATCCTGTTATATTGGTTGGTACTTTGGTTGTCAGCGCCATCCAGAATACGGTGCAGGGCTTCTTGGCCAGGATTCCCTTCACTCTGGATCAAATGCTGGGCCAACTTGTCAACTCTTTGTGTAAGGCTAATACAGTGGGTTGTCACGTCAGTGATCCACTGTAGAGTGATGCCAGTGCTTTCAAAGCAATTGGCAACTATGTGTCCCACCTGAGAGTTAAACTGTTGAACAATCTCATCCACTCTGAAGTGGGCATGGTTGGTGGTATCAAACAGATTTCTCAGGATCCCCTGTAACAAGTCAAAGCTGGTGTTTAGCTTATGGATTGTAGCCAAGTGGGCTTCATGAAATTTATTGCGGCTAGCTCCTAGCTCTGTAAGTTCTAAGCTTTGTCTTGCAACAAGTTGCTGTAAGTTCTTGATGCTTGGGTGAACAAAGTAAGACAGGAAGTCTTCAACTTGTCCCTTCTCCTTGTTTAACAGTTGGCTGATCTGCATGCTTTTTGCCTCTTGGTACTGGAGATATGCAGTCCAAAGGTTGGCAGCATTCATATTGTAGCTGAAAATTGTGAACTCTGTCTCCTGTTGGGCCCCTTCATGTTGACAACTGTGGAGCAGTGCGCCTAGCATGGTGCGGACCTCTTCTAAGGAATATTGGCAAGGTTGGTGTGGTCCTGGGACATTGGTAGGGTCCAAGTGAAGACATTCATCTTAGAGCTTGATGGCTCTGTGTGGCGTAATTGTCAGGCAGAGACTAGTGTCCAGTTTGGTGTCACTATTGTCCATACATCCCCCCATACTTATCAACAAAGCTGGGGTGGGAAAGAGGCAAGGCAGTGCCTTGACTTGACTCCAATGGTAGCTCATTTTTGTAGTGAGCCCTGCTGTCAAGATTTTGTGGTCTTGAGGAATTGTGTTTATTAAAGGACATGGTAAAGTGAGTGTTGATAGATGACTGTATGGCAACAGTCTGTAGCTACTAATTGGGTCTTAGGGGATTCTACGGCCTGGCGGTACTCCAAGTCCGTAGGAGAAAACACACAGGTCTGCAAGTAGACAGCAACACACTATACCTGGATACTTCTGACTACTAGGCTTTGACTAGTAGTGATACAGTGATAGAGATTCCTTAATCTCTATCTTCAAGGGTGGATATTCTGCTCAATCTCTAATCAGGAGAACACATTATATAGGGTGGATAATTCTTCTTGCCAGATTGTAGTCTGATGCATCTAATTCTTACTAGCTGGTCTATCTGTTCCCAAGACTGCTAGTTTCAGCCCCCAGAGCTAGGCAGCCATGCCAGTCTGGCATGAGACTTCAATAGATTACCGGGCCTCAGCTTATCTCACCAGCATATTGGCGGCATCTAGTTTGTGGTTTATGCATGTGCAAGTTTAGTTACCCTGTCTATTGGGATTTTGCATCATGCATTAATTAAGCTGAACAACCTTCTATATTGGTAATGGAATTCAAGGTATCTACAGTGTGAATGTTTGGCGTCAATCATATTGCATTAATATTCATGAGCATTCCAACCTATTAGCTGTTTAACATTCTGTGATTGTGACCTGGAATATCAAGCCTGGTTCTTCAGGTTTGATCCAATGAGTGGGCCATTTTTGGATTCTGATCAATCTTTGGAGTAATCATCAATGTACTTCTAGCCACAACCAAGGAGCATGCTAAGTTGATGCTTCTATAATCAAGCCAGCAGAATGGCAATTGCTTGTCTACCCAATAAACCAAGAAAAAGAATAGTCAAGTATATTACATTATTCCGGGGGCTTGACAATAATAAAAAGAATTTAAAAGTTGATGGTGATCCAATAGAAAATAATAGCAGTTTTTACTCTAAGAAACCTATTTCTTTATTAGGATTTACATTGGCATTTAAAGAAAAAAATAAAGTTAAATATGAATATCATGATTTTTATCTCAAATATTGTCTTGTGATTCTTTATTTTCAGGTTAATGCCTAATAAGCCTTCTTAAATTATGTGAGATTAGGCTGATTGACCACAAATAATCAGGCTAATCATCACACAAAGATCTTTATCAGTTACTTGCTGTACTATTGCTGGGCTATCATTTAATTAGTGTAGTAATTATACGCCATAGAATCACCAATATATTATAATAGATATGGCAGTTATACGCTGTGTAATTGTTAGTTTATTATAATAGATGCAACAATTATACGCCGTATTATCACTTTATTATCATTCCTATGTGTAGTGATTATACGCTGTATAATTACTAGTTTATTATAATAGATGCAACAATTATACGCCGTATTATCACTTTATTATCATTCCTATGTGTAGTGATTATACGCTGTATAATTACTAGTTTATTATAATTGATATTAGCATTATACGCTGTATAAACGTTAGCCAATATAATGATTATCACTGATTACACAACGTGTTTCATGTAATCATCAATTGTATATCACTCATTCCATCCTACTGGACGTTGTATCAACTCAGTCCCACCCAACCTGATGGACGTATATGAGTATATCAAACAAGTGATGTGCATATGGCTAAGAAATACCAAGTTTGGATCAGCATTACACAGCGTATAATTGGGCTGCTTATTGGTTTAGGTCAGCATTAAATGGCGGATAATCCACAAGTCAATATTGGATTGAGTCTGCTATTATACAGTTGTATAATCCCTAATACAAACTGTTGCATTAATAAGCAGAAGGCTTGACAGCCAAAAAAGGATCACTGATTAAGCCCTGCAAATGGAATACTGGAATTCTACCTTCCAATGTTGGAGGACAGATTAGGGACCATTTATAAGCGTCAACTAAATACTGTAGTAGTTTCCCAGCGCAATAATAGGCGTGTAAGATACAGCCAATCAATAAATGACAGTAGGCTAGCTCAAGAAGAGCGTAGGCTGTAGCTGAAGTGCCATGTACGCCTGCTAAGGCCAGTAGCAACACATGTGCCAAGGACAGCCAATCAGGATAGGCGCAGCCAGCAAAGATGGACCTATTGCAAAGGTAGCCACTGAGAACTGTCTGAAAGGACAAGAACAAGGGTTGTTGCAGTATATATTGATACAGGCGCCTGAAAGGATGATAACAAGTTCTTAGTTACACCTGGATAGATTGCAGCCGCTGGCTAGATTGTACTCCAGTTTCAATAAATGTAATTATCTTCAAAGTTTTATTCTATTGTAGTCTGTAGTGCTCTTGCATAGGATTAGGTAGAATACATTGGCAAGGCTAACATCTATCTGTAGCTTTGAACATACCAGCAATAACCCAAGTTGCTCAACATTGGTGCTCACTCAAAATTGAGCCTCTGCCAATGCCCACAGAAACTGTCCCCACCCGCCAAGGATTGTCCTTGGCTCTGCCTCCGCCCAGCTTTGCTGATAAGCATGGGTACAAGATTGAATCATCTGACAGTGAGAGTGCTCCTGTCTTTTCTGTGAGCAACCCTGTTGTTTCTCACCCTCCCACAACCGTCCCTTTGGTTGTGGCTCCCCTGCCCTCTGTTCCTGAGGGCCCCACCTTGGTTGGCGCCTATGATTGCACGCAGATTGTAGAGCTGGCCAAGACGCTACTTTGTGGATTCTGCCTCCTGTCCTTCTAACCAACCTGACCAGAACCTCAGCATCTTCTTTCACTATTGTGACCAGGAGGTACCTGCTGGCAGCTCTACTGGCTTTATTGAAATGCTTCATTCCAAGCTCTCCAGGAGCGCCTTTCTGGAGGAGACCACGCCGTGGAATACCTTGCTGGCTTTGTACAGCCCTCTGTAAAGCAGCTCCAACTTGTTGCCGCCCACCAAAATCTTGAGTTGTCTTCCCTGGGTGATGCCCTCCTCTCCTGCTGTTGTGATTGGGCTGAGCAGTGGGCCACAGCCAACACCTCCTTTTTGGAGATGCGTGCTGTGGTCCTGTGTAATCAGTCCATGGGGGGAATGCTCATGCACATATTAATGAACTGATTGACATCCTCAACACAAAGTTCAGGTCTATGGTATACAAGGCAATGGACGCTTGTGGAGCTTCTCTTTCATGGCTTCAGGACGTACACAAGTTCTGTGCCAAATCCAAAAAATTCAGCGTACACGTGGCAGATGACTTGGCCACCACTGACCAGAATGTAATTGCCCTGGACAAGGAGGTGGAACAGCTGGGTTTGTGTCTCCACCAGTTTGAGAAGTACATTCTGGATGACTTCCAGAGCCTAGAAGCAAAGGTCAACAGCCATATGAAGGTATCTTGCTCAGCCACGCCCAAACTGCTACTGTGCCCAAACAGTGCTAGGATTACAGCACTAGAGACAAAGGTAGCAACCCTGGAAAGCATAATCAGGGGATACGAGGAGGAGTTTGCCAGAGCCCACAAAACCATAATGGCCCTACAATCAGAACAAGTGACCATGAAGAACGCTATTTCACGCTTGTCCAAAACCACACTGGGTGTAGAGTCTGAGCTCCACCAGAAAGGCCTGCAGATGGACAATCTGAATGTCCACAACTACCTGGCCAGAATGGAAGCCCAGGTTCACCTACTAGAAACAAAAGGCTGTAAATGCATCCCCACCAGCCAACAGATGTCATCCTCTATGCCTACTGATCACTATGAGGATGCCAACAACATCTCTGAGGAGGAAGTGGAACACACAAACAGGGGGATTCCCGAGGTTTTCACCACTCTTCCTACCAGAGAACCATTCACACCAAAAGCCACGCCTAGGGCTAGGCGTAGTTATATGGCAGATAGGCAATCAACTGCCTCTCCCTGCCAGCCTGCTGAGCCTACAATCCCTAAAAAACAGTTCAAACCTCTCAACCTCCCTAAATTTGACAAGCAAGGGAATGTGCATTCCTTCCTAAGACTTTTCAAAATGGCAATGAGAGGCGCCAGCAACCACCAGAAGGCAACTACACTCATCACCACCCTAGACGCAGTAAGCGTCAACTTAGTGATGCCACAACTACCTGCAACTGACTGGAGCTACCAAGAAGCAAGACAGGCTGTACTTAAGGAGTTTGGTGGAGAGGATATCCTCTTCACCAGAAAATCCAAGTTTGGAGCCATAAATTTTGCCCCAGGCAAAACTCTGCAAGAATTTGCAGAAAGATTCTACCATGACGTGCTGGTACTCCTTGGCTCTGGAACAGTCTCCACCTTTGACATTTGTGCTGCAATGAAGCAGGCTACCCATCCTGTACAAAGAACTCTACAGAGCAATGGCCCCCGCCTACGCCAAAGGCAAGGATGTGTCAGAAATTGTGGACTTTTGCCTTGTAGTCATACCAAAACGTTTGGTCCTCCCAATTGACCCAGGTCCAAGCAACCAAAGACAGCCTACAAGAAACCACACTTCCAGAAGGAGGACTCCGCTAAGTCCTCTGCACACCCTCCTGATGTGAAGGGTCCCTACTGCATTGCCTGCAACACAGTGGGACACTGGAAATCAAAATGCCCAACTAACGCCAAGAAGGTACACATTGTACAATCCCATCCTGCTAGCATCAATAAGGGAAAAGCCAAGGCAGAGTAGAAGAGGGAAATTCTACCTCTGCCAAATCCCTCAACCTTCCCATCAAACCTGGCCCCAAAGTACATTGCCCCAAAGAGCTGCATGAAGACGCAATTCATATGGTTGTAGCCAACAACCTCTATGCTGTGACTACCTGCTCTCAAACTAAAGTCAAGCACAAAGAGGCCGCCTTGGCTGAAGTATTGAAACCATATGCAGCTCAATTACAGGACGCCAGAGAAAACTGCTGTTTGCCATGCTCCAATGACACCCCAAACTTGAAGTCAATACAAGTAGCTTTCCCTCTGGAGGAGCTTAAGTCTGCATACCCTAATGTCTGCAAAAGCTTGCTCTGCACTTTGGAGAGTGACAAGGAGAATGAGATACACACATTAAAAAGCCTCAATGACTCTTATATTGATTGTACCTACATTGACATATTGGTTAACAAACATCACATTTGAGCAATAGTGGATAGTGGTGCTCCATTTAACATCATCTCCACTAAGATGGTGAAGAAATTGGGTATAGCCCCAGATGTTGACTACAGATTGCCCTTTGGTACAGCTGGCAAAGAACCCACTTACTCTGTGGGAGCATACAGTGCACTACCTATGCAATTTGGCTCCATTGCGGTATCTGCCCCAGCAGTTGTACTGCCAAATGACACCTACAATTTTCTCATAGGCACCTCCTTCCTGGTGAAATATGGAGCCATGACACATTGGGGCCTTGCCACCTTTGAGATCCTTGGTCAAACCTTACCCTTTTTCTTCAGTAGGGAAGGTCAAAACACTGCCCCCAGGCCCTGCAAATTTGTCAACCTGGCTTACGCCAACAGAATTGTCCCTGTGGAATACAAACTTGTTAAGAAACATAGACATAAACCTCCTACACAGATCCTGGAACATAAGGGTATTCTGCTAAGGACAAGGTCTTCCTTTTCCCTGGAGCCTGGACACCAGAAGATTGCAGAGACTGGGTTGTCTGTGGTTGTCCCTGAAGGGCTATATGGAGAAGTCATTAAACCCTGGGGCTGTTCTTGCTTTGAGCCGTGCATTGCGCCAGGCATTGTTACCCCAGGCCAACAGGAGATACACGTCCTCTTGGCCAACCTCACAAAGAAGACACTCTCTATCAAGAAAGACCAAGTGGTAGGCTTCTTACACTTCTACCCCGCAGAGGAACTATCTGAGGTTAAAGGATTTGGTACATTCAAGGAAATGGGTATACCAGACAACCCTGAACCAGCAGTCCACCTGACTACACCCCTAGCAGACCTTTCCTCCCTTAGTCCTGAGGAGCAAGCTCGGGCATCATTGCTGTTTGAGAAGTACTGCTCCATCTTTGCTGAAAGCAATCATGACCTGGGTTGTGCTGAAGGAGTAACCCACCACATTGATACAGGGTCCACTCCTCCAATCTATATGCGCCCCATACAACAATCAAAAGCAAACAAAGAGGTTGTCTCAGATGAGGTCAGCAAACTGCTGAAACAAGGCATGCTGATTCCGTCCAAAAGTCCTTGGGCATCTCCTATCCTGATTGTCAAGAAGAAATATGGCTCTAATTGAGTTTTCATTGACTATCAACACCTCAACAAGGTCACCAAAAAGGACTCATACCCCTTGCCTTGCATAGATGACGCATTAGACTGCCTCAGAGGCGCCAAGTACTTCTCCGCCATGGACCTCATATTGGGCTATTGGCAGATCAAACTACCCCCCAAAGAACAAGAAAAATGCGCCATCATAACCTCCCAAGGACTATTCCAACCAACAAGGATGCTGCAAGGGCTGTGCAATGCCCCTGCTACCTTCCAGCAAGCTATGGACACCATTCTTGGTGACCTTAAACTCTCCTGTGTCCTAGTCTACTTGGACAACATCAATGTCTTCTCTAGGACTTTCACCAAGCATCTAGCTCACCTGGAAGAGGTCTTCAAGAGGCTAGCTACTGCCAATCTTAAGATAAAGCCATGCAAATGCCAGTTCTTCAAGGACCAGCTGGAATACCTGGGCTTTGTCATAGATAGTCAGGGCCTGCGTCCCCAACCTGCAAAAACCAAAGCCATATCTAAGATGAAGCAACCTGAGTCAAAACGCAACGTACAGGTCTTCTTGGGTATGGTTGGTTACTATCAACGTTTTATCCCCTGCTTTGCAGCCATTGGAGAACCTCTCTTCTATTTGCTGAAATTGGGAGTTGATTTTGTATGGAGCAAGCAATGTCAAGGAGCCTTTGACAAACTACGCTTGGCCTTGTTGAGCAACCCTGTTCTGATGTACCCAGACTTTGACAGACTCTTTGTGATCCATACCAACGCCTCACTTACAGCGGTTGGGGCTGTACTATCCCAACTTGACAACAAGGGACTTGAACAACCTGTAGCATACGCTAGTAGAATGCTAAACGTTCATGAACGCAACTATACAGTGACAGAGTGCAAATGCCTGGCAGTCATCTATGCATGCAAACAATTTTGGGTCTACATCCATGGTGTACGGTTCACAGTGGTCACAGACCACGCGTCCCTAGCTTGGCTCCAGAGCCTCAAGGAGCCAGAAGGCCAACTTGCCTGGTGGGCACTGAAACTACAGGCCTTGGACTACAAAATCCTTTATTGCCCTAGCAGCAAGCACCAGAATTCAGACTTCCTATCCTGCTTACCCACTGTGGCCTTAGTGAGCCCATTAGCAGATCAGCTGTACTGCAAAATGATGACTGGGAAGTTTAAAAATGAGCCCAAGAAAGTGCAGCATATCCTACAAGACCTTTAAAAGGATACTGTACTACACAATGATGTGCTATACAAGCTGGTGGATGGCAAGGAACACATATTCCCTCCTCCCTCCAAAAGGACTAGCATTGTTACAGCCGCTCATAAGTCAACAGGTCATGGTGCCTTTCAGAAAACCAAGGAGATCCTGTCTTGCACCTACTTCTGGTAAGCAATGAATTTTGACATCCAGGAGACAATTGACTGCTGAATTGAGTGCCAAGGGAATAAGCTACTACAGAAAAGCACAACTTACCAAATGGTGCAACCCCATTTTGCCTGGCACACCGTATTGATGGATGTAGTGGGACCACTCCCACGTAGCGGCCCTGGCTTTTGATATGTGATAGTGGCTATAGATCTACCTCACTAAGTGGGTGGAAGCCTGGCCTCTAAGGAAGGTAGATGTCCCTTCTACTGAACAATTTGTATTAAACGCCATCATGCTTTGCCATGGCTGCCCACAGTTCCTACTCTCAGATTATAAGGACTAACTTTACAGCCTCAGTAATATTGAGAGTGAATGATCTCATGGGAGTTTGTGGGGTACTCTCCACCCCATATCACCCTGAAACCAACGGGATGGTGGAACACACCAATGGTACCCTAACCCAAATCCTCCAGAAATTAGCTTCTTTGTGTACATCTTCCTGGGAGACGTACTTAAGAGCAGCAGTGTTTGCGTACAACATATTGCTTCACTCTACCACAGGAGCATCTTCATTTCAACTGATGTATGGCTATCACCCTGCCATTCCACCCATACTATACTTGGCCACAGGTGACCCTGGGCAACTTCCTATATTTTTACCTAGGACAACTGGCCAACACCCTCATCAAATTGCAGGCATCTGCTTTTAGCAACACAGCTATCAAGACCCAAGCCAGATTTGAGAGGGACTCCGCCAATAGAGCCCTATTGCCTTCTTTTGAGGTAGGGTAAGGGGTTGCATTCTGCGACACTCAAGGGGCAGGTAGATCCCACAAACTAGACAAACTATGTGTAGACACCTTTGAGATCATAGAGAAAACCTCACCTGACGCTTACACCAACAAGGATAAGGATAGTGGACGCATACTCAACCGTGTACATGCAAAGTTTCTACATCCATTCCACACCCCAAAGGAAGGGCCTAATTAAACACTATCTGAACTTGTCATAAAAGAAAATAACAAAAGTAATATAAGCACATCATATAATTCATAACAGAAAAATAAAAATATAAAAAGATATAAAAGAAAATATAAAAAAGATATAAAAAATATAAAAAGATATAGAAAGTGCATTATATTGGAAGCAGACTTAGGCCTACAAATCTTTATTACTGAGTGTCCTCCTCAGGATCCTCAGGTACATGGTGGGTAGTAGCCTCCACATAGTCACCAAAAGCTTGGATGGTCTACCACCTGATAGAGAACAACAATGTTCCAAAGCCACATATGTCAAGCCTCAGGGGAGAGCCGCTCCCAGTGCATAATAGGCACAGTCAAGGCCAGTTCCCATTGGCCAGGCAACCCAGACCACACTTAACAGGAAGGCACACTCTCAACACCAGGCACTCCACAATAAACCCCTCTGAAGGATAGTCAACTGGAAGACCCCATTGACAGCGCAACACTTCACATTGGTAGAATTCCAGGATGGCCTGCATCTGGCCCAAGGAACTGCAAGTAAGCAAAGGATTGGGGACCAGGAAAAGGTTACCCAGCAAAGCCATGTGGGGGAGATACTGGAAAGGGTCTCCAGTCTCCAATCTCTTCATGGTAATATTGATGATATTTGCCAGCTGGTTGTGCTGGTTGTTAGCACAACAAAGTCCCTACTGCCGAGTGGAATTGGGACTAGGCCCCCAAACACAAGACCAAACCTGCACCACTGTACAGTTGAAGTCAATTACCTGCGTGTATTTGGTATACAAAGCCACATTAGAGCAGGGCAGCTCTACCAAGACCCCCTCCAGATGCCAAACCAGCTCACAGAGGGCAACAGAGCAAACAGCAGGAGGGTGATATTGCTCCGCATGGCAAAGATGGGAGTGAACGTCCACCCCTCGCTTTCAAGACAGGAGGACAAAGAGAAACTTGCTCAGGAAATTGTATCCCTGGAAGAGGCTGTTGACCTTGAAGTCCACATTATTGGGGTCATACAAAAGGATAATGCTACCCAACAGAGTAGGGTCAGGAGCATATCGTACGGCAGGCAGTAGAGGAACCATGGCCCTGGCCTGCCAGACGGCTGGGTCTACTGAGGAAGCCCAAAGGGCATCCCCAGTCACCAGAGGAGAATAATTCTCCTGCTCAACCTCTTGCCTCAAAATAGGAATGTGAGGACGCTGGAAAGGATTGGTTACCATGGTGGTAGCCAAGGACAACTCTTAATGAGTATTGCTCTTGTGAGCACGTAATGAACGTCAATTGTAAAACTGGAAGTGGCGTGCCTCCTTACTCTGGCAATTAAACTCCTGAGACGCTCCTTCAACATGGTTGCCAGGAAATCCTGGTACTCTTCCTTGGTGCTAAGACGGGAAGATGCTATTGAGAAAGCCATATGCCTGATTCTCTTCTTACCCTCCCTATTTATGGTCAAGAGGGGGAAATGTGAGATTAGGCTGATTGACCACAAATAATCAGGCTAATCATCACACACAGATCTTTATCAGTTACTTGCTGTACTATTGCTGGGCTATCATTTAATTAAGTTTAGTAATTATACGCTGTGTAATCACCAATATATTATAATAGATATGACAGTTATACACTGTGTAATTGTTAGTTTATTAAAATAGATGCAACAATTATATGCCGTATTATCACTTTATTATCATTCCTATGTGTAGTGATTATACGCTGTATAATTACTAGTTTATTATAATAGATGCAACAATTATACGCCGTATTATCACTTTATTATCATTCCTATGTGTAGTGATTATACGCTGTATAATTACTAGTTTATTATAATTGATATTAGCATTATACGCTGTATAAACGTTAGCCAATATAATGATTATCTCTGATTACACGGCATGTAATCATGTAATCATCAATTGTATATCACTCATTCCATCCTACTGGACATTGTATCAACTCAGTCCCACCCAACCTGATGGACATATATGAGCATATTGAACAAGTGATGTGCATATGGCTAAGAAATACCAAGTTTGGATCAGCATTACATGGCGTATAATTGGGTTCCTTATTGGTTCAGATCAGCATTAAATGGCAAATAATCCACGAGTCAATACTGGATTAAGTCTGCTATTATACGGCGTATAATCCCCAATTTGACCTGTTGCATTAATAAGCAGAAGGCTTGCCAGCCAGAAAAGGATCACTGATTAAGCCCTACAAATAGAATACTGGAATTCTACCTTCTAATGTTGGAGGACAGATTAAAGACCATTTATAAGTGTCAACTAAATATGGTGTAGTTTCCCAGCGGAATAATAGGCGTGTAAGATACAGCCAATCAATAAATGACAGTAGGCTAGCTCAAGAAGAGTGTAGGCTGTATCTGAAGTGCCATGTACGCCTGCTAGGCCAATAGCAACACACGTGCCAAGGACAGCCAATCAGGATAGGCGCAGCCAGCAAAGATGGACCTATTGCAAAGGTAGCCACTGAGAACTGTCTGAAAGGACAAGAACAAGAGTTGTTGCAGTATATATTGATACAGACGCCTGAAAGGATGAAAACAAGTTCTTAGTTACACCTGGATAGATTGCAGCTTCTGGCTAGATTGTACTCCAGTTTCAATAAACGTAATTATCTTCAAAGTTCTATTTTATTGTAGTCTGTAGTGCTCTTGCATAGGATTAGGTAGAGTACATTGGCAAGGCTGCCATCTATCTGTAGCTTTGAACATACCAGCAATAACCCAAGTTGCTCAATAAAATTAGATAAATTTAAAAAATATAAAGGTATAGATTGATAATGAAAACCATTATAGATCCTATTAATTCCTATATCATCTATTTGAAGAGGCATTAAAATAAATTAAAGTGTCTATTAAAAACAATGGATTTGTATAATGTTATGGGAAAAGCATTGTTGATGGTCACTTTGGCTTAAAATCAAAAGCATTAAAGTAGTTTTAAAACTATGAAGACAACCAAAAATACCTTAGATTTAAATAAAACAATTTCAGATTTGAACAAAATCCAACTATCAGGTTAAAATATACACTCTGTTAACAGGGATTTTTGGCGTTAATGGGTGAAATGAGTCAACACAGCAAAGAAGTGCTTACGCGCAAAGCAAAACTATTCAAAATACAATCCAAAATACATTGATTCCTAAATAAAATGGTGTGAGTTGATTTTGGTGTACATATGGGTCATTATTTTAGAGATTAGGCCATTTTCTAATGCACATGCTGCTCAAGTCGCAGCATAACACAGTTCGATTTTGAAAAAGTAACTAATTACACAATTTATATTTAAAACATTAATAACTCAATGAAAAATTAATATTTTTTCACACTGTAAACTATCAAAATGAAGCTAAGAATCTTATCTTTCTATTGGTGTAAAAATTTTAATATGTATACTATGCTCAATATTAAAGCAAAAGTAATTTAAAAGAGCATAATCCAGATTTTATTATATGATTATATCTAATGATATAAAGTAGATTACTTCAAAGCTAATAAATACTTTTTTTGAATACACAACAGATGTTTTTTATTTGACGAAATTAAAGATAAGATTGAGAGCTTTATTTTCGCATTTTATTTTATTTAAAAAGCTCAATTCTCTAGGATTTTATGATAGTTTGAAGTTAGGATGTTTTTATCACTGTTTAGATTGATTTTAAGGTTCAAGTGAGCTTCGAACCTCAAATTGAGCATTCATTAAATGGAATTCTTTAATATTTTATCATTTTAAAAATATGCGGAAGAGTTACAATTAACTGAATACATCATTTTAATTGATTTGCATTGATTACAAAGAGGATATGATGTAATAATAATGCTTAGCTGCTTCACATATATCACTTGTGCATGAAAACTGGGTATTTAATTAATTTCTGCAAACATAAATTCAAGTTCAAACTATAATAAAAGCTATCACACCATTTCTTTCAGAATGGTGTCATTTAGCTTGGTATATAAGAGCTAAAGTACCACAAAGCTTCTAATCCAAATAACCCAATTCAAAGACCACATTCTGATCATAACTACTCCATCATTAAGGCACACATCAAAGATCTGACCTAATTACAGATTCAAAATACTACCATGTCCTCAGTTAAATTTACTTCTTCCATGCTACCCTTTTTTTCCTTGGGAGCTTCAACAAAAAGAGAGAGAATTGCAATGTTAAAAAAGGCATTCCTCTTTATTGCTGGTGATGATCTTGATAATTTCATCAAGCACTTCCTTACTCAAACTGAATTTGGGAAAGCTCAGTTCCTGCCAACTATTCAAAATCAAAAAGGCAATGAGTTCATTGAAAACTTAAAGGATCTCATGAAATCTTCTCCCCAAAAACATCTCCCAGCCTTGCGATCTCTGGTTACTTCCAGTTACTCTTTAAAAGAGCTTAATGATATGGGGTTTAATATAACCAAAAGTGAGTTTGAATACTCAAGAAAAATAAATAAAAATAAAAATGTAAGCTTAAACAAAAAAAGCCAAAAAAATAATAACTATTCATTAAAAAAAAGAAATAACTAAAAAAATAATTAAAAAATTGCTGGAAAATTCTTTTGAAACAAGCCAGTTTACAAAAAAAGTGCCTGAAAAAATTTATAAAGATATAGAAAAAGAGATGAGTAATTACTCAACTGAAATTAAATACTCTCTACTTAAAACAAAAAAAGAAATATATGAAAATATGAAAATAAAAAATGAAATTTCAGTTTCAATTTCTACTTACTATAAATTAATCCCTAAAAATATAATAAAAAGTAAAAAACAAACTGATATGTGCAATATTTGTAATTTAAAAAATTCACTAGAAAAAAAGAAGGAAGAATGTGAAAGTAAAAACTTACCATTACCAGAATCTATAGACAATGACTTAAAGACTATTAATCAGCACCAAGACTTTTATGTTCATCAAAATTGTGAATATAAAAAAGATATTAATGAACTAGATGATGAGTCTTGTGTTGTAGTTATAGATTATAAAGAAAACTTAAAGGTTGGAGGTGGTCCAATTGAGACCAATAATTGTTTTTATTCAAAAAAACCAATCTCATTATTAGGGTTTGCATTAGTTTTTAAAGAAAACAATAAAATTAAATATGAATATCATGATTTTTTGTCTCAAATATTATCACATGATTCTTTATTTTCAGGTGAATGTCTAATAAGTCTTCTTAAATTAGATAGATTTAAAAAAATAAAAAATATAAAAGTATGGACAGATAATGGAAATCATTTTAGATCATATGAATTTTTATATTACTTATTTAAAGAGGCACCTAAATATATTAAGGGTTCCATAAAATATAACCGTTTTGTTGAATGCCATGGAAAAAGCATTGTTGATGGTCACTTTGGTGTAATATCAAAAATTTTAAAGGAAAAAGAAAATGTACTTTATATTAACAACATTAATGATCTAAAAAATATTTGTGAGAAAGAAGAAAGAAGAAAAGAATTATACAATTCATCTTTAACTGGTTCAATTGTTTCCCAAAAAGCATTTTTTTATATTTATGAAAGGAAATTTAGGCCTATAAAAAGAGAGCTTGAAGTTAAAAATCTGCGCATTAATCTTTCATATTTGATGAAAGATGGGAAGTTATATACTTCACCTTTAACATTTGAAAGCTTCTCAGAATATTCTGAGATATTTTATCATTTGAAATCACGTGATGATACCAGAGAAACAAAAATATCAGAAGATGCTAGTAGTGTATTGGGGCAAGTTCATGAAGTAGGGCAGCTTACTAGAGGGTGTATTTTAAATAGAGTTATCAGTCTTTCAAAAACAACAACCTTTTTTTCTGAAACAAACTAAGAATATTTATGATGAGCCAAAGATAGGGTAATAGCATTTATAGCTTTGGGGCTGCTATTACTCTCCCATGCAACTCATCATAAATATTTTTGGTTTGTAGTAGCACTTAAGATATTTTCAGTAGTACTATAAGTTGCAATTTTCAATTATAAAATCAATGAATTATTTTTTAAAAAATCACCCAAGCCCAAGATCAATTAAATATTTGGGATTGATTGTATTTTACTCTTTCTGAATAATTTGAATATGAATAATGTGATTAAGTTATAAAATAACCAATCTGGCGCCTAGGCATAACAAGAAAAATAATGTCCCATATGTTTACTATTTGAATTGGTGAAAAAATATACCCAAGCAAGGTGAGTCAAAACTCAATCCAAAAACAAAACACAATAGCAACTCACTATGTAAACAAAATCACTCAATAAGTGTGTGCAATGGATTGTAATCAAGAATGATATCAATTTGTCTAAAATAATACACACAATCTGAGACATAAATTTTAAAAATATTGTGTTGGGTGCTTAATTTGGCGTAAAATATGGGAAAATGGGTGGAAATTATGTTATGTATTCTAAAATGGGCATTTTAAAACCAAAAACAACTAATTAAGAAATAAAAAATCTATAATTGGGAGATGAGGGAAAAAAATATTAATCAAATATAAAAATCCAGATAAAAAAAATTAAAAATAGGTAGTAACTTAATTAAAATTTATTTAGTATTCTATTAAATCCTCAAAATGGAAGGAACACAACAACAGAGTGACAATGCACCCGTTGTGTGCCGCAATTGTGGTTGCCCCCACGGGTCAAAGAACAGAGTTAGTGCAACCCAAGTGCCTACTCAGGAAGGAGACAGGAGAGAAGAGTTCAATAGTGATGCTGCACTGACACAGCCAGTTCAAGGAGCACAAGCTTCTAGGGTACAGAGCATTGACCCTTGGGTTCCCAAGCTATCCTGGAAGCCCACCAAGGTCACCACTACAAAGAAAGTTAGAAACAAGGAGGTAGAACTTACTTTGTATGTGTTTGACATTGTGTACTGCCAAGAGTTGGTCCTGTCAGCCATGCTGGAAAAGGTGAATCCTGTACTTGATACTAGCTACAAGCCCTACGTCAGTGATGGCAATCAGGAAGAGGATGAGGAGCCTGAGTTCTTCAGAACTGACAAGGGACAGTTGGTGCTCAAAAAGGTTGCTGCGTTTTACACCAAGGTGCCTATGCCCTGTGTTGTGCCCAATGTCAACAAATCAATCCTCACTGCTAAAATGGCCCACCCAGAAGCGCATCCCTTGATATCAAACGCATCATCCTGCTTAAGCTAATGCAGGAATCTGGTGATTACAAGGTGGCTGTGGCTCTTTTTGGGGTGGATCCCAAGTATGCCTTAAAGACCTTCAACAAGTTCATTGATACTGGCCGAGTCCTTGCCGCAGAGAAATCATTGCACATGTCAACCATGCTACCAAGGAGCACAAATAGCAATCCGCCAGTGGATAACGCAAGATTGCCATCTTGAACTGGCAAATATACAGGTCATGGTCAAATCTGCTTTTGGGGTTGGGGCCTTAATTTCCTTTTACTACCATCTGGTCAAGGGAATGTGCTTTTCCTGAAAAAAGCTTGGGGTATCCCCCTACAATTGTAATAGCCCAGCCAACATTGACGTCCGTAAAAAATACGCAAAGGCGTACACTGCTCTCAAATCCAAGAAAATGATCAAATTCTACTATATTGATGAATCAACATTTGCCTTGTCAATGTGCAATGGGTATGGGTATGTCCCCAAAGGCTCAAATGACGGGATGGCTTGGTGTGCTGCAGTCTGCGCCACAGCTTACTCAATGGTGGCTCTCCTTGGTCCAAAGGGGGTCAAGCTGTACCAAATAATATTAGGATCTCACAATAGCCAGACCTTCCTATCATTTCTCTGATTGGTCCAGGAGCACCTGAGGTGAACAAGCCCAGGCTTTACCAACGTAATTGTGCTGGACAACATTGGTCTCCATAAGGTGGCTGATATTCTTGAGGAATTCTCAATGATTGACACTAGCATTGCAGTGGGCCCCCAGCAATTGGCCACAGCAAATTTGCGCCTTCTCTTCCTCCCTGCCTATTTGCCCTTTTTAAATCCCATCAAGGAAGTCTTTGGGTGGCTCAAGCAAGTTTTCAAGCAAGGAATCCCAACTGGGACTTAAGACCTCTTTGATTTGCTGCAGGCCAGGATCCACACCCTCCCAGCTGAGACTGTGGCCAAGTTCTATGGCCATGCTGATTTGTTCATCCCCATGTGCCTTGCCAAACAGCCAATCAATTAAAGGCTTAGCTTATCCGGCTTTTTTATATTCTCTAATTTAATATTTAAGATTTATTAATTATCATTTTATATTTAGAAGCTTCTAAGCCCACAATCATATTCACAGGAACTTCAATGAAGGTTTATAATTTATTTATTTTATATTAATTTTTTTATATGGCATCTGAGGTTATCCCAAACACCTGACATTGGATTCCACAAATATATTTAAATCACTATTGTCAAATAAATTAAAAAATCAAAGAAAAAAAAGTTAAATGTAAAGTGTACACAATAGAAGTAAATTTTAAAGTAAATATATTGATGCTTATATAATGACCTTCTCTGGGATTTAATTTGTAAAACTTGTTTGCTAAAATAAGAATTAAAAATATTTTTCAAAAAGTAAAATTTAAAAGTGTAGCTTATATTGAGGAAGGAGATTTTTATTGAGTTTGCCTGTAGTGGATTTGGCAGTATGTACCCACCCTGTGATGAAGGTGGCGCACAACCTCTACTGCCACACTGTGTACAGTGGATACACCCTAATTGAATTATTCTTGCCTGCTGGTAAAAGGGAGTACATTTATGTGGGAGTGAAGCAGCAGCTTCTCTGGCGGGGCTGCAAACCTGTAAATTCCAGCCAGGAACAGGGCACCCTGGATAACGTGGTCCACCAAGTCATATCTGGGGGGACCTTCTTCCCGTCCAGTGAGAGCCTGGTCTTGTTGACCCCAAGAAGGACCCTGTCTAGGTCCTCTACACTGGCGCTCATCCCAAAGAAGAAAAGATAACCAAGGTAAACAACGAGGTGAAGACTTTGTCCAGCAAAGGCTTCTGTAAACTTGCACAATTTGTTGTATACAGCGCTAATCTTCTTCTTGTGCTTGGTTTTGGCAAAGGTCAGCTCCATAGCTGCTGGGACCCCTGTCTTGTTGGCGCTCCAGGACAGCCCAAAGTCTGCCATGAGGATTTTTGTCTTCTTTAAGGCTGTTGCATCTGCAACAGTCAATTTACCCACCGCGCGCCCAAAGTTCTCCAACAGGTAAGACAGGATGTGCTCTACCGGGAAGCAGAAGGGAGCAGCTGTGTGTGCCTGGCCCATCTCCAGTATATTCTTGAATGGGAGCTTTACCAGGACGTCCTAACCAAGCTCAATGGGGTTCACATAGTAAACTTCACTGAGGTTAACCAGGTCCAGGTGGGCATCCTTGTAGGCAGTAACTGCCCACTCAGATGCCCCCTCTCCATTTTTCAGCCCAGCCAATGCCTCCCTGGACATAGGAAAGGACCCATGAATTCTGTCTTCAAGATCCTGCAAGACAGGGGGGACAGAAATATCTGCCTTTCCACATGATTGGCATAATTGGCATAGAAGGTGGGGGACAAAAGGGACCAGGACCCGGCAGAGTTCACTGTCAATGTTTTCTAACAAAAAAAGGTAAATATTTAGGAACTTTTTATTAATTTTATGTTTTTATGTACCTTTGCGGGGTTCCTCCTTGCCTGCGGCTTTGGCAGACTTTGCCATTCTTGGCGCAAGCAATTGCTCTGGAAATTCTGTGATATTAGTTCTTGCGCGTTTTGCAGATTTCAGATGTTCATACATCTCAGGGTTGTTGACCCAGATGGACAGCGCAGAGAGGGCAAAGGACTTGAATTTGAGACATTCTACCACTGTTTTCTAGACATTTAAGATGTTTTCAGTGGTTGTTTCATATGTGTTTGGCATTGTGGCCATGAGTGCCTTGGCAGACACTTTTTTGAGTTTGTCTCCTGTAAGGACGGCAGCCTTCACTTTTGCCTTGACCTTGCAATCAATATCTTTAATTTTGGCAATTGCCAAGTTGAGGTCTTTGAGTAGTTTTTCAAGTTCTCTCATATTATTTTTTTACTATCCTTTCCATATGCTTTTATAGCTTTCATCCCAATAAACTCTGTGTTATTCTGCTACTATTTCCTCTTTGTTAATTCCTGTTTTTTTCCCATTTACTACATTATCCCATTTTTTGCCCATTATGTATATGTTTTACGCTTAACTCAATATGTGTTGTTTGCTTTGTGTTGGCATTGTTTCCTTAATTGCCATATCATTTTTGCCACTTTGCACTTCCCCTTGTGATAATATTAACAACAATTTGGTGATAAGCTAAATTTGAATTAGAAAATTATAGGTTAATTGTATTTAGATAAAGTTATTACTAATACACATTCAAAACCTTAATGATAAACTTTAAGCCAATCAGGAGCCAAGTGATAAATTGATTGTTGTGACAAAAAGGGTCACCCAATAATTCTTTGATGCATGTGCACTAATTAATATGATTGGCTGGATCTTTTGCCATTGTGCGCCATTGCTGCTGTGGCAAGTTGTTGGTGGACTAGTGCTAACCCAGCAGCTGATTGGGCACTAGCCCACCAACAACTTGCCATGGCAGCAATGGCAAATCAACCAGCCAATCATATTAATTAGGGCACATACATCAAAGAATTATTGGGTGACCCTATATGTCACAACAATCACTTTATCACTTGGCTCCTGATTGGCTTAAAGTTTATCATTAAGGTTTTGAATTTGGATCATTAACAACTTTATCTAAATACAATTAACCTATACAGTAGTTTTAGAAGCTATGGCAACAACCAAAAATACCTCAGATTTAAACAATATGGTTTCAGATTTAAACAACATCCAAGTTGCGCAAGATTAAGGATTCAATTAATTCAAATATTTTTGGTTAATAAATGAACTTTCAAACCAAAAACAAACTTTTACTAGCCCATTATACAAAATTATATCAAAAATCAAGTGGTGTAGTTCAAACCACAAACAAAATGAACTGATGCAACAAGTGAAATGAATGGATGCCATCCCAGAGTATATTATAATCTAATCAGGATTCATATGAGGCACCAACAGAAGGACTAAAATGAAACAAAATTTGGGCAATCTAGAAGCAAGATTCAACAAGCATGAAACAAAATGAAGTCACACAAGATTTGTAGTATGAGCAGCCTAAAATAGAAGTATAATATTTTTACAGCCAATCAACAGTTATCTAATTTAGGAACAGAGGCATTTTATTCATTTTCATGGCTCCAGATTTGTATGGACTCAAGATAACAATAAAAATAAATCATTGAATTTTAAATTTTCTACTTTTAGTGATTTTATCCTAGGTTTTTTACAATGGTTTTTAACAGCAATATCTTTGACAGCGCCAGCAGTCAAGCCAGCTTCAATGGAGGCAAGGCTCAGGGCATGGAGGCACCTGTTTATACCCAAGCCTTTGAGGCAGGTAACAAGGAAGCTGACCTATACCTGACCCCTGACCCATATGGCTTGGAATTGTTCAGTAGTCATATAGTGTCTAGCTCTGCCCCTGCTCCTGTACCCACCCCTGCACAAGCTGCCCACCA
The DNA here is from genome assembly GCA_014839935.2 of Entomophthora muscae. Taxonomy (NCBI): domain Eukaryota; kingdom Fungi; phylum Entomophthoromycota; class Entomophthoromycetes; order Entomophthorales; family Entomophthoraceae; genus Entomophthora; species Entomophthora muscae. The sequence goes on from QTSX02006412.1 coordinate 53,142, forward strand.
ACCAACCAATCAGGATGGCAACCTTGATTTGGAACAACTTCCTGCCACCACCCAACCAGTTTCCCCTACAGCCAATCAGGCTTCATCTCCCCTGTCCCAGCGCCCCAAACGCAGAATAATTACTGCTCAGATTCTCAGGAAATTGTGGCGCTGAACTTGCAGGGTCTGTCCTGGGAACAGATTGCTAACCAATTGCAATTTACCTGAGCTACTGTCATGTGGGAATTCAACAACCTGATAAATATGGGGAATCTGGTTGGGGCAGCCAAGAAGCTCAAGAAGACCCCCAAGTCACAAATATCTGAGGCATACCCAATCATGCTTGACCTCCTCCAGCAGGACCCCAAGCTTCCCCTAACCCAGGTCTGCCAACAGCTTGTGCACCATAACATATAGGTTTCTGAGTGCATGGTGCAGCTCTGGATGCACAGAAAGGTGGCTTCAATACAGGTTCTTACCAATGTTTCTGGTGACCAATGGGATGGCGCTGAAGATTCCCCATATGATCTTGGCATTGAATCAACCCTAGTCAAATGCCTGACAAGTTTGTCTGATGATGCCATGTTTATCTCCTACTATAAGCTATCAATAGCTTTTGATGATTTTGGCAAGCAAGAAAGAGCCACCACCCAAAAAGAAAGGAAGAAGATCAAGAAGGTGTAAGGAATTCCATACCTTACACAAATACAAGATGTTCAAATAATTCTCAAGGACTGGAAACTGCATTTTTAAATGCAGATTTTTAAAGCTAAGTCAAAAAAACAATTAATTCAATTGTTTTGAAAACACATTCAAAATTGCTAGACAAATGTGTTTAAGTAAAAACACACCCAAAAACAAAAGCAAGGTAAAAACCAAGAACAAAACATAAATTTTATTTCAAAACTGGAATTTAAGGCTCCAGACAATGATAACAACAACAATAACAATTTGGCATTTAAATTTGGCTCTGACAATCATAATACAGCCAATTAATCAGAAAATAAATGCAAACATTGTCCAAACCAGAGATTCAGGGACCCAGGAAGCCAATTAAACCCAGTAAACCACCCAAGCCAAAGGAATACTTCTCATCCAGCCCCAGATTCCATTCCCAACCATAGTAAGGTACAATACTGCAATGCAATATCCCAACCTGCCTCTTCTTGCATTGCAGGCTGCAGGCTGCTGCAGTCCTGCAGGGCAATCCTTCTCAAATCACTCTTTCAGTATCACCTGGTAACCACAATGTTTCCCTTCCTCACTTAAGATCAGTATTTAAACTGGTAAATCCTTCCCTTCCAAACTGCTCCAACAATTTCTCTTATTCCTATCAATCAATAAATCTATATTTTTACTTCTAAACACTTGATTAGTAGATTCTAAAAGTTCCCCCTCCAACAGCATTAAGTTCATCTTCCTTGTATGTACTTTTTGTGTGTTAATCAGTTATGGGCAAGCCAATGTGAACTTTGAAACCCCCAAACCAACTCTGACTGACAAATCAGAAGACTTAATTTGGTATTGTTTTGGACCACGTCAACGCCATGCCCCTTACGTAGAAACAGCAAAATTACAACCTATTATCCACCCCAAGCCCCCCTGGTTGGTCTTGGGGTACACCAGTTTATATTATCTCCTAAACCACTTCACTCCCTTCTTGGGAAGATTCCGCCTATTTGGGCACCTTCTACACATGTTAATGATAGGGATTCCAGTAGGGTCCACTCTAGTCAAATTCAACTTGGGAGCTCTTCTTCATTCAATTGGAGAAAGACTTCCCAATGAGTGGATCCCTGACAGAAGGGGACTTTCATTAGTGTGTTTCTGGCTGTTTCAGCCAAGGGTTTTGTCTACCATTGGACAAACCCAGATTTCACCAATGACTACAAGTACAGCCACATCTTTGGAGGATTACTCAACTCCTGGGATGGCTCAAATTCCAAGCACTGGGTTTTCTTGAGCCACCAGATGGAGGGTAGCTTCACCGCCCTCAAGGCCATCCAGGAATGCAGGCACCAGGCCTCTGTGTACCCTGCTGGCCATGCAGACATCCATCTGGGTGATGCTGTCTTCTTCAACATCAGATCCACACTACAGGAGCGCCGCCCTCAGGCTTTTAATGATCTTTATCTTGGGGTCCTTGACAACAATTCACTCTTTGGGCACCAAATGGTGGCTGACTTGTTTTCCCAAATGGTTTTCCACGTGAACATGGGCAACCAATCACGTAAGGATAAGCGCCTCCCACCCTGTGCCACAGCCACCTACCAGCCCATCCAGCCAATGACAGACAAGGAATATAACAAGCGTTATATGGCGGCTATCACGCGCAATCATTCTACCCCTACCCCCACCATCACCACCTTCCAGCCCCACCCACCCAATCCCAGACCCCCCAGGCCAGCACTGCCTCTATGTCTTCTTTCCTGCGCTATTCTGCCTACTAGGCATCACTCTTCCCTGCCCCAATAAACCCCCTGTTGCCAAATGTTTTCTGTTTTTATTATCTTTGTTTTGAATTACAATTGTTCATGTTCTCTTTGTTTATAGTTGGTTTTATTCTTTATGTTCAGCTTATTTCTATAAAATCATATATTTACTATGTTGTGAATCTAGATCCAGAACACAGCTATTTTTAATACCCAAACACAGCCCCTTGTGAAAATATTAACAATTTGGTCATCAGCTAGATTTGAATTAGAAAATTATAGGTTAATTGTATTTAGATAAAGTTGTTACTGATCCAAATTCAAAACCTTAATGATAAACTTTAAGCCAATCAGGAGCCAAGTGATAAATTGATTGTTGTGACATAAAGGGTCACCCAATAATTCTTTGATGCATGTGCACTAATTAATATGATTGGCTGGATCTTTTGCCATTATGCGCCATTGCCGCTGTGGCAAGTTGTTGATGGACTAGTGCCCAATCAGCTGCTGGGTTAGCACTAGTCCATCATCAACTTGCCACAGTAGCAATGGCGCACAATGACAAAAGATCCAGCCAATCATATTAATTAGTGCACATGCATCAAAGAATTATTGGGTGACCCTTTATATCACAACAATCAATTTATCACTTGGCTCCTGATTGGCTTAAAGTTTATCATTAAGGTTTTGAATTTGGATCAGTAACAACTTTATCTAAATACAATTAACCTATAATTTTCTAATTCAAATTTAGCTGATCACCAAATTGTTGTTAATATTATCACAAGGGGCAGTGCAAAGTGGAAAAAATGATATGGCAATTAAGGAAACAATGCCAACACAAAGCAAACAACACATATTGAGTTGAGCGTAAAACATATACACAATGACTAAAAATGGGATAACATAGTAAATGGGAAAACAAACAGGAATAAACAAAAAGGCAATGGTATCAGAATATTACAGACTTTATTGGGGTGAAAGCTATAAACCTATATGGAAAGGTTAGTAAAAATCATATGAGAGAATTGGAGAAGCTGCTAAAGGACCTTGACTCTGCAGTTGTGAAGATCAAAGAAATTGACCGCAAGGTCAAAGCAAAGGTGAAGGCTGCTGTCCTCAAAGGCAAGAAACTTGACAGGGTGACATCCAAGGCATTAATGACCAAAATTCCTGACACATCAGAGAAGACCATTGAGCGCCTGCTCATTATTCAAAAAACGGTGGTTGAGGGCTTGCAATTCAAGTCCTTTGCCCTCTCCACACCGTCTGTCTGAACAGATGACCCTGAAATGTATGCACATCTCAAGCCAGCCAAGCGAGCAAGAACTGAGGATAAAGAATTGCTGTGTAACTGCTTGCATAAAGAATGGCAAAGCCTTCCAAAGCCGCAGGCAAGGAGGAAGCCTGTAAAGGTACAAAAAAAATCCAATTAATAAAAATTTCAAAATACTTACCTTTTTTGTTAGAAAAATTTGACAATAAACTCTGCCAGGTCCTGGTTCCTTTTGTTCCCCCCACATTCTATTCAAATTATGCCACTCATGTGGCTAGGCAGCTGTTTCTGTCCCCCTGTCTTGCAGGAGCTTGAAGATAGAATTCACAGGTCCTTCCCAATGTCCAGGGAGGCATTAGCTGAGCTTACGCATGCTGAGGGGGCATCTGAGTGGACAGTTACTGCCTACAAGGATGCCCAACTAGTTTGCCTGGACCCAGTATTGCTCAATGAAGTTTACACAGTAAACTCCATTGAGCTTGTTTGGGATGTCCTGTCAACGCTCTCATTCAAGAATATACCATATATGGGCCAGGCACACACAGCTGCTCCCTTCTGCTTCCCAGTGGAGCACACCCTTTCTTACATATTGGACAACTTTGGGCGTGCAGTAGGAAAACTGGCTGTTGCAGACGCAACAGCCGTAAAGAAAGCAACTGTGGTAAGTTCAGCTCCCTGGTGATTGACTCCCTGGTACTCAACACTTTGTTGAGTACCAGGGAGTTGAGTGCTGCATATGTGAATCTATTAGTATTTTCAGCTTAACCAATTTTAAGCTAATTTTTACTAGTAATTTAGGGATTCAAAACCAAAAACCAAGGTTAAATTTACTCAAACTTGACTCTGTTTAATAATTTGATTAGCTAAAATACCAATTTAAGGGGCAATTTATAAGTAAATTTACTAATAGAAATGAAAAAACCTGTGTTTGACACTCTAAACCAAAAAGTGACCAGTTTGACACTTTTTAAGCCAAATTTTAATTTTATTAATAAAATACATATGCACTTATATAAAAATTATTTATTATTATATTTTTATTATTAGTGTCCATAGTTGTCAATTAGGCTCCCAAGCATCACTATAGTGGATTTAGTGGTATAGACATTAATCAAATACCCCACTTGTTTTACATTATGACATTCCTGGGTTTTTGGATTAAGTGGTGCCACATAAATTAAGCCCAGTTTATTAAGAGATTTCATATGTAATTTATAAAAAACTAAAACTCAACACCTTCTTTGTTTGACTCTATCCACTTGACACCCAATTGGTTTTGGATTTAACTAATCAAAAGCTCGTAATTAAGGCTAAATTAATGTGACACACTATGAGCGCCACTTGACACTCACCCACTCAACACTTTAACTTGGGGATTAGTACAGAGAGCTTCTTAATGTTTTAACTCACACTATGGTAAACAATTCACTCTCAGCTCCTCACAACATACCCTAATCACTAATAAACACATTTCCACTCATTTACTTTTTTAACTTATGTTGTATTTTTTTAATTTTTGAGCATATGATACTGCCTTGCTTTTGGGTTAACTTTCAAACCTGTTTTAAATTTAAGCAAGTTTTATATGTAAAAAACAGTAAATTTGATGTTTCTGCTCAACTCTGGCATACTCAACAGTGAGAATTCAGCTTTTTCTGGCTGATCAACAGTGCCAAACTTGACACTTTACTATGTTTTGAATTTTCAACTCTCAATAAAAAAATTCCACATAATAATTTTTTATTTTTTTGCAATTATAATCTACTAATTTTTCTGCTGCTCTTCATATAATTTTCATATATTTTTTTGATTTTCAATTAAAATTCTACATTGATTTAACACTAAGATGTTATGCTGAACCTAACATCTTTGATGCTTTGTCATAAATTCACTTATTTTCTATGTTTTAACCTTTATATCTATACTTTGAGTTTCTATTTTGCTTTTAATTACTTTTTTTGTTTTTTTCTTGATAAATAAAACTTTATTTTCATACTTTTCATTTAACTTTTACTTTGCTTTACCTCTGCGTTTCATATCTTTCATACTTCTTTATTTACAATGCTAAACTTTTCTTTAGAAAAAATCAAACAAGAACAGCCAACAGCCCAAGCGCCAAGCCTCCAAGGGCTCCAAAGAAACTGCCTCCACTCCCAAGCATGCCAAGAAGCCTGAAAAGGCAAAGGCTTCAATCCCATCTCCTCCTACTCCTCCCCCCTCCACCCTCATCTTCCACATCCTCTTCACCTTCCCCCAAAAATTCCTCCTCCAATAAATCTGATGGTGATCTTACTGACCACTCATTTTATCACTCAGAGGCTGACTCTGAGCTTCCCAAGAAGTCAAAGGCTGCCAAGGAGCCTATCTCTTCTTCTGGTAAGAAAAAGGAGGCATCCAAGCAGGCATCAAAGAACCCTTCCCCTCCCCCTTCTGATGGCCCTTTCCCCCTCCCTCATCTGATCCTCAAGATGAGCCAGAGGAGTACTCCAAGAAGTTCAAAGCTTATGGTCATGTGGCTTGGGGTCCACTGGCCATCCACAATATCTTTAATGTAGACAGAGAGTTTAAAGTCTCCAAGCACTTCCCCTGTTACTTCCCAATTATGTCTGTAAAGGGCGCCCTGGCTATGTTGCTGACAATTTCATTTTTAATTGTAACAATCAAAAGCACCAAACCAAGAGCAAGCACTTTATCTTTGAGGATAAGACTTGTGGGGCCCAGCTAAACACCAAGGGCTGGAAGCAAGTAACGGCAGAGAAGGGGGAGCACACATGTGAGCCCCCCAATCATTTAATAACCTGGATGTTAAAATGGTACCTGGTCCAGGTGATCCTAACATCCTCTCACCTCCGGGCTTCTGATCTGGCCATAAAGGCTTTGCAACATCTCAAACCCAACAATCTTAAGTTGGTGCCAACTCAAGAGTAGTTGGTTAAGTTCATCAGCAATAAGCATATTGCCGCCAATCCCCCCTCCCCCCCAAGGCTTTGGACGTCCTCTTGGAGCTTACGCTCACCCACAAGCTCAAGCAGCTTCCAAGTGGGGAGCGCTTCCTCCTTCATGACAACAGGCCTGCCGCCAAAAATTGCATAATCTGCTACTCAACTCAGCAGAACCTGATGGAGTTGAAAAGGACTTCAACCTGGCTAGTTGATGGTACCTTTGCCACTTGCCCCCAGATGTTCAAGCAGCTCTGGATGATCCATGCCCAGATTGACATCCAAATGATTTCACTTGCGTTCTTTCTTCTTCCTGGGGCCACTGAGGCCATTTACACACATGTGTTCACAATCCTCTGCCAAGCAATTGCCCTCCTTCCTCCCGCCAACAATGACAAATCCAAGAAAACTCCCCCCCACACCCGCGCCAACCCACCTGCCTCTGACAAGGACCAGGCCACCCTGGACTCAGAGGAAAAGGCAAGGCTAAGAGCTCTTGGGCCTTGCGTGTGCATCATGGACTTTGAGCCTGCTCAGTTCAATGCATTTAAGCAGCTGTTCAGCGGGGAGGTGCAGGGGTGCCACTTCCACTTCCACTTCCGCCAAGCAGTTACGTGTAACGTGCAGGCCCACACTGAGCTTAGTAGGTTGAGCCAGAGGGATACTTTGGACACCTGCAGATTTGTGCTGGCACAATTTAGTGCCTTGGCTTTTTTAAAGCCAGAGCACACTGCACAGGGGTTTGAGGTGCTCTCAAAGGATCCCTAAATAGTGAAGCACCCAGAGTTCAAGCCTTTCCTCAAGTACTTTGAGCCCCAGTGGATTTGGAAGGTTGTCACACAGAGGCAAGGCAAGGCCTGCTCCAAGGCCAGCTGGAACATGTACCAGGCGGCCGTCAACGGCAAGCTGAAGACCACTTTGGCATTAGAAGCTTATCATAAACACCTCAAGGCCAACTTTGGGCTCCACCAAAAATTCAATAAGTTTTTCTCCCTCCTGCAGCACAATCAGGAGAAAACTATCTCCAAGCTGCGTGACTTAGCAAACTGTGTCCCCCCACCAAGCCCACAACCCGTTCCACCCTATTCACCAAGGCCATTCAAAATGCGGCCAAGCATAAATACAAGGCCTCAGAGATCAAGTAGCAGCTTGAGCTCATTGCAACTGCCCTCCTAGAAGGGGCTAAAATGAAAAGGGGAAAGAAGGATGAAGAGTAAAATTGCTTGCTTGCTTGGTTATATGATTTTTACTTTTAACTCTTAACTTTTTAACTTTAATTTTTACTTATTATATTTGATTATTTAGTTTTTAGTTTTAATTTTTAATTTTTTTAATTTAATTAGATAGCAGTGATTGTTCTATGTATGCATGGTAAGTTTGAGATGAATATTTATAGTTGAAAGTAAGTGAAATATCTTAATTTTTATTAATTTCCTAATAAAACATATGATATTCACAATTATACTTATATGAACCATATCAAATAAGTTTTAATACTTTTCATATTTTGCATAACTTTATTTGTTGTGCTTTTGTTTATTTTTGGTTCATTGGAATTTTAATTTTTATGGTAATAAAAAATATTTTTATAATGAAGAGTGTAAATTACATAGTAAAATGAGAAATAATTGCTCTTTTCTCCTTTATTTTTATTAATTAAAGTACTGTTTTTATTGCATTTTTGAGCTCTCTGAAATTACTTTAGTATACCATAGCTTTAAAACTTAATTTTTTATATTAAAAGTTTTCAGTACATCAAGATCTGTTAATTAAAAAGTGTTGATTTCCAGTTGTCAATCAGGGCAAAAGCTAAATTCTCACTTTACTTTAGTGTCAACTACCAGGGAGTCAAGTTTAAGGGAGTCAATCACCAGGGAGTCAAACTTACCACAGTTGCTGTAAAGACAACAAAAATCCTCCTGGCAGACTTCAGGCTGGCCTGGAGTACCAACAAGACGGGGGTCCCGCAAGCAATGGAGCTGACCTTTGCAAAGACAAAGCATGAAAAGAAGATCAGCACAGTACACAACAAACTTTGCAAGTTTACTGAAGCCTTTGCTGGGCAAAGGCTTCACCTTGTTGTTTACCTGGGGTTCCTCTTCTACTTTGGGATGGACGCGTCTATAGAGGACCTGGATGGGGTCCTTCTTAGGATCAACAATTCCAGGCTCTCCCTGGATGGAAAGAAGGTCCCCCCCCAGATATGACTTGGTGGACCACGTTATCCAGGGTGCCCTGTTCCTGGCTGGAATTTACAGGTTTGCAGCCCTGCCAGAGAAGCTGCTGCTTCACTCCCACATAAATGTACTCCCTTTCACCAGCACACAAGAATACTTCAATAAGGGTGTATCCACTTTACACGGTGTGATGGTGGAGGTTATGCGCCACCTCCATTGCAGGATGGGTACATACTGCCAAACCCATTATAGGCGCTCAAAAAAATTTCTATATCAATAAACATCTTTATACTCTAGATTATTTTTATTATAAATATTTTTTAAGTCTTATTTTAGCAAACAAGATTTGCAAAAAATATTGCAGAAATGATTTTCATAAAAGCATAAAATTATATTTTAATAAAATAAATTCTAATTTGTACATTTTACATTTAATTTTTATATTTATTTGATAAAAGTGATATAAATATATTTGCGTAATCCAGTATCAAGTGTTTGGGATAACCTCAGATGGCATAATAAAAAAATTAAAATAAAATAAATAAATTACTTACCCATTGATGGTCTTGCCAAATGTGATTGTGGGCTTAGAAGCTTCTAAATATAAAATGTAATTAATAAATCTTAAATAGTAAATTAGAGAATATAAAATAGTTGGACACACTAAGCCTTTAATTGATTGGCTGTTTGGCTAGGCACGCAGGGATGAAAAAATCAGGTAGGACATGCCATTTTGAAAACAGCATCTCAAATTACGCTATCTCAAATTACGCCATCTCAATTTACTCTATTTCAATTTATTAGTAAAAACGCCATTTTGATTTACGGCATTTTGACTAGGAAAAACAAGTTTTAAAATTTTAGATTTTTTCAACTCCAAAACAAAAATGCAAAAAATTCTCAAAAAATAAAATTCAAAAACATTTCTAGGCTTAAAAAAGTCTCAGAATTTTAAATCTGCAATAAAAAATGGGATCAATTAGTAGCAACATAGTTGTGTAAAGCCCAAAAGTTAAAATAATCCCAAAAACAACTATTTTCATCTATTTTAACTATAAACTATACTTTAAAATAAGCATATAATTGTACCAAATACCAAAAAAAAGTCAAAGAATGGTAAAATCAAAGGAAATAAGAGAGAAGATAAAGAATAGTTTATTGGGAAAGGACTCAAACATTGATAGAAAGAGCAACTGAGATAGCTTGGAGATGCTCAAGCTTTCTATCCTTAGGATAGTAGGCAAGGACCACCTTGCTGATTTCAGTATACTTTTTCACTGCCTTGGTCTGCTTGGGGGGATCACCCTTGGTCTTCATACCAGTCTTGAAGAGGCGGGTAGAGATGGCTTGTTGGGTTTTAAATGCACCATTATTTTGTTGAATTTGGACTGATGCACCCTGACCCTTGCAGCAAACTGACAATGCCACCCTTAAAGGGAAGAGGTGGTCTTGATTAAACCATCTTTTACTTCTTAAATCAGTTCCAGGTGATTGAGTCACCGCCCTTTCTGATGCAGTGTGCTCCTTGAAACACTCCAACCCATTGAGTTTCAAAATACTCAATAAAGGGTGCAAAGGCTGCCTGGTTGGCTATAATATATGGGTGACGGAGTAGGGCAACATAGAAGACATTTATCTCCTCCTTTCTAACCAGAGCAAGGGCATCAAAGCAATTAAAAACGTCCTTGGCTTCTTTAGTGCCTTCAGAGTTGATCAGCTCATGAAGGTCAGAGCACTTTTGGAGACGGCGGCAGAGTGCCTGTCAGAAGTGGAAATATCATCCCTGAGGGGAGCTCTTGAAGACTCAAATGAAGGCATTTGCCTGAGACTGTTCAAAATCCACTACCAGATATTTGTGATAGGGAAGGCTTTTGGGCTGCTTTGTGGTTGGGGTGGCTTCCTCTTCCTGTGACTGGTCCTTGTTCTTGCGCCCTCTGGTCTCCTTGGGCTGCCCTTCAATGGTTGGGAGGATTTCATCCAACTTGGCCTTTAAGATTGTGAGTGCATGGACATATGCTTCCTGCTTCTTGTTGGGAAGGAAAAAGAAGACCAGAGGAAGAACTAGATTACCAACCTGCCCATGGATATTCCAAAGCTGGCTGAAGAGCTTTGGGCAGGTTGAGAAAGTGCCATCTGCAATCCAGGTCTTGCATTTCAGCAGATTGTGCAGATCCTGGCTTGTGGCAAAGCAGATAATACGCTCAGGGCATGTTGACCATCATTGTAAAGAAGGAATATCTCCTCATGGCAAGATAATTTTTGTTCCTCAGTAAGGATCAATTGGTCAATGGAGCTTACACTGACGCCTTCAGTGCTCAGAGCATATCTCTGATCAGTGAGATATCTCTGCAGTTTTGAGACGCCACCAACAGTAGCAAGTTGGGTATCATTTAAATTAAGTAGTGCATCAGTGACAACCTCAGTGGAAGTTTGATTCTTGGTGGTTGGGATCACCTGGTAAAGAAACCAGCAGATAAGTTGGTAAAGGGATCAAAAGACTCAGTGCAGTCATGGTTGACAGTTAGGGCTTTAAATCTAGTCAACCCATAAGTAGTGAGTCTAGCTGGGCAGTCAAAATTATCACATTTGTAGTGATGTTGACAAATGGGTTTCTTCTCATCATTACAGCTGAAGCTGTAGCCCTTGTAGACAAAGCTGGCACCCCCTTTCTTTGTCATGATGGGGTAGCTGGCTGGATATGTGGCAGGCACAGCAAAAGTGCCATTTTGATTGCATATATTATGGATAGTATTAAGATCCCTGAGCTCAATTTGGTCATCTGCAGGAGCACCAGGCTCAGGCTCCTGCTCCTCTTTCTCTTCGGGCTCTGAGGTGATATCAGAGTGGCAATTGAAGTTGGATAACTTCTCTTGGGAATCAGAGGAGGAGTACACAAAAGGAGAGTGTGGAGGGGTAGGACTGTTTCCCTCTGGCTCAGGTGATGGAGTTGGGGTCTTGGGGGAGCTTTGGCCTTAGAAGGATGCTTCTTTGGGGTAGTATTGGCCTTTTTGTCTTTTGGAGAAGTGATCTTGGACTTTGAGGTCTTGGAGGCCTTGGGTGCAGCTTTAGTAGTTGACTTGGGAGGCATCTAAAAGTGAATCAGTATCAAAATATGAGCAATTTGGGGGTTGTTTTTAAAGAGAAAAATGATAATGTTTTCAATATAAAAAGTAGTAATTTTTTACATAGAATTGTAGAGAAGATCTAAAAATATATAATATCAAATTTTCAATGTTTTTTTGTTTTGTAAAAATAAAAAATTTATTAGTAATGCAAGTATGCAAAACTTTGAGCCTTGACTGAAAACTTGTAGTCAAAATGGTGTTTTCAAGGTGACGTAATCAAGGTGCTGTAGCTCAAAATCATAGTGTTTTTGACCATTTTTATATTAAATTAAGAAATCTACAGTGAAGCTACCTCAACTGGGCCAAATAGTAAAACTTTAATTTCTCAAAAACTAGCTTATACAACTGGGGTTAAAAAGTACCCAGTTGTTTAGAGGAGGCCAAAAAATATCTATTTGCAAGGTTTTTGGCTAATTTCTTACATTCTTTATTAATATGGTTTTTGGCGTGAAATGTACTTTTGAAAAGTGAAAAGCAAGAATTGTGGTGGGAGAATTGATATAGTGTAGCCTGGTGTCATAGATAATTTCCCCTTATTTTCCCCTATTCATTGTGCGCATTGAATCAATTGGACAATATGAAACTTGGTGGAATTCAAAGTGACGTAAATTGAAATGGTGTAATTGCCCCTTTCTATATTAAAATCACTATTAAAATATTTTATTAAGAGAGCCCTTATCAATTTATCCATTTATAATAACATTTATAAATTACATATAAAAAACTGGTTTTTTTACCCAGCAATGACAATCACTAGAAGGACTATCATAGTGGTGTCTTTTTAGGTTGTTCTTAGTATAAGTGACTTGGATTAATACTATAGGAACATCTTCTGGCACTATACAACAGGCTTAATTTTAGTTTGGGTATAAGCTTATTTTAGTTGAAGATAAATAGCGTGATTCAAAATGAGTTAAAGCCAAGATGGCGTAAACACGCCCCACACTAAGTGATTTCATATGTAAATAAATTTAGCAAAAATAAGATTTAATTAATCTGACTCAAAGTGACGGAATTGAGATGACGTAAATTTGAGATGCCGCATTATAAAGGTATATGTAAATTTCAACTATTTTATTGTTTATTTTATTTTTTTGCAATTCAAAATCACTAACGCAAAAAATGCCATTTCAAATTAAATTTGAGATAGTGTAAATCAAAGTGGTGTTTTTGAGATGGTGTGTCCTACCACAAATCAGCGTGGCCATAGAATTTGGCCACAGTCTCAGCTGGGAGGGTGTGGATTCTGGCCTGGAGCAAATCAAACAGGTCCTCAGTCCCAATTTGGATTCCTTGCTTGACAACTTGCTTGAGCCACCCAAAGACTTCCTTGATGAGATTTAGGAAGGGCAAATAGGCAGGGAGGAAGAGAAGGCGCAAATTTGCCGTGGCCAATTGCTGGGGGCCCACTGCAATGCTAGTGTCAATCATTGAGAATTCCTCAAGAATATCAGCCACCTTATGGAGACCAATGTTGTCCAGCACAATTACGTTGGTAAAGCCTGGGCTTGTGCACCTCAGGTGCTCCTGGACCAATTGGAGAAATGATAGGAAGGTCTGGCTATTGTGAGATCCTAATATTATTTGGTACAGCTTGACCCCCTTTTGACCAAGGAGAGCCACCATTGAGTAAGCTGTGGCGCAGACTGCAGCACACCAAGCCATCCCGTCATTTGAGCCTTTAGGGACATGCCCATACCCATTGCGCATTGACGAGGCAAATGCTGATTCATCAATGTAGTAGAATTTGACCGTCTCCTTGGCTTTGAGAGAAGTGCATGCCTCTGCATATTTTTTCCAGACGTCAATGTTGGCTGGACTATTACAATTGTATGGGGATAACCTGAGCTTTTTCCAGGAAAAGCGCATTCCCTTGACCAGATGGTAATAAAAGGAAATTGAGGCCTCAACCTCAAAAGTAGATTTGATCATGGTCTGTATATTTGCCAGTTCAAGATTACAATCTTGGGTTATCCACTGGTGGATTACCCATTTGTGCTTCTTGGTGAGCATAGTGAAAATGCACAAGGATTTCTTTGCGGCAAGGACTCAGCAAGTATTGATGTAGATGTTGAATGTCTTTGAGGAATACTTGGGATCCATCCCAAAAAGAGCCACAGCCACCTTGTAATCACCAGATTCCTGCATTAGCTTAATCAGGATGATGTGTTTGATATTGGGGATGCGCTTCTGGGCGGGCTTTTTAGCAGTGGGGATTGATTTGTTGACATTGGGCACAACACAGGGCATGGGCACCTTGGTGTAAAACGCAGTAACGTTTTTGAGCACCAACTGTCCCTTATCAGTTCTGAAGAACTCAGGATCCTTGTCCTCTTCCTGATTGCCATCACTGACATAGGGCTTGTAGCTAGTATCAAGTACAGGCTTCACCTTCTCCAGCATGGCTGACAGGACCAACTCTTGGCAGTACACAACGTCAAACACATATGAAGTAAGTTCTACCTCCTTGTTTCTATCTTTCTTTGTAGTGGTGACCTTGGTGGGCTTCCAGGATAGCTTGGGAACCCAAGGGTCAATGCTCTGCACCCTAGCAGCTTGTGCTCCTTGAACCGGCTGTGTCAGTGCAGCATCACTATTGAACTCTCCTCTCCTGTCTCCTCCTTGAGTAGGCACTTGGGTTGTATTAACTCTGTTCTTTGACCCGCAGGGGCAACCAAAATGCAGCACACAACAGGTGCATTGTCACTCTGTTGTTGTGTTCCTTTCATTTTACAATTTAATAAAATACTAAATAAAACTTAATTAAGTCCCTCTTTAATTTCAATTTTTGCTTTTATCTGAATATGGATATTTGATTAATATTTTCTACTCCCTATATCCCAATTATAGATTTTTATTTCTTAATTAGTTGTTTCTGGTTTTATGACGCCAATTTTAGAACACCCAACATACTTTTCATCCTTTTTCCCAGATTTTACGCCAAATTAAGCACCCAACACAATATTTTTAAATTTTATTTTTCAGATCTTGTGTCTTATTTTAGATACATTGGTATCATTCTTGATTATAATCCATTGCACACACTGAGTGAGTGATTTTGTTTACATAGTGAGTTGCTATTGTGTTTCTTTTTTGGATTGAGTTTTGACACACCGCGCTTGGGTGTATTTTGTCACCAATTCACATAGTAAACATATGTATACCAAAATTTAACTCACACCATTTTGTTTGTGAATACATGTATTTTGTATTATATTTTCAATGGTTTTGCTTTGCATGTGAGCACTTCTTTACTATGTTGACCCATTTTGCCCATTAACACCACAAAACCCTGTTAATAGAGTGTATATTTTAACCTGATAGTTATATTTTGTTTAAATATGAAACCATTTTTTTAAAATCTGAGGTATTTTTGGTTGTTGCCATAGCTTTTAAAACTACTGTATCTTTGAATATTGGGACTTATTATAAATAAGATATAAGACTATATCTTTTATTAAGTATAAAATTGTATAGTATAGCTTTAATAAGAAAGTAATATACTTTATATTATTTTAATGATAGGCTTCTATAATTTGTATCATTGAAATAAGATCACTAATAAACCAAAATACCTAAAATCATATGCTTGTATCTTGTAGGAAAAATCCTTTATTTTGCTTATACTGAAGTATTATTATAGCTTTACATAAGCTGGAAATTAAATATGCCTTTTTTAATAAACTTATAGTTTATAAAGCAGTTTTTTGTGTGGTTTTATATCTTATATTCAATTGAATACAGTCATATATAAATTCTAGTCTAATTTGGCTTTTGAAACTAGAATAAACTTTCTTTTAAAAACAGCTAATTTAATAATCTTTTTTATTATCTAGCATATAATTTTTATTGCAGAAAAAAATTTCTTGGGGTTTCTTTAGTCTAGAACATATTTTAAAATATATAGTTTTATATTATAAACTGTATTTTTTCTGCTTCAAATTTAGCCTCCAGAAAATCAATTTTTGCACTTTGATCTTTGATATTTTCAATTTTTGCACCCTACATAGTGTTTCAATTTTTGCACTTTTGACCTTAGGAACTTTGACCTAAGGAACTTGCCCAATTTATTGGGGCGGGGAAAAGTGATTCCTAGTAGGCAGAATTGCGCAGGAAGGAAGACATAGAGGCAGTGCTGGCCTGGGGGGTCTGGGATTGGGTGGGTGAGGCTGTAAGATGGGCGGTGGCAGGGATAGGGGTAGGAGGATTTCACGTGATGGCTGTCATATACCGCTTGTCATATTCCTCATCTGACATTGCCTTGATTGGCTGGTAGGTGGCTGTGACACGGGGTGGGAGGCGCTTATCCTTACGTGATTGGCTGCCCATGTTCATGTGAAAAACCATTTGCGCAAACAAGTCAGCCACCATTTGGTGACCAAAGAGAGAATTGTGGTCAAGGACCCCAAAATAGAGATCATTGAAAGCCTGAAGGTGGTGCTCTTGTACTGTGTCTCCAATTTTAAAGAATAAACTCACCCAGATGGATGTCTGCATGGCCGGCTGGGTACACAGAGGCCTGGTGCCCACATTGCTGGATTGCCTCAAGGGCAGTGGAGCTATCCTCCATCTGGTGGCTCAAGAAAACCCGGTGCTTGGAATTCAAGCCATCCCAGGAGTTAAGTAATCCACCAAGGATGTGGCTGTACTTGTAGCCATTAGTGAAATCTGGGTTTGTCCAATAGTAGACAGAACCCTTGGCTGAAACAGCCAGAAATGCACCAATGAAAGTCCCCTTCTTGACCTTCTTCCTTTCTTTTTGAGTAGCAGCTTTTTCTTGCTCACTGAACTTTTCAAAGACAATTGATAACTTTTAGTAAGAGATAAACATGACGTCATCTGCAAACTTGTCAGGCATTGGACCAGAGTGAATTCAATGGCATGATCATATGGGGAATCATCAGCGCTATTCCATTGGTTGCCGGCAACATTGGTCAGCACACAGACTGGCGCCACCTTCCCATACATTCAGAGCTGTGCCATGCGCTCAGAAACCCAAATGCCATGGTGTGCAAGTTGCTTCTGGACCTGGGTCAAGGAAAGCTTGGGGTCTTGCTGAAGGAGGTCAATCATTATTGGGTACGTCTCTGTGATCTGGGACTTGGGGGCCTTCTTGGACTTCTTGGCTGTCCTGATCAGATTTCCTTTATTCATCAGGTTGTTGAATTTCCGCATGACAGTAGACTGGGTAAATTTCAATTAGTCAGCAATATGATCCCAGGACAGACCCTGCAGGTTCAGTGTCACAATTTCCTGGAGAATTTGAGTGGTGATAATTTGTTGCTTGGGGCACTGAGCTGCAGGAGCTGAAGCCTGATTGGCTGAGGGGGGCAGGTTGGCTGGTGGCAGGAAGTTGTTCCAAATCAAGGTTGCCATGCTGATTAGTTGGTTGACTGGCAGCTTGTGTGGGAATGGGTATGGGATCAGGGGCAGAGCTAGACACAAAGTAACTATTAAACAAGTCAAAGCCATATAGGTTGGAGGTCAGGTACAGGTCAGCTTCCTTGTTACCCGCCTTAAAGGCTTGGGTGTAAATGGATGCCTTCACGTTCTGAGCCTTGCCTTTATTGAAACTGGCTTGGCTGCTGCTAGCTTGGTTGCTGGCACTGTTGAAAATGGTGTTGCTATTAAAATCATTGTAAAAAAACCTAGGATAAAATCACTAAAAGTAGAAATTTAAAATTTTATTATATATTTTTATTGTAATCTTGAGTCCATATTTGAAATGTTCTTAAAACCATTTCATACAAATCAAGAGCCATGAAAATGAATAAAATACCCCTGTCCCTAAATTGGATAGCTGTTGATTGGCTGTAAAACTATTATACTTCTATTTTAGGCTGCTCATACTACACATCTTGTGTGACTTTATTTTGTTTTGTGCTTGTTGAATCTTGCTTCTAGATTGCTCCAATTTCATTTCATTTTAGTCCTTCTGTTGGTGCCTCATATAAATCCTGATTGGACTATAATATACTCTGAAATAGCATCCATCCATCTCACTTGTTGCGTCAGTTCATTTTGTTTGTGGTTTGAACTACACTGCTTGATATTTGATATAATTTTGTATAACGGGCTAGTGAAATTTTGTTTTCTGTCTGACAGTTCATTCATTAACTGAATCTTGCTTGACTTGGATTTTGTTTAAATCTAAAATCATTTTGTTTAAATCTGAGGTATTTTTGGTTGTTGCCATATATTTTAAAACTACTGTAAGAGAGAAAAAAATCAGCTTTATATTAGTAATATAAATGATCTTAAAAATGTTTTTGAGCAAGGAGAAAAAAGAAGAAAAATATATATAAATCAGTGCTACCAGGCTCAAATATTTCTCAAAAGTCATTCTTTTATATTTATGAAAGAAAAGTTAGGCCTATAAAAAGAGTGCTTGAAGTTAAAAATCTGCGCATTATTCTTTCATATTTGATGAAAGATGGGAAGTTATATACTTCACCTCTAACATTTGAAAGTTTCTCAGACTATTCTGAGATAACTTATTTTTTGAAATCACATGATGTAACTAGAGAAACAAAAATATCAGAAGATGCTAGTGGTGTATTAGAACAAATTCATGAAATTGGGTAGCTTACTGGAAGGTTTATTTCAAATAGAGTTATTAGTCTTTCAAAAACAACAATGTTTTTCTGAAACAAACTAAGAATATTTATGATGAGCCAAAGATAGGGTAATAGCATTTATAGCTTTGGGGCTGCTATTACTCTCCCATGCAACTCATCATAAATATTTTTGGCTTGAAGTTTGTAGTAGTGCTTAAGATATTTTCATTAATATTATAAGTTGCAATTTTCAATTATAAAATTGATGAATTATTTTCAAAAAATTCATCTAAGCCCAAGATCAATTAAAGATTTGGGATTGATTGTATTGTAAATTCAGAACCTAAACGTAAAAATACGGGATTGTCAAATCCTTGGTCAAAATTTCAAATCACTTTTGCGGGCAACTCAGCTGAGTGAAAAATAAAAGATTTAATAAAATCAAACATTTAATTTGACTTTTTTGATTTATTTAAATTGGCAAATTTCAAATCTCACAAGCAGATAACTCAACCAACAAAAGACAAAACTCAGCAAACAAATATGGGATACATAAATCAGAAATGTGAAATTCTAATGTACAATTTGAGATTTCCTGAATTTCAAAAAAATCATAGACATCATGTAAAGCTTAACAAATCTGAAATTGTGGGATTGTCAAATCCAAGAACCAAATTTCAAATCAAAAATGAGGTGAATTTGAAATAAATATAATTTATGGGTGTCTCAAAAAGGATGCTAAAGGATCTAGAGTGGATTTGTGCTAGTTTTTTTAGAAATCATAGGCATTCTCAAAATCATTCTATTTCATTTTAGGGCAACTAAAATTTAGATGCTTTATTACAGTAGATTTTAAAAATGCTAATAATAAAATAGAATTATATATTACAATCTATTTTTACCATGTTGTCTTTTCCTTGGTGTGTTGATAGTTCATTTGCTGTTGATAAGGTGTTTGCATTTGATTGGATGGTTTCACCTCCAGTTGCCTTGGCAATAGGAAATCAAGTTGTCTCTGCAACCACAGCTAGTCTCAGGAAGGTAACTTGATTTCCTATTGCCAAGGCAACTGAAGGTGAAAATATCCAATTAAACCAATCACATTATCAAAATCAAATGAAATATCAACACATCAAGGAAAAGACAACATGATAAGATAGATTGTAATATATAATTCTACTTTATTATTAGCATTTTTAAAATCAACTGTAATCAAGTATTCTTAGTAGCAATACATGAATACATAGTTAGTAAACTGATGGTTTATCTTTTCCCCTCTTTTCTTCCTTGAAAAGAAGTTTTATGGCCCCTTGGTTACGCTGGAGGCCAAAAAACTTTTAAAAAATTTCTGCATCATCAGGAGAGTAGCTCATAAATCATTATATGATTTTATGGTTGTTATATTAGTGATTTAGAGTGTAGAATATTGCATCATTTCCAGTTTAGACAATTTTACATTTCACTTAATTTCATGTCTAAACATGGTTGTTGAGATTGGATTTTCCATTTGATTTTATCCAGAGTGGATCTTCTTGATTTGAGTTGATTTGTCCTAGTTTCTTACTGTACATTTAATTTGGATTCCAGTTCCTGCAATTATTATTTGAGTTTATTAGTGGCATTCAAAAGCAATTTGAAATTTGGTTCTTGGATTTGACAATCCTGCAATTTCAAAAACATAGTAAACTTAATGAAAATGGTTTATGAATTTGAACACTTCAAATCTGATTCCAGTTAATTCATTTTGTCCATTGGAAATATGCAGTTTGACTTGAGCTTTGCAAAGTGTCTATGAGTTCCCGCATTTTTAAAAATCCAAATAAAAACACAAAGAATTAAATTTAATTAAAAAAGGCCATCCCGTAAAAGTGATTTGAAATTTGGACCAAGGATTTGACAATCCCACATTTTTATGTTTAGGTTCTGAATTTACAGTATTTTAAGCTTTTCTAAATAATTTGAATAGTCTTGTTTGGCGTATGAGCAATTCTTTGCTGTATTGACCCATTTTGTCCATTAACGCCAAAATTTTTGTTAACAGAGTGTATATTTTAACCTGATATTTAGAATTTGCTTAAATCTGAAATCATTTTGTTTAAATCTGAGGTATTGTTGGCTGTCATCATAGCTTTCAAAACTACTGTATTCCTACTGGAACTACCTGTGACACAACTTATTTTTCTGCAAATTGCTCTCAACGTCTCCTCCCCAGATGAGGGTTATTATCTTTTATTTGGCTATCTGCCAAATACACAAAACTAGAAAAGGTAAAGTAACACACAACCAAGATGACACACCACAAAGGTTCACCTGGGCTTTTGAGCCCTGGTTGACAAAACCCTGAAACATATCTCAAAGTTTAGGGGGCTAAGTTCATGCAGTAAACACCAAATCATGAATCTCACCAAGTCAAAAAATAAGCTGTTTCAAGACTATTCTTCTGGAAGACTAGCATTTGGCTGGTCATTAGCTCTCAATTCTTACCAAAGATGAGCTGTTTTTTATACCAGGCACTCATTGTGAATAGCTTCTATCCCTCTAATAAAGCAATTTTTTGGTTTTAAAAAGAGGCACTCAACTTGGCCTCAGAGGTCTCAGGTTTGATTCCTGTTGATCTCACTTGCTTTGGCTCTATATATTTGTGTAGTTTTGATCTTAATATGACGTGTTCGAAATTTATTAGCTTACTGGATTGGAATTCAGAAATGAATTGAAATCGAGGTCTTTCGAGTTGGTGAATCATGTCCCATCTTAAGCTTAGAATATTTACACAAGGTCTCGATCTTCTAGTCGTCTTAGATTTCGTAGTAGTTTAAATACTAAACAGCCCTAGACTTTCAGCTTTATTCTCTCTCCTCAATTTCTTATTTTCTCAAGGTAATTTTAGTTTCTTTTAGGCTTGTCAAAGTGATGATATCTACGTTTTTCTGACACCTCTTGTATTAAGGCCTAATAGATATTAGCCTAATGTACTCACCTTTTAATCTGAAGTTTTCTTTTCGAATATTTACCAGTAATATAAACTTTGCTAACTATTTGTTTTCTAGGTAGCCTATGTCGCAAAATCAATGAAAGTCTTGTAGACCCCTTTTAAAAACTCATAATCCACTTATATTTTTTAATTCATCAATGTACAAGCACCTAAAAATGTTCCTGAAATTTTTGATAAAAAGCAAAAAATAAGGGCTTACATTGTCATGGAAAGCTAAAAAAGGAATAACCTTAAGATACTATGCAAATAAATCTCATGACCCAAATTAAAATTGCCCGACAAAGTCCAAAATAATTCTTATGCAATCATAACTACTCAGTATTCTTTTCTTTCAGAAGCTGTTACAAACATTCTCAGATTAACCATAATGTTGGTAATAAACCTTGAAGAAATTAATGCATCTTATTTTATCTTTAGTTCATTTTTTTACTAGACCATCATTAAAAACCAAATAAAAGAGAAATTCTAAATCAACATTTGAATGTGTATTACAACCTGGCAAAAAAAGATTTGTAGAAAGGTCTGGGTTTTGAATTACATATTCATTGGTTTAATAACTTTTTATTTTTTTAGATCAAGCTGGTTAAAGAACCAGAAAATAAACTTGGCGATTTCTTGATATAGATAAAAAGTATAGAAGTTTAGAATAAAACTGACGAGTTGATATAAAGATAATATGGCTCTTAGCTGAAAGGTATATTTCAGTCAACATATAACCACCAAAAATAAAACCTGTCTTAAGCATATAAAATACCAATGCTTTGCCTTGCATGTTCAGAATCAGTTATTTTTTACATTTGTTTACAAGGTAATATAGTTTGGAAGGTAAGATATTTTTAATTTATGTATAAATATTATCTATGATAAACTACTTGTGATAAACATAACTGTTATTTTTGTAATATATAAATTGTTTTCTAATATATAGTTTAAGAAGGCCCAAATGTCAAAATTTGGTCCAAAAGTATTATTTTAATTGTTGCAATTGTACAACTGATACCTGTTACCACCATATCTCATAGTGTTGCAACAAGCCCTGGTCTTACCAATATTTGGAGACTTGACTTAACCTGCTGCCTAATTAGGACAATCACTAATATCACCCATCTAGCAATGCACTATATATAACACTCAGGGTCTTAATAGCAATTAACTACTTGAAAACTGTAAAAAATAACTAGTGGACAAGATCCCATCTGGCAGCATCCCCCTTAAGCTACCAAAGGATTAAAGAAAATTAACGAAAAGACTTTAAATTAAGATACACAGAATACTATAGTTTTATTTCAAAGAATAAAGAGAATTCCAACTGAGGAAAAAGAAAGGAGACAACCCCCTTTAAATAGTTAAATAACTGACAATTAGTAATTTCTGAATACCACCAAACAAACTGTCATAACTTATAAACAAGTAAGCTAAATCAACTCTGGTTAGTAACATTTAAAAGCTGTTTTTAAAGGCTTTTGAAGCCATGGTTTATCTGGCTGAAATGACTATTTTAAAAAAAGTTACAAGCTTTTTTATGAAACTGATTGAATCCAGAATTGCAACCTAAGATTGTCACAACATATTGTCACAAGTATTGCTTCAATAGTGCTATCATAGTAAAATCACTTTTCCATGCAACTCAAACCTGAGTTACTTTACATTCAGGGTCATCTTTTAGTGTCAGGGATCACTTTCCTGACAACAGTTGGGTCATTATTTTAGGGATTGGGCCATTTTCTAATGCATATGCTGCTCAAGTTGCAGCATAACACAGTTCAATTTTGAAAAAGTAACTAATTACACATTTTATATTTAAAACATTAATGACTCAATAAAAAATTAATATTTTTTTACATTGTAAACTATCAAAATGAAGCTAAGAATCCCATCTTTCTATTGATGAAATTTTTTTAATATGTATGCTATACTCAATATTAAAGCAAAAGTAATTTAAAAGATTAAAATCCAGATTTTATTATATGATTCTATCTAATGATATAAAGTAGATCACTTCAAAGCTAATAAAAACTCTTTTTTAATATATAAAATATCTTTTTTATTTAATGAAATTAAAGATAAGATTGAAAGCTTTATTTTTGCATTTTATTTTATTTAAAAGGCTCAATTATTTAGAATTTTATGGCAGTTTGAAGTTAGGATGTTTTTATCACTGTTTAGATTAATTTTAAGGTTCAAGTGAGCTTCAAACCTCAAATTAAGCATTCTTTAAATAGAATTCTTTGATATTTTATCATTTTAAAAATATGCAGAAGAGTTAAAGTTAACTAAATACATTATTTTAATTGATTTACATTGATTACAAAGAGTGTCAGGATACCAGGAGTACTGTGAGGCTCCAGCAGGTAAAGGAGGAGTCAAAGCAGGTACTGGCATGGCCCACCAGATGATGGGACCTAACTTTACCAGGTAGTAAAGGGCCTTCCCAGCCACAACCCAAGGTCCAGTTGCTGGAAAAGCAGTCAATCAATCCTGTGAGCGCCAGGTAAAGCACACCCAGGAATTGACTACTCTGGCCAGTGACATCAGAAGTGGGGGAGTTGAAATGGTTGGTTTGGGTGTTGGGGGCGGTTTCATGGGGACTAAGTAGGCAGCAGGATTGTTGTGCTTTCTGTTAAAGATCAAAGAGTAGATGGTAATTGCTTTGCTGTCACAGAAAATTTGGTAGGGTTCCTTGGGAGTGTTTGGGCGGGTGTACCACTGCAAGTCTTTCAATGACCAGGGTTAGTGGTCAGGATTGGCGTGATACTCAGTAAAATGCACAGGGCCAAACGTAGCATTGGATGAACGGTAGTAGTCAAAGGCTTTGGTTTTATCAACAAAAGTCTGACTATCTATCTCAGTAGATGGGTACTGACGCTTGGGTGTATGCAAATGAAAGAGTATTAAAAATAAGTATGAAAACAGATTGGTGAACCAAAGGTTCATAACAACTTTATTTGGTAAGAATGATAATACAGAACTTTTTCAAGTGCTTCTGATTTATATACTTACTCACATGCAGGTGCCTCTGGGCATTCTTCTGGTGCTATCTGTGTGGCAAGGCTTGGCATCTCAGGTTCTGCTGTTTGGTTGGCTGCTTCATGGTTATTTTTGGGGTTTTCAGGAACAGTTATTTGGCTTTTTGATGGTCCATCTTGGCTTGGCTGGCCATTGATTCTGGCAGGTTTGGCTTCCGGGGTTTTGGGTTTTTTTCCAATTTAATCACCATTTTTGGACTGGCTTGACAGGCTCTCTTGAGCCCAAATAACTTGATTAAAAAAGGGGTTTCCAATTCAGGACTCCAAATTACTTAATGGAGGATGGGCTTGATCTGGGTTTACTGGGCAGCTAAAAATAGCCTGCCCAGGCCCAGCCAAACCCACCAAGGCTTGAGCGTAGCTTTTGGGGCCCAAAGCAGACCCCTCAGCTACCACCAGAGCGGGAATGATTCTTGCACCTGAATTCTCTTTGAAAAGCAAAAATCCAGGTGCAGGCAAATCTCCTCTGCCCGCTAGCCCCGCCTGAAGGCTAGAAGCGGGTTTGATTCCTGCCCGGGGCCTCAAAATTGTTACTTCCGTAAAAAAGAGAGTATGGTGTAATAATGATGCTTAGCTGCTTCACATATATCACTTGTGCATGAAAACTGGGTATTTAATTAATTCTGTAAACATAAATTCAAGTTCAAACTTTAGTAAAAGATATCACACCATTTCTTTCAGAATGGTGTCATTTAGCTTGGTATATAAGAGCCAAAGCACCACAAAGCTTCTAATCCAAAAGACCCCATTCAAAGGCCACATTTTGATCAGAACTACTTCACCATTAAGGCACATTTCAGAGATCTGACCTAATTACAGATTCAAAATACTACCATATCCTCAGTTGAATTTACTTTTGCCATGCTACCCTTTTTTTCCTTGGGAGCTTCAACAAAAAGAAAAATAATTACAATGTTAAAAAAGACATTTCTCTTTATTGCTGGTGATGATCTTGATAATTTCATCAAGCACTTTCTTACTCAAACTGAATTTGGGAAAGCTCAGTTCCTGCCAACTATTCAAAATCAAAAAAGCAATGAGTTCATTGAAAACTTAAAAAATCTCATGAAATCTTCTCTCCCAAAGCATCTCCCAGCCTTGCAATCTCTGGTTACTTCCAGTTACTCTTTAAAAGAGCTTAATGATATGGGAGTTAATATAACCAAAAGTGAGTTTGAATACTCAAGAAAAATAAATTAAAATAAAAATGTAAGCTTAAACAAAAAAAGACAAAAAATAATAAATATTCATTAAAAAAAGAAATAGCTAAAAAAATAATTAAAAAATTGCTGGAAAATTCTTTTGAAACAAGTCAGTTTACAAAAAAAGTGCCTGAAAAAATTTATAAAGATATAGAAAAAGAGATGAGTAATTACTCAACTGAAATTAAATACTCTCTACTTAAAACAAAAAAGAAATATATAAAAATATGAAAATAAAAAATGAAATTTCAGTTTCAATTTCTACTTACTATAAATTAATCCCTAAAAATATAATAAAAAGTCAAAAACAAACTGATATGTGCAATATTTGTAATTTAAAAAATTCACTAGAAAAAAAGAAGGAAAACTGTGAAAGTAAAAACTTAACATTACCAGAATCTATAGACAATGACTTAAAGACTATTAATCAGCACCAAGACTTTTATGTTCATCGAAATAGGGAATATAAAAAAGATATTTATGAATTAGATGATGAATCTTGTGTTGTAGTTATAGATTATAAAGAAAACTTAAAGGTTGGAGGTGGTCCAATTGAGACCAATAATTGTTTTTATTCAAAAAAACCTATCTTGTTATTAGGGTTTGCATTATTTTTTAAAGAAAACAATGAAATTAAATATGAATATCATGATTTTTTGTCTCAAATATTACCACATGATTCTTTATTTTCAGGTGAATGTTTAATTAGCCTTCTTAAATTAGATAGATTTAAAAAAATAAAAAATATAAAAGTGTGAACTGATAATAAAAATCATTTTAGATCATATGAATTTTTATATTACTTATTTAAAAAGGCACCTAAATATATTAAGGGTTCTATAAAATATAATTGTTTTATTGAATGTCGTGGAAAAAGCATTGTTGATGGTCACTTTGGTGTAATATCAAAAATGTTAAAGGAAAAGAAAAATGAGCTTTATATTAAAAATATTAATGATCTTAAAAATATTTTTGAGCAAGAAAAAAAGAAAAGAATTATATAGATCAGTGCTATCAGGCTCAAACATTTCTCAAAAGTCATTCTTTTATATTTATGAAAGAAAAGTTAGGCCTATAAAAAGAGAGCTTGAAGTTAAAAATCTGTGCATTAATCTTTTATATTTGATGAAAGATGGAAAGTTATATACTTCACCTCTAACATTTGAAAGTTTATCAGAATTTTCTGAGATAACTTATCTTTTGAAATCACGTGATGATACCAGAGAAACAAAAATATCAGAAGATGCTAGTGATGTATTAGGGCAAGTTCATGAAGTAGGGCAACTTACTAGAGGGTGTATTTTAAATAGAGTTATCAGTCTTTCAAAAACAACAACCTTTTTTTCTGAAATAAACTAAGAATATTTATGATGAGCCAAAGATAGGGCAATAGTATATATAGCTTTGGGGCTGCTATTACTCTCCCATGCAACTCATCATAAATATTTTTGATTTGTAGTTTTTAGTAGAACTTAAGATATTTTAAGTAATACTATAAGTTGCAATTTTCAATTCTAAAATTGATGACTTATTTTCAAAAAAAAATCATCTAAGCCCAAGATCAATTAAAGTTTTGGGATTGCTTGTATTTTAAGCTTTCTGAATAATTAGAATATGAATAATATGATTAAGTTATAAAATAATCAATCTAGCGCCTAGGCATAACAAGAAAAATAATGGCCCATAAGTACAGCTTTCTTTCTACCTATCAACTAGACATGGAGCCATCTTTACCCTAAAACTGATGCCTGTGTCTTTCACAGTAGATTTCATAATGCTAGGAATAATTTGCCCAAGTCAGAAAGTGCAGAAAGCCAGAAAACCGGAAATTCATTCATCAAATTAACTGATTTAACAGATTTAAATCAAAAAGTTGATCAAAAATGGGTCACAGATGCTCCAGTTTGCTATTTGGATTCAATCCCCCTTGCAAACTGACGCTGATAAATCAACTTAGTCTGAGAGTCACTTGATACAACCTTAATTATCAATGAAGTTGTCAGAAGCTGGCCATACAAGGGTTCTTTTCAAACTGGACTAGGTACTCACTTGACAATGTAGAAGAAATATGAGCCAAGGATCCAGGTGGTATTGCTTAGTCAAATTTTGATATATGTGGGAAAGTTCTCACTGTTCAACTCTTAAGAGTTGAGTCCTCCCAAAATTTTTACTCAGATAAAATTAATATTCCCTTGGTCTAAATTTATTTATCATGCATCCTGTAGTTGGCCTGCTGTACTACATTCCCTATAATCTGATTCTTAGTCAAATTATCACTAAAAGATGGGGTCCTGTTGTTGGCACTTTGTCACCGTCTCTTCCCAATGTTAATCCAATGCCCTCAAATCTTGGTGTTTTCCCTATTGTATCTGAAGCCAAGACACTTGCTCCATATCAATGTCCAGAATTCTATGCTGAAAACACCTTGATTCTCTCCCAGGCAATTTATCTTGAACTTTTTTTTGGTTATGATTAATCATTTTGCTTAATCCTAGTGTATCTTTTGGAAATTTTACCAAACAGTATTTGAAGCTTTGTTGGTGGTTAATCATCAACTTTGTATGAATTTGGGTGGTGGTTCCCCATCACATGGAGACTGATTCCTACTATATGACTATTTCTGTCACAGTGTCTGCCTCTGAACTCCCCCTAGATAACTTCAATAAGCTGTTTGAAAAAGTTTAAATCAACCTCTCAGGGGTAGTTAACACTATAATTCCAGCTTCTGGACCATGGTCTTTGGTAGGAAAATATATGTTATATCTATTTAAGTTAGTACCAATCCTCTGGTGGGCTCTGCCTGCCCAGCCTGCAACCTATTCAATCCCAGAAAATGATGGGCTGGCTGCCCAGGGTTAGTTTCCTGACAGATAAAAGGCATCATTCTAAGAGATACCAGGATGTAATTTGATGGGCCATTCTACTGAGCCTTAGTGGATTTTGAAAGGAAATGGGCTTAGAGTAATTAATTTGTCCTGTATAACTAT
Source organism: Entomophthora muscae (assembly GCA_014839935.2). NCBI lineage: Eukaryota > Fungi > Entomophthoromycota > Entomophthoromycetes > Entomophthorales > Entomophthoraceae > Entomophthora > Entomophthora muscae. The sequence goes on from QTSX02006412.1 coordinate 81,834, forward strand.
TTTTTCTTGTCACAAAATAATATCAAAATCCTATATATATGCATTTTTACTATACACACTAAGTAGCAGACAGCAAACTTTACCTTAGTCTTTATGATAATATAGTGTAGAAGCTTGGGTTAAGATTACAGCATCTAACAACATTGTGCAGACTACGGTAGCCACCAAGATGACACCTGGGCCAAAGCAGAATCCAACATAGCTACCAGAGCCCTAAGGTCAGACAAAACCAGGGGAAAGTAGTTCACCAACTTCTCATATTCAAGACTGACCAACAAGTCCTAAAGATAAAACCAAACTTAACAACTCACATTCAATCAAGTTCAAAATCAAATGGCTGGACCCTTATCAAACCTACCACATAGTAGCCAACTTCAGTTACTACCTTGAGGACAGTGAAGGAGTACAATTCCCACAACTGGTAAACAGAAGACACCTTAAACCCTAACATTCTTGGTTTAACAAGGGAGGGTGATAGCATTATCACTGAATTGGCGGATTCAAACATTGCTGATGATGCTATCAGTTAACTTTAAAGGTAAATTTCGTTCACCCAGAATAAATGTTCTTTATCATCTCACTTTGTTTATGGTATTTTTGTAGTTCACTACACTTCTTGCCCCAACCCTAATAACAATGATAGCAAAAGATCAGGCATCTGATTACTGGCTGCGCTTAAGTTTGCTAAAGCGAGCCAATGGCTGGCACTGGAGTCAAATGTGGAAAGCCATTTGGAACATAAAGTCGACGTGGCTCTATCGATTGGGTCAAACTTCAGCAATTTAACAGCTACGTGGCAGGAGTTGAAACTGCAACCCAGCATAAAAATATTCAAGCTATGTTATTTAAAGGCTTAACAAGTAGTAAGAAATAGTGACTTGTCCAATTGCTTAAAATAAAAACATATTGCTTATTTCCTTTTGCCCTTATTATTCATTAAAAAGGTACCGCTTCTTTATATACCAAGTTAACTGGCGCACTAGGATACTGGATGCCTTCTCCTAAACCTCTATACTTTGCCATCTCGCTTTTGTTAGGATTCCCTAACCATGCACTGGGGCTTTTTAATTCGAAGTCTTTGGTCAAGGATATGAGTGGGCCAGAGTTTGAAAAGAAGATCCACAAAATAAAGGTATGTTTAGCTATCCTACTTTCTGTTAAAATTTGTAGCATGTCACTATGGTCAAGTTTTATGCTCCCTGGTGTGGGCATTGTAAAAAGTAAGCTGTTTATTTACTTGAGATCTATACACTATACTTTTGAACTTATATTAACTCCAATTGAAATAGTCTAGCACCTATTTATCATGAGGTTGCAGCCAAAATCAAAGACGTTGCAAAGGTGGTGGCTATCAATTGTGATGAAGAGATGAACAAACCTGTGTGCTCAAAATACGATGTTAAAGGTAGCTCGGCTTGGCTATTTTTCTAAAATGTCGATAGGTTTTCCCACACTCAAGCTTTTCCCCAGCTCAATTGTTTCCAAGGGAAAGACAAAGAAACCTTTAGGTATGTGGTTGTCTTTTACAGCACTAACCAGTGGTTAAGATTACAATGGTGAAAGGTCTAAGAAAGCGATCAAGGATTTCATTATCAACGCTATCCCTGATACTTCCAAAAAGGTCGTTGCTTCAGGCAAAGAAACCAAGTATTCCATCAGTATCGATAAGTTCCTTGAGGTATATATTTTTATGACTAGTTATTGAAAGCTAGAATGAATCTAGCGAGGCTTCACCCAAAGTCCTTCTCTTTTCCGAGAAGCCTGCAGCTCAGCCGATTTATAAATCACTTGCACTCGAATTTCATGAAAGGGCTAGTTTTGGCTTAATTCTAAAGAAGGAAGCTGAGTTGGTTAAGAGGTTTGAGGTAGAAAAGTTTCCTTCTTTGCTGGTTATTCCCTCTGTTCAAGATAATCAAAACGAGTCTTCTAGTCCTGTTAAATACGAAGGTAAATAGGCTTTAATATGCAATGCTAACGAGTTTAAGGGGAATTTAGCTTTGAAAAGCTAAAAAATTTCTTGGAATCGTACGCGACACCCAAAAAAACCAAGGCAACTCAGCCCAAGAATGAGGCTGAAACCAAGCCTGAGGAGAAAGAAGAGCCTTGTAAGTTAAAGTATTTACTTATTTTAACTTGAATAGTTGATCCCGAAGTAGCCAAGTTGGCCGAACAAGAAGAGTTTGAAAAGGAATGTCTCAACAAAGCTGGAATATGTATTCTCAATCTTATCCCCAGCGGCCAAGAGAGCGTTGTTGAAAGTCTGAAGGCAATCAAAAAGAAGATCCACGATACCAAAAATACCTTCAAGATGATCACAACTGTCCCTGACATCAACTTTTACTACACCTCTGTTCTACCCACTACGTTCCTCACAAAACAATTCGAAATGGGAGATGTCACAACCCCGGTGACTCTGATTCTTCAGCCTCGCCGCAAGCTTTATGCTTTTAAAGAGCTGGCCAACGATGATACACTACAAGATTCGCTTTACGAATTCCTTGAGAGTGGTGTCAAAGGAAAGATTAAGTTTTACCAGTATAGCTTTATTCCCAAAATCAAAAAGATTAAGAAGGCTAGGGTCACCCAAGACTCAGATTATGACGAACTTTGATTTGAAGATTAAAGCTTCTATCCTTATTTCATGAAAAAACTATTTTTCTATTTTAAAAGTAGTGAAAATTTTTAAGCCTAACATGTGCAGTAAGTTTAGTATATGTGATACAGTAGTTTTCAAACCTGTTGAGATAAACAAAAAGTTTCAGTCTAAAAACAAAATCAAAAATTAAGGAATTTATATTAAATTACAGTTGTCAAAACAGCAGGATCAACCTGCCAGCAAGGTTCCGACTAAGCAGGTTTGTGACCCCCAACCCGACTATCCAGTTACTTGGTCCTAAACAAGGAAGTTGACTCAAATTCCCAAAAACAACAGCATGAACAAACAATAATCCTATTCAGTGGATGACTTGATTTGGCGCCTGACCCTTTACCAGGAACAAGCCACCCCCTTCACCATCCAACTGAATGATATATATAACCATGTTCCTCTTAAGATGATTCACAGCAACTATATAATCCATATCTCCAAATAAAGATAATTATCTACTTTCCAATATTTTCCCCCTTTGTAACTCTGCTAAAACAGCACAGTTATGACACAATAGATTTGGATCCACCTTGATTTTGCTTTTAGACTGAGATTTTTTGTTTATCTCAACAGGTTTGAAAAAACTGTAGCCTTTTTATATAGACTAAGGTTTGGTCTGCAAATAAGTTATGCCTCAGCAAATGTCAGGAATATCCCTGACATAAACCAGATCTTTACTAGAGTGCAATGCTGGAAAAGAATAGAGGAATTTCCTGTCAAAAATGCCCAATTTAATGAGAATTCCCCCCTTTAATTGGGGAAAATAAAAATAAAACAGAGGTAAAAACGGAACTTAATTAATGCCAGATCAATTTATCATCCAGGCAGGCGCCCATCACACCCACCAGCACCCAGCCAGCTGCCAGCGGGCCTCCTGCCAGCCACCTGCCCACCCGCTTGCTCCCGGGTCCCAACTGACTGCCAGCCACCCACCTGGGGCCCAGTCCCCACTTCCTAACCAATCAGAAGGCCTTAATCACTACAGCCAATCAGAAAAGTACCAGGCTGCAAGGCAAAAATTCCAGAACACAACCACACCTTCAGAAGAAGGAGAAATTAAGGATTCAAATTTTAAAAATAAGTCTACCACCAACCAATGGGAATCTAGGGCACAGGCCACATGGGCAGAGCCAAACTTCATCTAAAAAAATGTTCCTGAAACCAAAATAGACCATGAGAGCAATTTGGCTCCCATCTCCCATCTAGCATCAGGGCAATCTAAAATTATTGGTTCATCTCAAGAATTTCTAAACCAGCCACAGATAGCAGAAGAACAGGAGTTTGGCCATCTTTCCAAGTTCCAAATGCCATTCTTACCTTTCAAGCTTCTGGGATCCCCCATCTTCTGCTTTTTACTCCCAATTGCAAATCTTTGCACAGGGAAAAACACTATAAATAAAGATCCCTCCTCAGTAATAGCTTATGCTATTATTGAGTTTAATATCCTCAATAAAGCTAATCCTACTTAACACATTTAAGTCAACTTTAATTAGTTTGCCCCAGCCAACCACCTCTAATCCAAAGAAGATGAATCACCTCATCTTCATAGCTGTGCTCACAGCTTGCCATGGGATTAGAGGATATCAACAGGGACCAGGGTTCTTTGGTCCTTCACCAGAAGGGCTAGGTTGTGACTACCACTATGATCCTGGACAGCTCAACTCTTCCAACACTGGTTTCTGGCCTCCCCTGGTATCTTCACACTTCATTATCTCCATTGCGGTGTACACCTCCATGTACTACATGCTAACCTATTTTGCAGAGAGCTTTGGAAGATACAACATCCATGCCAAGGTCTTTTGGTGGTTGATGACCATCTACCTGATTGTCACCGCCTTGACTGGCTTCCAGTTCTCCAACCTTTGACCATACCTTTTTCAGATAGTACCTACAATGTCTGGGTATTACACAAATTATAGCAGCATAATCTAAGCAGACTGTACAATAATTGGATTTGCCTGTAAAAGCTAGATAGGTATAAGTTAAATTTTCAAAAGTATTAAAATCTGAATGCCATAGGTAATTGCTAACCTTCAGGTGGCAGCTCAAAATTATTTTTGAGAATGTATTTGTTTTTACCTCCAATCCAGGATAGAAATGCCATGATGCAATAAGTAATCTGTCAAATATGTACTTCTTGAATGTAATTAGAACAAGATAAAGAGGAAAATTAAGAAGATAATGATAACTTATTGATATGGTTGTTGAGGATTATATAGTATCATGGCAAGTCACATAGTGGTCGTGTATGTCATGGTAGTCACAGGGCTTGTCCAGGTAGTGTTCCTCTTATAATTTAAATTTTTTGATCCCTGTACAATAAGAGGATGTGACAAAAGTGTCATCAACTAATTAATAGTTGGGTCAATTCTTGGAGAAATGTTTTTTCAGGAGAGAGCAATTGAAAATGTTGTAACATCTCCCCCCTGGGGTGCTAAAAGGTGGAGCCTTAGGAATTTTCTTAAGAGTGTTGGGAATTTGAGCTTGGTATTAATTCATTTTTGCATTGGAAATAGGTAGTTGGGAATTGTGTTGTGTGTTTGTTGCCTTTTACAGGCAGAGTTAGTCATGATGCATAAGTTTCAATTCTATGCAAGACTGATTTCTTTTGATGTAGTTGTTGTTAGGTTAAGCTTCCATGGCAATACCCAGCCTTCTTAGTCCTGGATTCAACTTGTGTAAGTTGTGATTCACCACCCAGATCTCACCTCATACATGAAATCTTTCTTCCTGGAGTAGTTGTGATGCTGCTGCTCCTGGATCACTATATGGTGTCCTGGATCAAAGCCAGGATTAACTGGGTTGAGGTGCCATTCTTCAAGTGACAGTGTTTTACTTCTGGATTTTTGTACCTAGCATAGGGCCCTATGAACTTTTTCAAAAATTTTCCCAATAATATCCTGGCGTATGCTTCATGCACTATGACATTTTCCTGAGTCAGAGTCTATGAGAGTTTTATAGCTCTTGAAACAAGGTTCTGAACTTATTTCCTAGGAAATCATTTTTTGGGGGTCACTATGAGCCCTCTTGGCGTTCTGGTTCACTCATCACTGGGAGGTTTAGCTTCTGTAAATCTTTTTCACTATTGCTTATACTGCTCTTCTTTTCTAACATTAGAATATAAGATATGGGAAAAAGCATTCATGATTTCAACACTGTAAAACTGGGTAGAGATTGTACAAGTATTTATTAATAGGAGGAAGACCCCCTTAGAAACCTTATGGGAATGTAACTGTTTGCAGACTTTTGGGGGACAAGCACTACATGGAAACTCACTGAAACCAGCTTCACTGCTTGAGAGGAAAGGGCCTTCAAGTTTAAACCCCAAGGGTGTGTTTAAACTTAAGATCTCTTAATGAAAATATACCTCTTACCCCTGTTTAGTCAACAGCTTTATATAGCTTTCCCTTGTCTTAGGCTAAAGCCACTTTAAACAGGTTCTTTAAGAAGCTTAAAATATCTGCACTATTGCTTTATTATAATAAAATAAGCTTATAAGTTTAATGTAAATGATCCCATTGAGTTCTCCTGCTCTTTATGAGTAAATTTATTGGACTTTAAGCTATTCTGCTAATGAAATATCATCAGTAAGTTAAGCTTCAAACTCAACTAATCCTGTCATCCTTTATTTTCAAACTTCTGAAGTGCTTTGCTTCACAGTTTCCCCAAAACTTAAACAGGAACTAAACATTTTATCAAGAAAAACATTGAAAATTTGTGCATTGCATCCCAAACAATCCCCTTCTTCTTCAACATTTTACTGTACTTAAACTCAACTGCTTTTATAGAAAATTACTAATAAATATGCTTTGCTGTGCTTTCTTTAACATATTTTCTTCATTTTTGCCTCTGCAGAGAACCCAAAGCAGAATGGGTTTCTGAACTGTACAGCCTTCTGCTTCTTCAGCAACTTGTTTTTGAAGAAATGTTAACATGTGTTCCCTCAAATTTTCCCTGAACTGTTCCAAACTTATACTGATAACCCAGCACCCAGAATAGCTATAAAGTATATCATTGAGCCTCCATCAATAAGATCACCTAGGCTATGTTTTAAGTCCTATCAGTAGCCTTCAACCATACTAAGTGTCTTAAGTCCCCATAGTGATCATCACCTAGGTCATCATAGACAGGAATCCTTTAATGCAACACTACTATTATTACTCACCCAAGTAATTAGCTTGAGCTTTCAGGTGCAAATTAACCTTCTTTACTTTCTAGACACCTCAAAAATCATTATTTTAGCAGCTGTTTTAATAAAAAGCCACCCTAATGATAGTTCTAGCTATCTTGTGCTTGCACAGTAGCATTAAGACCCTATTAAAGTTACTCATAAGTCAGATAGAAAAACTTTACAACTTTCTGGGTAAAGTAACCCAACTGTATTATGACTCCAGCTGATCTAATAATGCCTATACTTCTTGGTATAATCATCCCAATGTACAATTCTACCCTTCCCAAGCACTAATAAAGGCCAGCTGACTAACATTTCAATGCATAAAAAGCCATCAAGGCTAGGCAGATCAGTAAACCAGCAACCATTTAAATTTTGCAGGCAACCAATCTTTATTTAGTCAACCCTAGCCCTCACCTTCAAAACAGCTCCCAGTGCAGGTCATCAAAGTAGAGATCACCATCCAATCAGTAATTTTCTTTGAGAGAAATTTACCTTGCAGCAAGTAGGTGTGAGTAACCTAATTTTCTATCACCCTCAATCCAATATTTTTTAAAGTATATAGGATAAAATAAGCAGGAAAAAATTAATAAGATCATGATACTTTATTTGATATGTGAGAAGAGTGTTATAGAGTATCATGGCAAGCCACATATTGTCCATGTACTTCATGGTAGCCATGGGCCTGTCCAAGTAGTGTTACTTATAGGATCTAGCATGTCTGATCCTTATAGAGCATGGGGGTGTGGTATGAGCGCCACCAAATATTTGGTAGTCAAGCCATTTCCTGGAGAATAATTCCCAGAGAGGGAGAAATAAAGACAGTGTGACAATTTCAATTCCTCAATCATTCATGGCTGGGCATGAAAAATTACTGGACCCATCCCAGAGAATAAAAAAGATATGCAGCTCATTGCCAGCATTGACTATTCTATTGGATGGATTGTAGCACAGGCCATCAAAAAGATAACCATAACAGATTAAGAGAGTTAATTGGCTAGAAAATGTCTTTAAACATTGATGATCCAGAGATCCTTATCATGGATGGAGAAAATGGCTCCCCTATGATGCTTCAGGGGTTATCTCATAAGGAATGATCTCCAACACACAGCTAGCAGCTTCCATCACTCACAAGCAAATGGTAAAGTTGAAAGACTAAATGATATCCTAGTTGAATCCTGAGGCAAGGTTTCAGCCAGCAACCCAGAACTCTAGAGAGCATGATACTGGCACCCCAACTGATCTGCTGCACTTGAGTGAAAGAAAACTTTGGCAAGCATTCATATAAGCTAATATACAGATACATACCCACCTTAACCAGTAAAAATCAAGGGCCCCACCTCAAACCCCCTATTCAGGCCTGAATAAAGATGAGCCAGGAGTACAGCATACCCAAGAAGTCAAATATTTAATGAGAAGAACATATAAAAGGGAATAAATTTCTCTTTAATTTGAAAGGTTCTGAGTAGATGGATTTGGGTACTCAACCAAAAATGCATAAACTTTACCCTGGATTAATAGGACCAGGGATAACCATGGAAGTAAAAAACAACTTCTACCTGGTCAAGGGGATAGGGACCCACATAACTCTTAAATTGATGCATCATGACCAGCAACTGTGGTAAGTTTGACTCCCTGGTACTCAACAAAGTGTCAAGTACCAGGGAGTTGAGTGCCACATGTATGAATCTATTAGTATTTTTGGCTTAACTGATTTTAAGCTATTTTTACTAGTAATTTAGGGGTTTGAAACCAAAAACTAAGGTTAAATTTACTTGAAAATGACTCTGTTTAATAATTTGGTTAGCTAAAATACCAATTTAAGGGGCAATTCATAAGTAAATTTACTAATAGAAATGAAAAAACTTGTGTTCAACACTCTAAACCAAAAAGTGACCAGTCTGACACTTTTTAAGCCAAATAGTAATTTTATTAATAAAATACATATGAACTTATACAGTAGTTTTAAAAGCTATGGCAACAACCAAAAATACCTCAGATTTAAACAAAATGATTTCAGATTTAAACAAAATCCAAGTTGCGCAAGATTCAGGATTCAATTAATTTATTAAATTTCAGTTAATAAATGGACTGTCAAACAAAAAACAAAATTTCACTAGCCCATTATACAAAATTATATCAAACATCAAGCAGTGTAGTTCAAACCACAAACAAAATGAACTGACACAACAAGTGAAATGGATGGATGCTGTTCTGGAGTATATTATAATCCAATCAGGATTAATACAAGGCGCCAACAGAAGGACTAAAATGAAACAAAACTTGAGCAATCTAGAAGCAAGATTACACAAGCACAAAAAGAAATGAACTCACACAAAATGTGTAGTGTGAACAGCCTAAAATAGAAATATAACAGTTTAACAGCCAATCAACCGCTATCTAATTTAGGAACAGAGGCATTTTTATTCATTTTCATGGCTCCAGATTTGTATGGAATGGTTTTGAGAACCTTCCAAATTCATGGACTCAAGATTACAATAAAAATAAATCATTAAATTTTAAAATTTCTACTTTTAGTGATTTTATCCTAGGTTTTTTTACAATGGTTTTTACAAGCAATATCTTTGACGGCGCCAGCAGCCAAGCCAGTAGCAGTCAGACCAGCTTCAATGGAGGCAAGGCTCAGAACGTGGAGGCACCTGTTTACACCCAAGCCTTTGAGGCGGGTAACAAGGAAGCTGACCTGTACCTGACCACCAACCCCTATGGCTTTGACTTATTTGAGAGTCACTTAGAGTCTAGCTCTGCCCCTGCTCCCGTACCCACCCCCGCACAAGCTGCCACCAACCAACCAATCAGGATGACAACCTTGATTTGGAACAACTTCCTGCCACCAGCCAACCTGCCCCCTCTACAGCCAATCAGGCTTCAGCTCCCCCAGCCCAGCGCCCCAAGCAACAAATCATCACCGCCCAAATTCTCCAGGAAATTGTGGCACTGAATCTAAAGGGTCTGTCCTGGGAACAGATTGCCGCCCAGTTGCAATTTACCCAAGCTACTGTCATGCGGGAATTCAACAACCTGATGAACAGGGGGAATCTGATTGGGACAACCAAGAAGCCCAATAAAGCCCCCAAGTCACAAATATCTGAGGCGTACCCAATCATGCTTGACCTCCTTCAGCAGGATCCCAAGCTTCCATTGACCCAGGCCCAGAAGCAACTTGCGCACCATAACATATGAGTGTCTGAGCGCATGATGCAGCTCTGGATGTATGGGAAGGTGGCTTTCATATGGGTTCTTACCAATTTTGTTGGTGACCAATGGGATGGTGCTGAGGATTCCCCATATGCCACTGCCATTGAATCAACCCTGGTCCAATGCCTGACTAGTCTAACTGATGATGTCATGTTCATCTCCTACTACAAGCTATCAATAGATTTTGATGATTTTGGCAAGCAAGGAAAAGCCACTGCCAAGAATAGAAGGAATAAGGTCAAAAAGGGGACGTTCATTGATGCATTTCTGGCTGTTTCAGCCAAGGGTTTTGTCTACTATTGGACAAACCCAGATTTCATTGATGGCTACTTATACAGCCATATCCTTGGTGGATTACTCAACTCCTGGGATGGCTTGATTTCCAAGTACTGTGTTTTCTTGAGCCACCAGATGAAGGGTAGCTCCATTGCCCTTGAGGCCATCCAGGGACGCGGGCACCAGGCCTCAGTCTACCCTGCTGGCCATGCAGACATCCATCTGGCTGATGTTATCTTCTTCAACATGGGATCCACATTACAGGAGCGCCACCCTCAGGCTTTCAACAACCTCTATCTTGGGGTCCTTGACCACAATTTCTCTTTGGCCGCCAGATGGTGGCTGACTTGTTTGTGCAAATGGTTATCCATGTGAACATGGGCAACCAATCATGTAAGGATAAACACTTTCCACCTCAGGCCACTGCCACTTACCAGTTCATCCAGCCAATGACCAATGAGGAATATGACAATTGTTATATGGTAGCCATCATACAAAATCCTCCTGCCTCCACCCCCGCCACCAACACCCCTAGCCCGCAAGCCCAACCCACCCAATCCCAGACCCCCAGGCCAGCACTGCCTCTACGTCTTCCTTCCCGCATTATTCTGCCTCCTAGGCATCACTCTCCCCCGCTCCAAAAAACCCCTTCCACCAAACATTTTCTATTTATATTATCTTTTTTTTGAATTTCAATTGTTCATGTTCTCTTTGTTTATAGTTGTTTTTATTCTTTATGTTCAGCTTATTTCTATAAAATCATATATTTGCTATGTTGTGAATCTAGATCCAGAACACAGCTATTTTTAGCACTTAAACATAGCCCCTTGTGAAAATATTAACAACAATTTGGTGATCAGCTAAATTTGAATTAGAAAATTATAGTGTTAATTGTTTTTAGATAAAGTTGTTACTAATCCAAATTCAAAACCTTAATGATAAACTCTAAGCCAATCAGGAGCCTTTTGACAAATTGATTGTTATGACATAAAGGGTCACCCAATAATTCTTTGGTGTATGTGCACTAATTGATATGATTGGCTGGATCTTTTGCTATTGTACGCCATTGCTGCTGTGGCAAGTTGTTGATGGACTAGTGCCCAAACAGCTGCTGGGTTAGCACTAGTCCACCAACAACTTGCCACAGCGGCAATGGCGTATAATGGCAAAACATTCAGCCAATCATATCAATTAGTGCACATGCATCAAAGAATTATTGAATTACCCTTTATGTCACAAAAATCACTTTATCACTTGGCTCCTGATTGGCTTAAATTTTATCAATAAGGTTTTGAATTCAGATTAGTAACAACTTTATCTAAAAACAGTTAACACTATAATTTTCTAATTCAAATTTAGCTGATCACCAAATTGTTGTTAATATTTTCACAAGGGGCTATGTCAAGCGCCAAAAATAATATGGCAGTTAAGGAAACAATGCCAACACAAAGCAAACGACACATATTGAGATGAGCGTAAAACATAACAAAATGGGTAAAAAGATGGGATAATGTAGTAGATGAGAAAACAGAAAGAAATAAATAAAGAGGCAACAGTATCAAAATAATATAGAATTTATTGGGGCAAAAGCTATAAAAACATATGGAAAGGTTAGTAAAAAAATCAAATGAGAGAACTTGAAAAACTACTCAAAGACCTCGACTTGGCAATTGCTAAAATCAAGGACATCAACCGCAAGGTCAAAGCCAAAGTTAAGTCCGCCGTCCTCACTGGGGACAAAATTGACAAGGTATCCACAAAGGCACTAAGGTCAAAAATGCCAGACACCCCAGAGAAGACCATCAAGAGTCTTCTCAACATCCAGAATACGGTGGTGGAGGGCCTGCAATTTAAGGCATACAATCTTTCTGCGCCGTCCGTCTAGGTTGATGACCCGGAGATGTATGAACATCTCAAACCCGCCAAGCGTGCCAGGGAAGAGGATACTGGATTGCCAGAACAATTGATTGTGCCAAGAATGGCCAAGCTGGCCAAGGCTGTGAGCAAGGAAGAAGCACAAGAAAGTAGCCTAAAAACAAAATTAATAAATTTTCAAAAAACTTACTTTTTCTTAGAAAATGTAGACGGCAAACTCTGCCAAGTCCTGGTCTCCTTTGCCCTGGCCACCTTTTATGCAAATTATGCCACTTGTGTGGCCAAGCAATTGTATCTGTCTCACCCTGTTGTGCAGGAGCTGGAGGACTGTATCCATGGGTCCTTTCTTATGTCCAGGGAGGCATTAGCTGGGCTGACAAATGGAGAGGGGGCATCCAAGTGGGCAGTTACTGCCTACAAGGATGCCCAACTGGTCCACCTGGACCCGGTTAACCTCAGTGGAGTTTACTGTGTAAGCTCCATTGAGTTTGTTTGGGACGTCCTGGCGACGCACCCATTCAAGAATGTACTGGAGATGGGCCAGGCTCATGCGGCTGCTTGCTTCTGCTTCCCGTTGGAGCACACCCTGTCTTACCTGCTGGACAACTTTGGGCGCGCGGTGGGCAAATTGGCTGTTGCAGACGCAACAGCTATCAAGAAGACAAAAATCCTCCTTGCCAATTTTGGGTTGGCCTGGAGTGCCAATAAGACAGGGGTCCCTGCAGCCATGGAGCTGACCTTTGCGAAGACCAGGCACAACAAGAAGATCAGCACAGTCTATAATAAATTGTGTGAGTTCACGGAAGCCTTTGCTGGGCAAAGGCTTCACTTGGTGGTTTACCTTGGCTATCTTTTCTTCTTTGGGATGAGCGCCAGCGTAGAGGATCTAGACAGGGTCCTTCTGGGAATTGATGAAGCCTGGCTTGCACTCAACGGGAAGAAGGTCCCCCCTGGATATGACTCAGTGGACCATGTAATCCAAGACACCCTGGTCCTGGCAGGGATTTACGGGTTTGCAGCCCTGCCCAAAAAGCTGCTCCTCAGTTCACACCTTACCCTACTCCCCTTCACCAGCAAGAGGGAGTTTTTTAATAAGGGCGTATCTACTGTCCACGGTGTGGCAGTGGAGGTTGTGTGCCACCTCCATTGCAGGGTGGGTACATACCAAAGAAACCACTGCAGGCGCACACAATAAAAATAAGATTCCAATAAATTTTATTACAATTTATATTATTTTAATTATAATAAATTTTTATAGTTTATATTTCAGCAAACCAGTTTTGCAAAATATATTGCAGAAACAGTTTTCATAAAAGCATAAAATTATATGTTAATAAAATAAATTCTAACTTGTACATTTTACGTTTAATTTTTTAAAACTATTTTTATATGTATTTGACCAAAGTGATTTAAATATTTTTGAGTAATCCAGTATTGAGCGTTTGGGATTACCTCAGATGGCATAATAAAATAATATATAATAAAATAAATAAATTACTTACATCTATTGATGGATCTTCTGAATGTGATTGCGGGTGTGGAAACATCTAAATATAAAATGATAATTAATAAATCTTAAATATTAAATAAGAGAATATAAAAAAATTGGACACACTAAGCCTTTAATTGATTGGCTATTTGGCTAGGTACGCAGGGATGAACAAATCAGTGTGGCCATAGAATTTGGCCACAGTCTCAGCTGGGAGGGTGTGGATCTTGGCCTGCAGCAAATTAAAGAGGTCCTTGGTCCCAGTTGGGGTTCCTTGCTTGACAACTTGCTTGAGCCACCCAAAGACTTCCTCAATGGGATTTAGGAAGGGCAAATAGGCTGGGAGGAAGAGAAGGTGTAAATTTGCCGTGGCCAATTGCTGGGGGCCCACAGCAATGCTGGTGTCAATTGATGGAAATTCTTCAAGAATGTTGGCCACTTTGTGGAGACCAAAGTTGTCCAACACAATGACATTGGTGAAGCCCAGGCTTGTGCACCTTAGGTGCTCCTGGACTAATCGGAGAAATGATAGAAAGGTCCTGCTGTTATGCAAACCCAATATCATTTGGTAGAGCTTGACCCCCTTTGGACCAAGGAGAGCCACCATTGAGTAGGCTGTGGCGCGGACTGCAGCACACCAAGCCATCCTGTCATTGGAGCCTTTGGGGACATAGCCATACCCATTGCGCATTGACAAGGCAAATGCTGATTTGTCAACATAATAAAATTTGACCGTCCCCTTGGCTTTGAGGGCAGTGTACGCCTCTGCGTAGTTTTTCCAGACGTCAATGTTGGCTGGGCTGTTTCTGTTGTAGGGGGATACCCCAAGCTTTATCCAAGAAAATCACATTCCCTTCACCAGATGGTAGTAAAGGAAATTGAGGCCTCAATCCCAAAAGTAGATTTAACCATGGCCTGTATATTTGCCAGTTTAAGATGGCAGTCCCGGGTGATCCACTGGCAGATTGCCCATTTGTGCTCTTTGGTGAGCATGGTAGAAACATGCAAGGATTTCTCTGCGGCAAGGACACAACCAGTATTGATGAATTTTTGGAAGGCCTTGCTGGCGTACTTGGGATCCACTCCAACAAGGGCCGCGGCAGCCTTGTAATCACCCAATTATTACATTAGCTTAAGCAGGATGATGCATTTGATGCCAGGGATGTGCTTCTGGGCAGGCTTTTTAGCAATGGGGATTGAATTGTTGGCATTGGGCACAACACAGGGCATAGGTACCTTGGTATAGAAGGCTGCAACCTTTTTTAACACCAGTTGTCCCTCATTGGTTTGATAGAACTTGGGACCTTGTCATCCTCCTGATTGCCATCACTGACGTAGGGCTTGTAGCTAGTATCAAGTACAGGCTTCACCTTCTCCAGCATGGCTGACGGGACCAATTCTTGCCGGTACACAACGTCAAACACATACAAAGTAAGTTCTACCTCCTTGTTTCTAACTTTCTTTGTAGTGGTGACCTTGGTTGGCTTCCAGGTCAGCTTTGGGACCTGAGGGTTTATGCTCTGCACCCTAGCAGCTTGTGCTCCTTGAACTGGCTGTGTCAGTGCAGCGTCACCATGGAACTCTCCTCTCCCATCTCCTCCTTGAATAGGCACTTGGGTTGCACTAACTCTATTCTTTGACCCACGGGGGCAACCGCAACTGTGGCGCACAATGGGTGTATTGGTACTCTGTTGCTGTGTTCCTTCCATTTTAAAATTTAATAAAACATTAAATAAATTTCAATTAAGTTACTCCCTAATTTTAATTTTTGCTTTTATTTGAATATGGATATTTAATTAGAGTTTTTCCCACCCAATATCCCAATTATAGATTTTTTATTTCTTAATTAGTTGTTTCTGGTTTTACAACACCCATTTTTGAATACCCAAAATAATTTCCACCCATTTTCCTAGATTTTACTGCCAAATTCAAACACCCAACACAATATTTTTAAAATTTATGTTTCAGATCTTGTGTCTTATTTTAGATACCTTGGTATCATTCATGATTACAATCCATTGCACACATTGCATGAGTTATTTTGTTTACGTAGTGAGTTGCTATTGTGTTTTGTTTTTGGTTTGCGTTTTGACTCACCTTGCTTGGGTGTATTTTGTCACCAATTCACATAGTAAACATATGTACACCAAAAGTCAACTCACACCATTTTGTTTGTGAATACATGTATTTTGTATTATATTTTGAATGGTTTTGCTTTGTGTGTGAGCCTTTTGTTGCTGTGTTGACTCATTTTGCCCATTAACGCCAATAAACCCTGTTAACAGAGTGTATATTTTAACCTGAGAGTTGGATTTAATTTTAAATCTGAAATCATTTTGTTTAAATTTGAGGTATTTTTGGTTGTTGCCATAGCTTTTAAAACTACTGTATAAAATTTGTTATTTACTATTATATTTTTATTATTAGTGCCCAAAAAGTCAATTAGGCTCCCAAGCACCACTATACTGGATTTAGTAGTATAAACATTAATCAAATACCCCACTTGTTTTACATTATGTCATTCCCGGGTTTATGAATTAAGTGGTGCCAAATAAATTAAGCCCAATTTATTAAGAGATTTTATATGTAATTTATTAAAAAAGAAAACTTGACTTCTCCTCTGGTTGACTCTATCTAATTATCACATGATTGGTTTTAGATTTAACTAATCAATGCTCAGAATTAAGGCTAAATTAATAAGTGACATACTATGAGCACCACTTGACACACATCCACTTGACACTTTAACTTGGGGATTAGTACAGAGAGCTTCTTAACGTTTTAACCAACACTATGGTAAATAATTCACTCCCAGCTCCTCACGTCATAACTTAAACACTAATAAACACCTTCCCATTTATTTACTTTTTTAACTTATATTGTATTCTTTTATATTTGAGCATATAAAAAGCCTTGCTTTTGGGTTAACTTTTGTCCTGTTTTTTATTTAAGCAAGTTTTATATGTAAAAAACATAGTAAATTTGATTTTTCTGCTCAACTCTAAGAAACTCAACAGTGAGAATTCAGCTTTTTTCACTCAACAGTCAGAATCCAGATTTTCCCAGCTTATTGACAGTGGCAAACTTGACACTTTACCATGTTTTAATTTTTTAACGCCCAATAAAAAATTCTACATAATAATTATTTTTGCAATTGTAATATACTACTCTCCCTGCTACTCCCCATATAATTTTTATTCATTTTATTTTGTTTTTTATTATACTTTTTCATTGATTTAGCCCTAATATGTTATGCTTAACCTAACATATTTGATGCTTCACCATAAATCCACTTATTTTCTATGTTTTAACCTTTATATCTATACTTTGAGTTTCTATTTTGCTTCTATTTACTTTTTATGTTTTTTTTCTTGATAAATAAAACTTTATTTTCATACTTTTCATTTAAATTTTACTTTGCTTTACCTCTGTGTTTCATATCTTTTATACTGTTTTATTTACAAAACTAAACTTTTCTTTAGAAAAAATCAAACAAGAACAGCCAACAGCCCAAGCGCCAAGCCTCCAAGGGCTCCAAAAAAACTGCCTCCACTCCCAAGCGTGCCAAGAAGCCTGCAAAGGCAAAGTCTCCAACCCCATCTTCTCTCACTCCATCTCCTCCTCCCCCTCCACCCTCATCTTTCACACCCCTTCCACCTTCCCCCCAAAATCTCTCCCCCAATAAATCTGATGATGATCTTACCAACCACTCCTTTTACCACTCAGAGGCCGACTCCAAGCCCACCAAGAAGCAACATATCAAGAAGTCAAAGGCTGCTAAGGAGCCCAACTGTTCTTCTGGTAAGAAAAAAGAGGCATCCAAGCCAGCCTCAACAAACCCTTTCCATCCCCCTCTTGATGGCTCTTTCCCCCTCCCTCATTTGATCCCCAAGTTGAGCCTGAGGAGTACTCCAAGAAGCTCAAAGCTTCTGGTCACGTGGCTTGGGATCCGCTGGCCATCCACAATATCTGTAATGTGAACAGAGAGTTTAAAGTCCCCAAGAGCTTCCTGTGGTACTTACCAATTATGTCCATAAAGGGAAGCCCTGGCTATGTTGCTGACAATTACATTTTTAACTGTAATAATTAAAAGCGCGCCACCAAGAGCAAGCACTTTGTCTGTGAGAATAAGACTTGCAAGTCCTGGCCAAACACCAAGGGCTGGGAGCAAGTAACTGCCAAGAAAGGGGAGCACTCTTGTGAGCCCCCAATCATCTTATAACCTGGATGTTAAAAAGGTACCTTGTCCAGGTGATCCCAACATCCTCTCACCTCTGGGCATCTAATCTGGCTATAAAAGCCCTGCAGCATTTAAAACCCAACAATCTCAAGTTGGTGCCAACTCAAGAGCAGTTGGTTAAGTTCATAAGCAATAAGTGTATCACCGCAAATCCCCCTCCCCCAAGGCTTCAGACGTCCTCTCAGAGCTTACACTCACCCACAAGCTCAAGCAGCTTCTGAGTGGGGAGCACTTCCTCCTCCATGACAATGGGCCTGCCACCAAAGACCGCATAATCTGCTATGCCACCCAGCAGAACCTGCTGGAGTTAAAAAGGGCTTCAACCTGGCTAGTTGATGGTACATTTGCCACTTGCCCCAGGATGTTCAAGCAGCTCTGGATGATTCATGCCCAGATTGATATCTGGGAGATTCCACTTGCGTTTTTTCTTCTTCCTGGGGCCACCAAGGCCATTTAAACCCGTGCTTTTACCATCCTCTGCCAAGCACTTTCCCTCCTTCCTGACAACAGCAATGCCAAGAAGGCCCCCTCATACACCTGCACCAATCCTCCTGCCACTGAAAAAGACCGGGACACCCTGGACTTGGAGGAAAAGGTAAGGCTGAGAGCTCTTGGGCCTGCCATGTGCATTATGGACTTTGAGCCTGCTCAGTTCAATGTATTTGAGTAGCTGTTCATCAGGGAGGTGCAGGGGTGCCACTTCCACTACCATCAAGCAGTTGCTTGGAATGTGCAGGCCTATGCCAAGTTAAGTAAGTTGAGCCAGAGAGACACTTTGGGCACCTGCAAATTTGTGCATACACAATTTAGTGCCTTGTCTTTTTTAAAGCCAGAGCACACTGCGCAGGGGTTCAAGGTTCTCTCGAAGGATCCTTACATAGTAAAGCACTTGGAGTTCAAGCCTTTCCTCAAGTACTTTGAGCCCCAGTGGATTGGAGGTTGTCACGCAGAGGCAAGGCAAGTCCCGCGCCAAGGCCAGTTGTAATGTTTACCAGGTGGTAGTGAATGATGAGCTCAAGACCACCTCAGCGCTAGAGGCTTATCACAAACACCTCAATGCCAACTTTGGGCTCCACCCAAAATTCAATAAGTTTTTCTCCTTCCTGCAGCACAAGAAGGAGAAAACCATCTCCAAGCTGCGTGACTTAGCAAACCATGTCCCCCCACCAAGCCCACAACCCGTTCCACCCTATTCACCAAGGCCATTCAAAATGCGGCCAAGCATAAATACAAGGCCTCAGAGATCAAGTAGCAGCTTGAGCTCATTGCAACTGCCCTCCTAGAAGGGGTAAAATGAAAAGGGGAAAGAAGGATGAAGATTAAAATTGCTTGCTTGCTTGGTTATATGATTTTTACTTTTAACTTTTTAGCTTTAATTTTTACTTTTTAGTTTTGATTATTCAGTTTTTAGTTTTAGTTTTTGATTTTTTGATTTAATTAGATAGCACTGATTATTTTATGTATAAATGGCAAGTTTGAGATGAATAGTTATAGTTGAAAGTGAATGAAATATCTTAATTTTTGTTAATTTCCTAATAAAACAAAAGAAATTCACATTTATACTTATATGAACGATATCAAATAAATATTAATATTCCTTCATAATTTGCATAAATTTTATTGTTGTGTTTGTGTTTATTATTGTTCATTGGAATTTTATTTTTTATGGGAATCAAAAATATTTTTATAATAAAGAGTGTAAATTACATAGTAAAATATGAAATAGTTGCTGATTTCTCCTTATTCTCATTAGTTAAGATATACTTTTAATTGCATTTTTTGAGCTCTCTGGGGTTACTTTTTGTATACCATACCTGTATAGCTTAATTTTTTATATTAAAAGTTTTTAGTACATCAAGAGCTGTTAATTAAAAAAGTGTCAATTTCCAGTTGTCAATCAGGGAAAAAGCTGAATTCTCACTTTACTATAGTGTTGAGCACCAGGGAGTCAATCATCAGGGAACCAAACTTACCACAGTTGCTTCATGAAATGGTACACCTATAAAAAGTAAGACAGGGCTAAGAAGACTCAAGGATATTGGTACCCAAGGTGGTGTCCTGAATAAAGACAAGGAACTACCTGAGACTATGCTTTTTAATACTCACTGGGGCAATGTTGTGTTGTAACTGTGCTGTTTTAGCAGAGTTACAAGGAGAAATTTTTTTAAACTAGATAATAATCTTTATTGAGAGATAGTGATTATATAGTCATTGTGAATCAAAGATAACAGGAACATGATTGTGTTGATCCCACAGCTGGATGATGAAGGGGGTGGCTTGATCCTGGTAATGAGTCAAGCGCCAAAACAAGGTATCCACCATAAGGGATCATCATCTGTTCATGTTGTTGGATTTGGCAATTTGAGTTGAATTCCTAGTCTGGCTTTGAGTGGCCGGGTAATTGAATTGTGGGTCACAAACCTGCTTGTTTGGAACTTTGCTGGCGGATTGAGCTTGCTGTTTTGACACCCCCCAACTGAAGGTTGGTCTTCTCTGGGGGTAGGTTGTCAGGGAAGTTGTCAGGAGCCCAGGCGTCATACTGGACTAACTGTTGTTATGTGGCGGGCAGGGAGGTTTTGAGTTGTTTTTGTCTTGCTTTGCAGGGTCTCAGGCAATCATGGTGCAGGGTTTTGTCTTGTTTGCGCTTTCCAAGTCCTTGCACAAGGTAAGTGTTATTGTTGTTTACCTTTAGAATGATTTCTGGACCTACTTTCTTGGGTTGTAGTTTGCTTTTATCAACGTTCATGACCCAAACTTTGTCCCCAACTTCATGTCTATATTGGATGGGGGCAAAGGTTTTTTGCAGACGTTCATTTTTCTTTTCTGTTTGCTTGCTGTTGGCCTCTATAACTTGAGAGTCTGAACGCGGGGGGCTTTACTTAGGATTTCCAGTTTGGGTCCTGTTAATGCTTGAATGATATTTGGCTGTATGCCATATACCAACTCAAAAGGGCTTTTTCCAGTGGATCTGTTCACTTGGGTTCAGCACACAAGTAATGCAGTTAATAGCTGCTTATACCAGTCTTCAGGTCTCCCAGCAGTGAGTTTGGCTAAGGCTTGCACAAGGTTGCCATTAAGTTGCTCTACACGTTCATTGGCCCGTGGGTGGTATGGTCTTGTCACAGTATGTTTGACCCCATTTTTAGCAAAGTATATGTTGTTGTTTTTGGAGGTCAATTCTTTCCCTCCATTGGTTATCAGGAGTTCTGGCATTCCAAACTTGCTGATTATCTCTCTTCCTATGAATTGTTGAACATCATTGCCAGTGTGCTCCTTTACTGCTTGGGATACTGGCCACCTTGTAGTGAAGTTGATGGCGGTGATGATGTATTTCTTATCATTGTATTTCCCTGGCATGGAGCCAACAACGTTGAGAGCCCACACCTTGAAGGGTAGTTGTGTGCAGATGGGTAGTACTGACTTTGGAGGGGCTTTGCTTTTAGCAAATTTCTTGCATACCACACATTGGTCTAGGACTTCCTGAATGTCACAAAATAGGGTTGGCCACCAGGCCTTGTGCTTAAGGAACTCATATAGGTTTTGACTCTTGGTGTGTCCGAGGACTCAGTGATAGCGTAGGATGGTGTCTACCCGCTGGTGTGTGGGAATATAGGGAATGATAGTGCCATCAGGCATTTTTCTGTGTAGGGTCCCGTATACGTCAGCAAATAGGTGTTTGTTTTTAATAACTGTTTCCTTTGTTATTCTGGTTGTACCAGGGGGAAATCCTTGTCCTTTGTTTGTAGTACCAAGAGAGGCCAGTCTGGGTCAAGCCCATTTTCCCCTCTTGTGGCACGGACATATAGGCATGAGAGAGCGTCTGCCATGGCAAGCTCGGGAACAGGTTTATACTGTATGAGCATATTGAATCTCTCCAAGAGTTCCATCCAGCAGGCTTGACGGCATGATAGATTTGCTTGAGTTTTGAAGTATATGAGCAACTTGTGGTCAGTCAATGCTGTGAATTCTTCCTGTCAATCTAAAAACAATGCCATTTGACTAGGCAGTGTACAATGGCCAGCAGTTCCTTGTCATGGATAGGGTAGCAACACTTGCCATCTGTCAATTTTTGTGATTCATAAGCTATGGGCAGGAAGTCAACATCATTATTCTTGATTTGTAGTACTCCCCCAATGGATGCATCTGAGGCGTTGGTTTCCATTTGGTATTCCCTGTCACGTTTGGGGTATTGCAGGATAGGCGCTGTTGTGAGCTTCTCCTTGGGTGATGGCATCTTGCATATGGCCTGTATCTTTTGACTGTCGGGTTTGATGCCGCCTTTTGAGACTATGTGTCCCAGGAAGAGTAATTGCTTGTGGAAGAACTGGTACTTGGAGGGTTTGGCCAATAGTTTGTGTTATGCCAGGTTAGCAAAGACTGCCTCTAGGTCCTTGTGGTGCTGTTTCACCAAGGGGCTGTAGATAATGATGTTGTCTAGCTAGACTAGGGCATGCTTGTCTATGTATGGAGCAAACACTTTGTTCATGAAAATCCCAAAGGTGGAAGGGGCGTTTGTCATGCCAAAGTTGAGCACCACACATTTGTATGAGCTGTATTTAGTGTGGAAGGCTATTTTGGGGATGTCTTCCTCCTTAATAAAAATCTGGTTGTAGCCTGCAGTCAGATCAATCTTGGAGAAGACTGTGGCTCCTCCCAAGGCGTCAAAAAGATTGTCAATCAGTGGTAGTGGATAACAATTCTTGATGGTAACTTTGTTTAGGGCTCGGTAGTCTGTGACCAGACGTAAGGTACCGTCTTTCTTGGCCACAAAGAATACAGCAGCCCCAAAAGGTTATTGTGAGGGGCAGATAAGTCCTTTCTCCAACGCTTCCTTGAGGTAGGCATGTATGGCGGTGTCTTTGTTTGGGGTCAACCTGTAAATAGGACGTGATTTGGGTACAGCTCCCTTGAGTTGGATGGAGTGTTGAATGTGTTTCTCTGGGGGCAACCCGGGTAGGACTTCCTTGAAGATTTCTGGATGGCGGGCCACAACTTTGCAATCCTGAGGTGTGGAGGTATCCTGGTGATCCTTGAAGTGTATGATCTCATACTGGCAGGAGTCCCAGTCAATTGCCTTCAGGTTTTCTTTTTGTCCAGGGTCTCTGTGATGCGCAAAAAGACGTGGTTGCGTAGGAGTTGGTCCACTGAGTCAGGGTAGATCTGGTGATTGACACCTTCACACTTAATGGTCAACACTGAGGCCGCCCAGTCTATGTGAGGATTGTTCTTTTGTAACCAATTCAAACCCAGTACAATTTCAAACTTTATGAAGTCTATGACGGGACCTTGGATGGTGGAGTGTAGGTTCTCAAGCATAACAGAGAAGGGGGTGGTTTCCCTTGTCACAGCAATGTGATGTTCATCAGCCAGGACCACGTTTTTAATCCGCAAAGGATTAGTGGCTAGCTTGAACTTGTCTAAAAATTGGCTGTTGACTAGGGTTTGATCTGCGCCTGAGTCCAGGAGTACCAAGCCTCTGTAACTGCAATAACGGAAAGGATAGGACATCAGTTTATTGGGATGTCTGGCAATGATGTACAGTACCGGGTCCTGTGAGGGTACTTGGATCATTGGGCATTGGTCCACATCCTTGGGTTGGTACTCATTGTTGGGTAAGTCAGGAGTTGTGTGGGGAGAGCTTGGCTTGCTTAATGCTCTCCCCAGGCTTTTACCTCATCTTGATTGCCTTGTGTGGCAGTGATATATAAATGAGTACGGTTTGAATGGCCATTGTTTCCATTCCCATGTCCATTTAAGCTTGTGGGTTTATGGTTGGTGTTATTCCTGTTGTTTCCAGGGGGTGGTTGAGTGGAGCGCCCGCCTGTGTGAGAATCCTTGGGTCTCTCTTGTTTTCCAGTTTGTGCCTTATGAAGGGCGTTGGATGTTTGTTCCACTTTGCAGTACAGGCTTTGTAGGTTGGTCACTTGGTCCAGGCTCACGTGTCTCATTACATACAACTTAAGGGTGTCATAGTACATGAGGTGTGTAGCTGGGGTGTCAAAGGCCATGTCAGAGGGTGCACAAAGTCAGAGTTTCTTGTAGGCGCGGGTGAGCTCCTTCATGGTGCCTGTCTGGGTTAGGTTTTTTACTTGGTGTATGATCATGAGCGCTGTGTCCTCAAGCACAAACGTTGCCAAGAAGTCTTGCTTGAAGGTATCCCAGTTCTTGTTGGCGTGTTCTTTGTGCCACTTGTCACACCAGGTACCAGCGTTGTGGGTTAGTCGGATGGAGATTTCTGCAATCCAAAATTGCTATGGGCATTCCATCTGGGCCAGTTTGCTCTGAATAGACTGGATCCCTTCGGCAGCATTGTTTTTGTTGGCCCCGGCAAAAGGTTCCAAGGCAGCGCTTCACAGTCTTTGGGCTACATAGGTGGGCATGGTGTTTCTGTCAGCTGATTGCAGCATTGACAAGGGAGCCTGAAAGAAACCTTGTGCAGACATGGCGTTGAAGGCGGGTAGTGGAATCACCATATTCTGGTACAGGACAAAGCCATCAGGTATCTTGGCACCAGGGGTGTACGGGGTCCAGTCCAGCGGGAGGCCAGACATAATTCTGTCAAGGATTTGTTGGCTGCGGCAAGTACAGGCCACAGGCAGAATTTTACAAGATAAGGTAGGATGGAGAACCTACCTGTGCTACCAATGTCGTAACTGTGCTGTTTTAGCAGAGTTACAAGGGGAATTTTTTTTAGAAACTAGATAACAATCTTTATTGAGAGATAGTGATTATATAGTCATTGTGAATCAAGGATAACAGGAACATGATTGTGTTGATCCCACAGCTGGATGGTGAAGGGGGTGGCTTGATCCTGGTAATGAGTCAAGCGCCAAAATGAGGTATCCACCATAAGGGATCATCATCTGTTTATGCTGTTGGACTTGGTAATTTGAGTTGACTTCCTAGTCTGGCTTTGAGTAGCCAAGTAATCAGATTGCGGGTACAAACCTACTTGTTTGGAACCTTGCTGGCAGGTTGAGCCTGCTGTTTTGACAGTTGTAACATGTTGCTTAATCCCTCTTGGGAATTGTTTCCTGGGAGTCAATTAAAGCCACTGAGTGAAGGTGGCCTCAGAGCTTGATATAAAATTCTACAAGGTAAGGCTCTCATCCTTTAGAGGGATCCCTTCTCTCAAACCACATGATCTTTACAGAAACTGTGGGGCCGATATCCATCTTTAAAAGCCTTGCTCCCTATTTGACTAAAGATATAAACCCCTTTAAATATTTATCCTTTTGATATCTATTATACTTACCAGAAGTATATTTGCAGCACATGGTAGGATTCTCTTAGTCTGAATATCTAAAAGGCAATAGGAGTTGGTTAAAAAGTTGAAAAGTGAGCTTAATAGTGAAGATATAGGGATCATTATCTTTGATCTAGGTGAAGCTGTAAGCTAAAAGATAGTTGTTTGCCTTATTTTGATATAGTGTACACTATTCCATAGTGTTCAATATATATCTCAGAAGGTAGTATCAACATGCTCATACAGTAAGCTTTGGCTGTTCATTACACAGTGAAGATAAGGCTGTACGGGAAACAGGTTTACAGGGATGCTTTATATCCTATGATTACAAGGGTTGCCTTTCAACAGCTCAGCTACATCTTTATGAAGCGCATTGGTTCAAAAACCACTGGTAAACTGGTTTAATGATGTAGTATACTGATAGCAGGGGTTTCATTGATCTACTCCAAGAACGCTATACTGGTTGACTGTATTGAGCGATATTTAATTCAAGGCTATTTGTATGCCACAAAGCAGTTTCATTTATATTGAAGTAGACCTTTTATTATACTCAGCTGACATGGAGTAGCCAGGAAATTGCTGGGGTTCAGCCATGCGCTGCTGTGAAGAGCCCCAACCGCTTGTTATCCACTCGAAATTTAGTCTGGACCACAGCCCTTAAATCTTGCATAGATTTCAATGGTATTTAAACCAACCACACAGGCACTGTCTTAACTCTTGACTCTGGCTTTTTAATCACATCTCCTGAGATTACTCTGGGGGTTCCCTAGAACTAATCCGAACCAGATGACCAATACCTCTGACTTTGAACCTGCACGCCCATAAGAAACCGCCTTTCCCCCAGCTACATCTGATTGATCCATCTTTAATAAAAGTTATTGCCTGGATATATCGAGTGCTTAGGTTAATCTCAGCTTTGAAAATGGTAGCGGAGCACCTTTCGGATATCTGGAAGGCTATAGACCCATTGCCAGAAAAACTATAAATCGCCTGAACTCCATTCATAGGTTGGAGCAGGGGTTCCTGTTCAGCTTTCATTTACGCCCGATTCAGTAAACCAGGGCGACGCCTGGATTTATTCTTGGAGGATGCTTTTTAAGTAAGCATATGTGATTACCTGTCACAACCTTAAGCATGGGTATGACATCTATGCATGTTATTCCTTTGAAATAGTGATTGCTTTTGGAAATACATAGATTGATTAAAAGGTAGTGCTTGGATTGGTGGATATCAGAACCCTGTTTCTAGTGGGCGGACAGGGAGGGGTATGGCGTCGATGGGGTGGGCCATATTGAGAGAGTAACAGAAACCAAGCTCTTTGGGGAAAGGAAACCCTGTGGCCATGGATTCATCGAGTTGAAAGTAGTCAGGCTAGACGGGGTTAAAGGGAAACATGTAAGGTATGTTACTAATTTAGACACCCCGACACGAAATCTATGCCCAATGATGGACCTCGCTGCAGCAGGCATCTGGAAGGAGGGGGGAGTTTTGATACCTGAGCCTTGGATCAAGCGGAGAAGGAAGGAAGGTTGCGTTGAATCAGCGCCATCGATACCTTCAATCGAAAGAAGCTCGGCTGGCGATATTTTCAATAAATCCTGCATTGTTAGTTGAAAAGGAATGTGTCTTTACTAGAGAAGCTTTCCAGAACCCATAGCAGATTATCTGGCGAGTCCCATCGTCCAAAACCCAGGCCAAGGAAAAGCAACGGTCCAATTCGCTTTGAGAGTCAAACTGCGATATGCAAACACTGCAGTGCTCGCAATGGTAGATTGTCTCGGTCTGGCCAGGCAAGTAGTCTCCCAATATCCTTGACCGGAGCTCGCCTTGCAAAAGATTTGCATGGTATTGTTTGACAGGCTGTCTACAATGTCTGTCTACAAGCAATGATTATTAAAGATTAAAAGTCAATACGTGTCTGCACAGTGAAGAACCACTTGTCTTGCAATGCGTTGGGGATCATCACCGGGATGCAGGCTGTGATAAGGCATTCCCCAACATAATACGCTGTCTTGTTTATATTGGAGAACCAAGAGTCCAAGTCGGTGAGAAGTATCTTTGAGGCGACAGACAGCGTATTGAGGACACCCTTCAGGGTGCTAACTGGATTTTAGTCAATGTCTACCCTTTGCCTTTACTGTTGGTGAATTGGAATCTTTCGTTGGGATGGGCGTTGATGAAGACGTTGCTTGGCAAGGCCTGGCTGGGCGCCGCAGTGGTGTGGATACCCTGAAGGAGGAGCAGATGGCCAGGGATGCAGCTTTCAGCGATGGCTGCCACTGCTTGTTCCCAGAAGGTAACGTATGAAATGCCTTTGTTTTAGTGGATTGAAAGTTATGTACCAGTTGAGTCTTCTACAACAAGAGTGCATCGATAGTGCTTATCGCCTTTGGGATCTTTCAGGGGAACCTAGCTGCTTAGTCGTGTCCAAAGTTAGCTTACGTTGCGTGTAAAGGTGACTATCCGAACAAGCATGGTGATGGCGCTCATATCGGGCCCAATGTCTTTAAGAGTCATTTGCGGCAGCCTAAACGTCTGGTCCTTAGTTTCCTCTATCTTGAAGCCCACGTTTCCCCCCTGATATTAGTGATAAAACGATGTATGGCTACCTCTGGATCGGCATAAAACAAGTATGTCGCTGGTTCCACCTCCAGTATAACTTTGACACCGTTGTAAGCAACGCGAGGGAAATACAACCCAAGATAACCACCAACCTCCAACGTTCTGACTAAAGATACTTGGGCCTGGGAGAAAATTACCGCCACAGGCTCCTTGACCGAGGCATCCTGAACCTCAACTACGCGACGAAGGCGCTGGGGATTCAATGCTTGTATGGAAACGATCTTCATCCACAAGCCAATCTGGGCCATGTCGCCTGGCGCCTGTCTGATATACCCAGGAAGATCTACCAGTGGAACGATGGGATCGCGGCCAAGCAAGGAAATAAACTGTTCCCAGCCCGCGTGCAGATTGAACACCACATTGATGGTTGGAAGGAGGCGAAATAGACTATCTTGCCTGATCTCCACATGAAGGCTCCCAGCTATCTTCAACGAAACCGAGGATCGCTTTTGAAACCTCGTCTCGTTAAACATGCCGCGGTTGAGCAGGGGCAAGAACTTGCTGTGCAGGATGGCTTCTATACGGTATTTGAGATTGCCAATGCTGCTCAACTCGATGTCGTTATCTGCCACCACCAGTATATCAATCGTGGATCCAGGCAGCTTCTCGACACTCAAAATCCTCAGCTCGTATTTCAAGTCATCGTCCAAAAGTAAAACTGCGCCTCGAGTCTTGGACATGAGCTGAGTCGCAAACGAGGCCACCGCTAGAAATTAGGTCATTTCATCATTGAGGCACTACCTCTTTGTTCATTTCCGGTATGAAATCCCGGCTGCGCTTGGTCCCACAAGACTTCAAGTTCGGAGCAGAGGACTGCTTCTGAAAGCCCAGAAGGGTATTGAGCCAACAGCTGAATTAAATTCAATAGGGTCCATGGCCTAATAACGGGGTTTAAAGGGCTGGCAATTTTTTTCTTGGTAAAGCTTCAAGGGGTATAAAAGTTTTAAAAGGACGTTCATCATAATAATAGTTATTTCAAAGCAGTACAAAACGTGGTTAAAAAGCAAGCATGTCATCAAAAGGTAAAGCGAAGAAACTAAGGAGCTGATCTAATTAACATCTGTATCCAGAGGGTACGACCTCTTTACGTGATAGCTTCGAAGGATAAACTTCAATTAAGAGAACCTATAAAAATCTAGATATGTAATATCGCCCAATTAAAAGCTCAGTTTTGCTCAAAATATTTCTTTTTCATCTCTGTATGCCTTCAGTGTTGCCAAAAAATTAAGTTTAGTTCTATAAAGATTAAAGCTAGTGTTTAACCGATGAAAACTTTAGCCCCATAAGACATTAAATAAAAACGTGAACAAGAAGCTGCATCAATTATGGATTTATTTATGGCTCCTTAAGATGTAATGATGGAGCTCGATGGGGAAAGCTATCTTTATCTCGCGAACTCAAAAGCCAGAATATTTAACGAGTACATTTAATATAATTTAGAAATGTGTCCACTTACCAGGGATGCTATCAATACTTTGCTCGGCCTTTTGGCCAGGTCGGTACTTGGATTTAAAGGTGTGCTGCTTCCTATCCCACTCGGATAGCAGCCCCCGATGCTTCTCGACAAGCTTGATGACATCCATTATATTTCTTTGAGTTGGCTGGCTTTTAGTAATGCGGTATCTGTGATAGATAACTTGAATTCATCTCGTATTGGGATGGAGGTTAATTTATCCTTATATTGGAAAAAGTTTCTTGTTATCCTTCTCCACTAAACTCTTCTCCAGATAAATCACTCAAAAGATAGTGACGTCACGTAAGTAAAAGCACGTCGAATATTGTTGCAATTAATTTTAATAAAGCCTTTTATTTTGTAGCTGACCGGTTATGTGACGTTAATATCTTTGCCTTAAATTGTAAACCGATCAAGAAATACAAGCATGGGGAATGTATAAATTTGACCTGCATGAGTCGCTGCTAAAATTGCAAAATGAAAGCATACTTTTCTCTACCCTCTACTAAATAAGCCATGGACGATTCTAATCCTTTACATAAAAATCTGGCACAAGTCAAACATATCATACTGGTACTGTCCGGAAAAGGCGGAGTAGGAAAATCCAGCGTCGCAGCTCAATTGGCAGCCAGCTTGGTCCTCGAGGGGAATAAGGTGGGCGTTCTGGACGTTGATCTGTGTGGCCCATCGATCCCTCGACTTCTTGGTGTTGATTCCAGTTCAGTTGTTCAAACTTCAAGCGGGTATTTCCATTCTTTCAATCTGATCTTTTGCCTCATATATTTTTTGTTCTCACCCCTTTTTGTCTGATCTTGATATTACATTTTTTAAGCATACCTTTGAAAATTCAAGGCTTTAATAAATTTTTAAAGCTGGCTTCCAGTACCCGTAGACAGTGAAAAACGCCTTAGTTGCATGTCAATAGGATTTCTTATCCCAACCAAGGACAGCTCCATCGTTTGGCGAGGCCCTAAAAAGACAGGTAGGTCACCAACAGTTTGATACTTTGTGTGTTCAGACCAGAAGTCTGATGCTTGCCTTAGCCATGATCAAGCAATTTTTCAGTGATGTCCATTGGGGGAGCCTGGACTATCTTTTAATCGATACACCACCAGGTAAATGAAACTTTATTTATACTGCTTCCAAAAAACTGAATGTGGTTTCGGGAATAGGAACTTCCGACGAGCATATCGCTCTCGCGGAGCTTTTAAAGGCCACTGGACCTGACGGCGCAGTCCTTGTCACAACGCCTCAGGTAACGCCAGGAGACGCGGGAGAACTTAAGCTTTTAGGAGGTCGCCCTGGCGGATGTCCGCAAGGAGCTCAACTTTTGCCGAAAAACTGGCATACCCATCCTGGGAGTCGTGGAAAACATGTCGGGGTTCGAATGCCCCCACTGTGCGGTAAGTATATATCTTCTTCTCTCTTGGCATATATTGATGGCCCCATCCGTGTAGGAATGCACGAATATATTTTCGTCTGGCGGAGGCAAGTCCTTAGCGGAAGACTTTGGGGTGCCGTTCTTAGGTAGGGTTTTATTTTTTACTCGGTGTGAAGTTGGGTTTAATACTTGGCTTTAGGCTCGATCCCAGTCAACCCTCAACTCACTGAGCTATTTGAGGCACCCTATGACCTGTCATCAACGACAGCAAAAGGCAGCAAGGAATCATTTGTCACTAGGTTTGGTCAAACCCCCATGCATAAACACATTCAAAAGATTGTTGAGCTTTTACCAAAATAAATCATCAACCACAAGAACCCAAGTGAGATATGTGATCAGGCGTTTATATAGTTTCAACGGCATCGATGCATTTATTTCAGCAAACTTCAACATGCCGCAATAGGGCTGGTTTCCAAACTACGCAACAACTTGGCTAAAAGCCCAGGATAAGGTATTGGCGTAATGATTCTTCTACCATGGCTCACTTCCGACAAATAATCCTTTCTCAGAGTTAGTTTCAGCAACCTGCTGCTCACGACATGCTCAATTAGAAACCAAAGCTTAATTCAAAAGGGCTAAAACTCGTCATGTGCCTATTAAAACAAACCTATCCAGAAAGAGTTAATACTCAAAATGTCCATCAGAAACTACCTCTTGAAAAGGGTTCATCTCCTTTTTCTTAATAGAGACACATCATTGCACTCTAAAACCAAACCATTCAACCATAGCCAACGAAAATCATATGCCAAGGTTCCAAACCAGATAGCATCAACCCCCATAAGTTTCCAAGTGAAAGGAAATTGTCACTGTTCCAAGCCAAACATCGCTACTATCTCAGCCGATCAAGGGTTATCCCAATCCAAGGAAATCAGTTCCACATATCTTGAAATAAACCCAGTTGCCGATCAACTACACGCCATAAAACCGTTTATATACCATCACTAAATATCTTAATATCCACAGTATAGTGCCCCAATGCAACTGCAACCAAGTATCAGGCCAAGTGACATGGTTAGATCTCAGATACACAGTGAAGATGACCCAACACCATACCGACCTATAGTTTCAATCACGACCATGATTTCCCTCCAGGTAGTTAAGGCCATAGACTAGATCACGTTACTTAACTCAAAGTGCCAGAAACGAAACCAAAAACTGAAGAGCATCAACCAACTTTTCAGAAGTCAACTTTGAAGCCAACCCTCACCGCTTCCCAATCAAAGCTGACCACCCTTAACCCTTTTTAGGCTCAAGGAACACCTCAGAGCTTATCCTGTGATAGAAAATATCTTAGATGGCAAAAGCATGTAAGAGTACCAGATTTTTATTCCAACCTCCAACTAACCTGCCGGATATCCACGTCCAGCCAAAATAATCAAAATATCACTTCAAAGACAGGTCAACCTACTCAGGCATATTATGAAATAGCTTACTGTATAGCATAAACATAATCAAGGTCGGAAAGTTATAAGTAGACTATGGGTTTGTTTGGTATAGTCAGAAGACCTCTGCAGCAATTCCAAGGAGTTCAAGCCATTTAAAAGGGCATAACCATCTGACAAACCTCTCAAAGCTGCTGAGATCCCGGGTGCTTATCGATATACTTCTGCAACTATCCAAAGCTCCGGAAAAAAGATTTCTCAGTGCAATATTGAGCTGTTGATGGGGTATTGAACCTGATATTCTTTACCCAGCACTGCCACCTACTTGCTGGCCCATCTTTTCCAGAGAGGACACCTATCAAGGCCATGTTGTCAATAAACTTTAAATCCCTGTACTTAACTTTACTTGTCTCAACATCGTGTCTGCTGGCAACTTTTGAAATCTATCACCAGTTAAATACCTAGCAGATGGAACAGAGAAGGTTTATTGGTGCCGCATATTTGGTATTTTTTACAGCAATCTGATCCTTTCATAATGACTGTTACCCCTGGTTAATGGCAGGGAGCTGGGGTAAATAATTCAGATCTTCCCAGGAGAAGGATATGATAACTGTCACAGTAAATTCCATAATGCCAGGAATTATTTGTCCAAGTTGGAAAGCTCGGAAAGCTGTTAACCAAGTTAACCAATTTGACAGAGTTAAATCAAACAGTTGATCAAAAATGGGTTACAGCTGCTCCAGTTCGCCAGTTGAATCCAATTTCCCCCTGTAAGCTGACGTTGATGAATTGATATAATTTGAGGGTCACCCAGCATGATCTTATTTATTGGCATGGTCATCAGAAGTTGGTCACTCAAGGCTTCTTTGCAAACTGGACTAGATACTCACTTGACAATGTGGAAGGAATAGGAGCCCAGGATCCAGGTGGTATTGCTTAGTCAAATTTTGATATATATGGGAAATTTTTCACTGTTCAACTCTTAAGAGTTGAGTCCTTCAAAAATTTTACTCAATAAAATCAAATATCTCTTGGTCTAACTTTAATTTCAGATGCATCCTGTAGTTGGCCTCCTGCGCTACATTTCCTATAATTTAATTCTTAGCCAGATTATTACAGGAAGATGGGGCCCTGCTGTCAGTACTTTGTCATTGCCTCTGCCCAATGTTAATCCAATGCGTGCCAATCTTGGAGTTGTTCCTCCTACATATGAAACTGAAAATTTGGTTATAACCTGATGTCCTTTTTTATGCTGAAGATGCTCTGATTATCTTGCAGGCTATTTATCTTGGGCTCTTTTGGTTAGGGTTAATCATTTTGATTAACCCTAGTATCTCATTTGGAAATTTTACAAAACAGTATTTGAAGCTGTGTTGGTGGTTAATCATCAACTCCATGTGGATTTGGGGGGTGATTCCCCACCACTTGGAGACAGCTTCTTACTATCCAGCAATTTCCATCACATTACTCAACTCTTCTACGTCTAAGTTTTTGGAAGCAGTTTGTCATGGATCTGTGTTTCTTTTCTCCTGCTGCCTTGAGATATCTGCCTTTACCATGTTTATTTGCATCAGTTCTTTTCTGAGTTTTATGTTTGGGCTCTTCTTTAATTTGTGGTTTTCATCTCTGGTAACAGTTGTTGAGACTGGATCATCTGTTTCCTATTTCTGTCACATCATGTCGTTTTGGCATCCAGATTATTTTCCTGCTCCACCCACTGATGAGATTTCCCGTGAAGTTTTGTCAGCCCTATCATTCTATTCTGGTTCTAGCCTTAGTCACAAATCTCAAGTTTATCATGGAATGACTAAAGTTTCAGAAGATGCTTGCAAATGGTTGTTGTCTGCGGTGGAGCACAATCCACTTTTTTAACTGAAAGTGCATCTTTATACCCTTTGTTAAACAATGTGTGTGTATCTATTGAGGAGATCAAAGTATATTGTAAGCTGTAGGCCTTCCAGCAGAGTACTACTCCGCTCTCAGTATTCCTTTCTCAGTTTCTTGTCTACTGCCGTACAATTGATGTTCCCAACGTCAATAAGCTCTCAGCGTTGTGGGTAGCAGTTGACCAGGCTGCCCAGGATTTGGCAGTTTGGGATTCACTGTTAACCACAACTGAGGCTCTGGTAAGCCAAATTCTTTCTCTGGTCTCAAATCTGTTGGCTTTCAAACAAGGTGTTATGGAAATTGAACTCAAACCCGCTGCACACTCTGGGTTTTCTGCTAATTGTCCTGTGGTGGCTTCAACTAGTCAGAGTCAGGATTGCTCCATCGTGTTTCTTCTCAGTCGCAATTGGCAATTTCAAACAAACCCATTGAGGTGAATGAAGCGCCAGTGGTGTTTGCCCCTGAGAGTTCATTGGCTATGCTTAAGCATGTTGTGCCTGCAAAGCCTTCAACAGTTGAGTCCAAAGAGTTGCCCCCTGTTCTCATCAATTGTGATCATCCTGTCCTTCCAGCTGCTGTCCAAAAAATTATTGAGGGTTATTTTCAGGAGCACTCTGCCTCCTTAGCCGCTGTCTGTACCACCAAGGAGAAGCAAGATCCTGCCAAGGTTGCTTCATTTACAGCAAATAAATCTACTTTGGGTTACTTCTTGTTTTATGGTAGCATTGATAACGGTCAAAATATCTTCTGGCCGGCCATTCTGTTAGATACTGGTGCTTCTGAGAATTTTGTGAGTGTCAAGACTGCAATTTGCTACAACTCAAGTATCATCTTGGAATTCTGGTCAGGGGTGAAAACTGTCAAACATTCACCTCTTTCCAGCTTAAGAAACCAGTGACATTTGTAGTCCTGGGTCAATCTTTTACCGCAAAGTTCTCCATATGCTCTACTCTTATGTACCCTATCATCTTAGGAGTGGCTGGTAGCAGGACCATAATGTATTGACTCTGTTAAAAGAAAATGTATTACAAGTGGACCACTCTTTGGGCATCACCATTCACATACTTTTTTGGGTATGTCAGAGTTAGAGCAGTCTTCTCAGACAATCCAGTCAGTTCCTGACCCTACACCCATAAGTTTGGATTATCAGCATGCCTTCAACCCTGGTCTGCGACATCTGATGCCACTAGGGGTGAGGTTCTTCCCAATCAAACTCAGTTTGACTTTGACTTTAAGGTTACTGTTGATATGATTTGTATTGTGTCTCCCATTTACCCTTTGACCCTGAAGGAAGATGCATGTTTGGAGGAGTGAACTCAGGACATGTTGGCAAAGGGATACATCTTCAAGAAGGCTTTGTCAATTTGCTCCCCATTGTTTTTCCCAAAAATCTGATGGGTCTCTTAGACCTTGTGTTGACTATGGAAATTCCAATAACATCACAATCCCCAACCCATGCTCTTTGCCCCTTGAAGCACAGATTTCTTGGTGTGTTGAGAAGGCAAAGGTATTCTTGAAGCTTGATCTCTTGAATGCATTCAACCAGATTAGGATTGCAGAAGGAATGTAGTGGGTAACAGCGTTCAGAACAAAGAAGGGTATCTTTCAGTTCCATGTTATGCCTTTTGGATTAAATAATGCTCCAGCCTGCTTTCAGCGGTTGATTGCCTCAGTTTTGGGAGATCTCCTAGGTGTATGTGCCAGTGCGTACATGGGCAACATCTTGGGGTTTTCCCCAGATGAGGATTCACATAAGGCCCATATTCCAGCAGTTTGTAGAGTGCATCCTTCAGGCTAATTTGATCATCAAAAGAAGTAAGTATAAATTCTTTAAAGGTAAAGTTACCTTTTTGGGTAATATCATCTTTGAGGATGGTCACACTATTGCCCCTGACAAGGAAGAAGCAGTTTGCAAGTATGCTACTTCTGTGACAGTATCCCAACTTTACCGTTTCCTGGGTACCTGTAATTTCTTGAAAGAGTTTACCCCTCATCTGTCTGAAGTGGCAGCCCCCTTGTATTTGGCTAGCGGGAAAACAACTTTAGTCTGGACGCCTGAGTGTGCAGAAGTGTTTGCAGCAGTCAAGGCTCTTTTGTTGTCTTCTCCAGTCTTACGTCATGTGGACCCAGAGATTCCTTTTGTGGTCTCCATGGATGCCTCCAAATATGCTGAGGCCAGTGTGTTATTGCAGACTGCCGACAATGATGCTGAAAGACCGGTGGGGTACTTCTCCTGTAAAATGGAGACTTGAGAACACAATTACATGATTTACAGCAAGGAATTGTTAGCAGTTGTGGAATTGTTGAAGCATTGGTATCCCCATTTTATGTTGGCATATCATCCATTTGTGGTGAGAACTGACCATAAAGCTCTCCTGTACTATTATCAACCCAGGGTTTTATCAGGTTGCCAATCTAGATGGCATGGTGATCTGATAAGATACAAGTTCCACTACAAGTTTATTAAAGTAATTGATAATCACTTGGCAGATGTGTTGAGCAGAAACCCTTCTCATCTCCCAGATGCTAATATGAATGTTGATTTTGACACACATACTTTGATTCCAGATGAGGCTGTGGTCTTCTTTGTATTAGCCCCGCCTGCTACGCTTGCTACCATGTTTTTAAAATAGGGCACAGACTTAGACTTATATTCCAAAGTTAAGTCCTTGCAGCCTTTGTTTAAGGGTTATGATAGGTTAATAGAATTAGCATGTGCACATAAGGTAGGCCAGTCATAGGGTTATCACAAGATAGGACCAATTTTATACCATCAAGGTTGCTTTTGGGTCCCAGAGGGAACTATTCAGAACAAAATCATGGAGACTTATCACACCTGTCCTACAGCAGGCCACCCAGGGAAAAACAAAACAGTGGAACTAATTTGCTGACAGTTTTCCTGGAAAGGTTTGATAGTGCAGATAGCAGCTTACATTTGAGAATAACTGGTATATGTTTGGTCCAAGGTGAGCAGTAATAAGACTACTGATATGTTGGTTTCTTTACAACCAGCTGCAGGGCCCTGGATGTTGGTGTCGGTGGATTTTATCTGAGAACTTCCAGATTCTAATGGGTTTAATTCAATCATGGTTGTGGTGATCCACATGTGTGTTGTTTTGCAGGCTAGGGTTGATTTGGCTTCAAATAAAGACAATATGCTGAAGAGTGACAATGTGTGGTTAGCTGGTGACGGTGTGAGCTAGTAGGTAACATAGGGCTACTAGGGGTAAGTATGATGAGCCTAGTAGGTAACATGGGACTACTAGGGTAAGTAAGGCCTGGCTGGTAGGTAACATAGGACTACCAGAGGCAGATGTTGCCTCCACCCAGCAGAAGGACTTAGCTGCTTTGGGCTATAGTACTTCACCTTGCAGGGAACTGTGGCTGCGGAAGGGTGAAGACTGAGATAGCTAGCAGGGAACTTTGTCTGTCTGGGGGGAGTAGGTTTTGGACCCCTGGCAGGTAACGCAGGCTGCCAGGGAGGGGAAGAGCTTTGATGGCTCTAAATACCCTAATACACTTACAGGAGGTCTGTGAGCAAGCATCCTACCTAACAGACTGGTAGGGTATCCTTGTTTATGACCCTAAGAGAACT
Organism: Entomophthora muscae; assembly: GCA_014839935.2. NCBI lineage: Eukaryota > Fungi > Entomophthoromycota > Entomophthoromycetes > Entomophthorales > Entomophthoraceae > Entomophthora > Entomophthora muscae. The sequence goes on from QTSX02006412.1 coordinate 119,377, forward strand.
TTGGGGGGAGTCCAAAGTGAGCATTGGAGGGCATAGACTTGATCAGAGGTGTCACCAGGGCAGTTTTCTTGGGGAAGCAAGCTGCAGAACTTGGTGTGATCAGGACTATGGGAAGTAGAGCCGATTATTCTGCAACTGAAAGCCCAGACTTAATCACCTGGGTGAGTAAAGACAACACATAGACATTGATCTATGGTTGAATGGCCTAAGTGGATTGCCAATTGCGAGGGCCCAGTCAAACGCCAGTTCAATGTAGACTCATGCCTGGGTCTACAAGTTCTGGTAATGGGGACTGAGATAAAGAACCAAGGTGGTTCACAGAATTAACAGAGAAGACTAGCAAGAGGGACTGTTTGATCACAGTGAAGGCTAGTTGATGAACTGTTAATTCATATTGAATTGTGGGAATCATTATGGTTCAGTGTGTGAAAGGAAAAAAGGAGGCTCCTAGTGAGGATTTGTTGAGGAACTGGTTAAGGATAATCTGAAGGACAAGAAGATTATGATGAAGGACTAGCTGATCATAATTCAGGATGGCCAAAGGACCAGAAGTTTGTGTTGAAGAACTGAAGAGCTGAGAGGATGTGAGTACAGGACCAGGAGGTAACCTGAAGGAACTAGCCAGACTGGATACAGAGGCCAGAAGAACTGTTTTAGTGTCTTTTGAGAGAAAAATAGATAAAAAGAAGCAGTTAAATAATAATTAAATACTGCCTAATTATGATTAAAAAAGGAGTATATAATGTAGTGAAAAAGAAAGAGGGGGAAAAATAAGGTATAGTTTGTTAGAACAATAAATTTATTTAAAAAGAAGAATTGAGTCAGAAAGAAGCCAGAAAGAGGCCAGAAATGGAACAGAGAAACCATAAGGGCAAAAGAGCAAATTTTGCTGAGAACAACTAGGAGAGGTGAAAGAACAAGCAACAAGCCAGTTTGAAGTTGCAAAACGTTGAGAGAAACACAGAGAAATGTTGTAAAATCAAAAGGTCAAAATTCACCTAAGTAAAACATATGTTGAAGCGCTTGAGATTTGCCAGGGAAACATGACAGGAATTACGGCAAAACCGTTCAAAACGCAGAGCAGTTGTTTACCCGGAGCAAGAAAGCCTCAGATTCAAACCAGGGTCAAGAGCAAGTCATCCAGGGAAACCTTTTTGGCAAAACCGTTGAATTGAGGCATGTGATTGGTTGCAAGACAAAGTCTATTTGATCAGTGTTTTAAGAGATTTAACTTAAGAGTTAAAGCCTAAAAAATGAGGAGCAGAAGCAGAAAATTCAGGGCTTTCATTGGATGAAGTAAGGTTTAGAGTTTAATATATTATAGAAGGAGAAAAACTGGATAGTTTAAGCTTTGAAAAACCAGAGTTCTAAGAGAGGTTTTTGGTCTGAAACAAGGGGCTATAAAAGGGAGAGCTATCTGAGACTCTTCAGGGACTGGATCAAGTGGATTACAAAGGCCACAAGAGCTACAGAAGAAGCCAAAGACCAAGAGTAGGAATCCAGAGCTAGGAACAGACCACAGGAGCCCAAGATCAGAACACAGGAGCCCATGACCAAGGAGCAGGAGCACAAGACCAAAGTGCAGGAGCCTAAGACCAAGGAGCAGGAGCCAAAGACCAGGTACAAGGAGTCCAAGAGATTGTTAAAGGACTCCAAGTACTGGCAAAAACCCTCATTATTACCTATCTCAAGGCCAAATACCAGAAGGTTTCTAAGGGGATCTTCCTTCTGACTGTGAATAAAACACCTATTACAACCCCTACCCAGATTTCCCGCAATAAAAGAATATAAGTTCTATGAGTCATTTACCCCACATTTTCTATCCTAGCCCAAGGGATGAGGAATCCTATCACCTAGGGTGAAGGAGGTTTTCCTCTAGAAAGTCTGCCCAGGAGGAGTGGGAAAAGGTGACTATGCTTCTTGAAACGACCAGTAGAGGGAGAGAGTTTATTGGGGGAGAGTTTGCTAGACTATTACAGGATTGGTATTGGCCTACAGAAGGGCTGGTGCCTGCTGAAGTACAAGTGTATGGTGGAGACACTTGCCTAGTGATTGGGAAGGTACTGGAAGAGTTTGCTCTTATGCAGGCCAATTATAAGCTCCTAATCAACCATTCACCACTGTTGGAGAATGACAACTCCTCCAAGCTGGTCCCTGGCTATAACCTAGGACACACTTTGGGGACTGGTGACCAGGAACCCTACAATAGTGATGGTAGATTGTTTCACAAAAATGGCACACTTGGTACCCTGCTCAACCACATTTACTTCAGTGGAAACAGCTAGGTTATTTGTGAATAGAATATTCTCATTACATGGCATCTCAATGGAGATTGTGAGTGACTGCAGGCCCCAATTTATTGCTCAGTTCTGGGAAGCTTTTACTGGAATTCTTGGTATCAAATTGTGCCACTCCACAGCTTTTTGCCCCCAATCCAATGGAAAGACAGAGAGAGTAAACCAAAAATTAGAGGTTTACCTACATTGCTACACTAATGCGTAACAATATGACTGGTGTGCTAACCTACTCATGGCAGATTTCACATGCAATAACACCCCTCACACGTCAACTCAAGTATCACCCTTCTATGCCAATGTGGGTTACAATCCCTTGTTTAAACATGAGTCCTCAATTGGTTAGTAATATGGAAGCTGCAACTGATCAGGTTGCTGCATTGAAGAAGGTTCATCAGGAGCTTCAGGTTACTCTTGCTGCTGCTGTGACAACTTACAAGGAATACACAGATTGCAAGTGCTAAGAAGGTCCTACCTACAGGCCAGATGATCTAGTCATGGTGGATGCCTGAAATATGAAACAAAGTTCCCTGCCGCAAGTTAGGTTGCAAGCAAGTTAGTCCCTCTGCATATTGACTAGATTTACCCCCGGCTTTTAAGATTTTCCAAACCTTTCACAAATGCTTACTTACTCCCTTTAAGGGTACTGAGACTTCTTCTTCCCAACCCATTCTTGTGGAAGGAGAACTTGAGTATGTGTTCAACTGTATTTTGGCTTCCTGTAAGAACCAACACCAACTGGAATATTTGGTGTCTTGGAAAGGTTATCCTGATTCCAAAAGTTCATGGGATCCTCACTATGATTGTTCCAATCCCCCAGATCTTATCCAAGAGCTCTATAATTGCAATCCCACTGCCATTGGTCACCCTAAGCTTACCTTAGCAGTAATGAAACTTCCTCCTGTCCATAAGAACTTTTCCTTGTTCCATCTCCTGGATAGTAGTATTGTACAGTAGTTTTAAAAGCTATGGCAACAACTGAAAATACCTCAGATTTAAACAAGATGATTTCAGATTTAAACAAAATCCAACTCTCAGGTTAAAATATACACTCTGTTAACAGGGTTTATTGGCGTTAATGGGCAAAATGAGTCAACACAGTAACAAAGGGCTCACACACAAAGAAAAACCATTCAAAATACAATCCAAAATACATTGATTCACAAACAAAATGGTGTGAGTTGACTTTCAGTGTACATATGTTTACTATGTGAATCAGTGACAAAATACACCCAAGCAAGGTGTGTCAAAATTCAAACTAAAAACAAAACACAATAGCAACTCACTACATAAACAAAATCACTCACACAATGTGTGCAATGGATTGTAATCATGAAAGATACCAAGGTATCTAAAATAAGACACAATATATGAAACATAAATTTAAAAAAATTGTGTTGGGTGTTTGAATTTTGCAGTAAAATCTAGGAAAATAGGTGGAAATTATTTTGAGTATTCTAAAATGGGCGCTGTAAAACCAAAAACAACTAATTAAGAAATAAAAAATCATTAATTGGGATATTGCGTGGGAAAAACTCTAATTAAATATCCATATTCAAATAAAAGCAAAAATTAAAATTAGGGAGTAACTTAATTGAAATTTATTTAATGTTTTATTAAATTTTAAAATGGAAGGAACACAGCAACAGAGTACCAATACACCCATTGTGCGCCACAGTTGCGGTTGCCCCCGTGGGTCAAAGAATAGAGTTAGTGCAACCCAAGTGCCTACTCAAGGAGGAGATGGGAGAGGAGAGTTCCATGGTGACGCTGCACTGACACAGCCAGTTCAAGGAGCACAAGCTGCTAGGGTGCGGAGCATAAACCCTCAGGTCCCAAAGCTGACCTGGAAGCCAACCAAGGTCACCACTACAAAGAAAGTTAGAAACAAGGAGGTAGAACTTACTTTGTATGTGTTTGACGTTGTGTACCGGCAAGAGTTGGTCCTGTCAGCCATGCTGGAGAAGGTGAAGCCTGTACTTGATACTAGCTACAAGCCCTACATCAGTGATGGCAATCAGGAGGATGGCAAGGAGCCCAAGTTCTATCAAACCAATGAGGGACAACTGGTGTTAAAAAAGGTTGCAGCCTTCTATACCAAGGTACCTATGCCCTATGTTGTGCCCAATACCAACAACTCAATCCCCATTGCTAAAAAGCCTGCCCAGAATCACATCCCTGGCATCAAATGCATCATCCTGCTTAAGCTAATGCAGCAATTGGGTGATTAAAAGGCTGCTGTTGCCCTTGTTGGAGTGGATCCCAAGTACGCCAGTAAGACCTTCCAAAAAATCATCAATACTGGTTATGTCCTTGCCGCAGAGAAATCCTTGCGTGTTTCTACCATGCTCACCAAAGAGCACAAATGGGCAACTTGCCAGTGGGTCACCTGGGTCTGCCATCTTAAACTGGAAAATATACAGGCCATGGTTAAATTTACTTTTGGGATTGAGGCCTCAATTTCCTTTTACTACCATCTGGTGAAGGGAATGTGATTTTCTTGGAAAAAGCTTGGGGTATCCCCCTACAACAGAAACAGCACAGCCAACATTGATGTCTGGAAAAACTACGCAGAGGTGTACACTGCCCTCAAAGCCAAAGAGACAGTCAAATTTTATTATATTGACAAATTGGCATTTGCCTTGTCAATGTGCAATGGGTATGGCTATGTCCCCAAAGGCTCCAATGACGGGATGGCTTGGTGTGCTGCAGTCCGCGCCACAGCCTACTCAATGGTGGCTCTCCTTGGTCCAAAGGGGGTTGAGCTCTACCAAATGATATTGGGTTTGCATAACAGCAGGACCTTTCTATCTTTTCTCTAATTGGTCCAGTAGCACCTGAGGCGCACAAGCCTTGGCTTCACCAATGTCATTGTATTGGACAACTTTGGTCTCCACAAAGTGGCTGACATTCTTGAAGAATTTCCATCAATTGACACCAGTATTGCTGTGGGACCCCAGCAATTGGCCACAGCAAATTTGCGCCTTCTCTTCCTCCCAGCCTATTTGCCCTTCCTAAATCCCATTGAGGAAGTCTTTGGGTGGCTCAAGCAAGTTGTCAAGCAAGGAACCCCAACTGGGACCAAGGACCTCTTTAATTTGCTGCAGGCCAGGATCCACACCGTCCCAGCTGAGACTGTGGTCAAATTCTATGGCCACGCTGATTGGTTCATCCTTGCGTGCCTAGCCAAACAGCAAAGCAATTAAAGGCTTAGTGTGTCCAATTTTTTATATTCTCTTATTTACTATTCAAGATTTATTAATTATCATTTTATATTTAGTTGTTTCCACACCTGCAATCACATTCAGAAGATCCATCAATAGATATAAGTAATTTATTTATTTTATTATATATTATTTTATTATGCCATCTGAGGTAATCCCAAATGCTTGATACTGGATTACTCAAAAATATTTAAATCACTTTGGTCAAATACATGTAAAAATAGTTTTAAAAAATTAAACGTAAAATGTACAAGTTAGAATTTATTTTATTAACATATAATTTTATGCTTTTATGAAAACTGTTTCTGCAATATATTTTGCAAAACTGGTTTGCTGAAATAAAAAATAAAAATTTATATAATAAAAATCCTATAAATGATAATAAAATTTATTGGAATCATATTTTTATTATGTACACCTGTAGTGGGTTCTTTGGTATGTACCCACCCTGCGATGGAGGTGGTGCACAACCTCCACTGCCACACCGTGAACAGTGGATACACCTTTATTAAAATACTCCCTCCTGCTGGTGAAAGGCAGTAGGGTCAGGTGAGAGTGAAGCAGCAGCTTTTCAGGCGGGGCTATAAAACTGTATATCCCAGCCAGGACCAGGGCGTCTTGGATTACATGGTCCACTGAGTTGTATCCAGGGGGACCTTCTTCCTGTTGAGTGTGAGTTGGGCCTTGTCAATTCCCAGAAGGACCCTGTCCAGGTCCTCTACAGATGCGCCCATCCCAAAGTAGAATAGAACCCCAAGTAAATAACCAGATGAAGCCTTTGCCCAGCAAAGGCTTTTGTGAACTCACACAGTTTATTATAGACCACACTGATCTTCTTGTTGTGCCTGGTCTTTGCAAAGGTCAGCTCCATGGCTGCAGGGAGCCCCGTCTTGTTGGCACTCCTTGCCAACCCAAAGTTGGCAAGGAGGATTTTTGTCTTCTTGACAGCTGTTGCGTCTGCAACAGCCAATTTGCCCACCGCGCGCCCAAAGTTGTCCAGCAGGTAAGACAGGGTGTGCTCCAACGGGAAGCAGAAGCAAGCAGCTGCATGAGCCCGGCCCATCTCCGGTACATTCTTGAATGGGAGCGTCACCAGGACGTCTAAAACAAACTCAATGGAGCTTACACAGTAAAATCCACTGAGGGATACCTGGTTTAGGCGGACCAGTTGGACATCCTTGTAGGCAGTAACTGCTCACTCAGATGCCTCCTTGGCATGCGTAAGTTCTGCCAACGCCTACCACAACATCAGAAAGAACCTGTGAATACGGTCCTCCAGCTCCTGCACAACAGGAGGGGACAGATACAATTGCTTTGCCACATGAGTGGCATAATTTGCATAAAAAGGTGGCCAGGACAAAGGGGACCAGGACTTGGCGGAGTTTGCTGTCTACATTTTCTAAGAAAAAAGGTAAGTTTTTTTTTGAAAATTTATTAATTTTGTTTTTTAGGCTACCTTCTTGTGCTTCTTCCTTGCCCACAGCCTTGGCTGGCTTGGCTATTCTTGGCGCAATTGATTGTGCAGGCAATTTGGTATCCTCTGCCCTAGCACACTTGGCAGGTTTGAGATGTTCATACATCTCCGGGTCATCAACCCAGATGGACAGTGCAGAAAGATTGTATGCCTTAAATTGCAGGCCCTCAACCACAGTTTTTTGAATATTTAGTAAGCGCTTGATTGTCTTCTCTGGGGTGTCTGGTATTTTGGTCATAAGGACCTTTGCAGACACCTTGTCTATTTTGTCCCCTTCAAGGACGGCAGACTTCACTTTAGCTTTGACCTTGCGGTCAATGTCCTTTATTTTGGCAATCATAAGTTGAGATCCTTCAGAAGCTTCTCCAAATCCCTCATTGATTTTTTACTAACATTTTATATGTTTTTATAGCTTTTGCCCCAATAAATTCTGTATTATTTTGATACTGTTGCCTCTTTATTTATTCCTTTTTTCCCCATCTACTACATTATCCCATCTTTTTACCCATTTTGTATATGTTTTACGCTCATCTCAATATGTGTTGTTTGCTTTGTGTTGGCATTGTTTCCTTGATTACTATATTATTTTTGGCGCTTGACAAAGCCCCTTGTGAAAATATTAACAGCAATTTGGTGATCAGCTAAATTTGAATTAGAAAATTACAGTGTTAACTGTTTTTAGATAAAGTTGTTACTGATCCAAATTCAAAACCTTAATGATAAAATTTAAGCCAATCAGGAGCCAAGTGATAAAGTGATTTTTGTGACATAAAGGGTAATTCAATAGTTCTTTGATGCATGTGCACTAATTGATATGATTGGCTGGATGTTTTGCCATTATACGCCATTGCCGCTGTAGAAAGTTGTTGGTGGACTAGTGCTAACCCAGCAGCTGTTTGGGCACTAGTCCATCAACAACTTGCCATAGCAGCAATGGCGTATAATGGCAAAACATCCAGCCAATCATATCAATTAGCGCACATGCATCAAAGAATTATTGAATGACCCTTTATATCACAGCAATCACTTTATCACTCAGCTCCTGATTGGCTTAAAGTTTATCATTAAGGTTTTGAATTTGGATCAGTAACAATTTTATCTAAAAACAGTTAACACTGTAAACTTCTAATTCAAATTTAGCTGATCACCAAATTGTTGTTAATATTTTCACAAGGGGCTATGTTTAAGTGCTAAAAATAACTGTGTTCTGGATTTAGATACACAACATAGTAAATATATGATTTTATAGAAATAAGCTGAACATAAAGAATAAAACCAACTATAAACAAAGAGAACATGAACAATTGAAATTCAAGAAAAGATAATATAAATAGAAAATGTTTGGTGGAAGGGGTTTTTTGGGACGGGGGAGAGTGATGCCTAGGAGGCAGAATAATGCAGGAAGGAAGACGTAGAGGCAGTGCTGGCCTGGGGGTCTGGGATTGGGTGAGTTGGGCTTGCAGGTAGGGGTGTTGGTGGCAGGGGTGGAGGCAGGAGGATTTCACGTGATGGCTACCATATAATGCTTGTTATATTCCTCATTGGTCATTGACTGGATGGGCTGGTAAGTAGCAGTGGCCCAAGGTGAAAGGCGCTCATTCTTACTGATTGGTTGCCCATGTTCACATGGAAAACCATTTGCACAAACAAGTCAGCCACCATCTGGCAGCCAAAGAGAAAATTGTGGTCAAGGACCCCAAGATAGAGGTTGTTGAAAGCCTGAGGGCGGCGCTCCTGTAATGTGGATCCCATGTTGAAGAAGACAACATCAGCCAGATGGACGTCTGCATGGCTGGTGGGGTAGACTGAGGCCTGGTGCCCGCGTCCCTGGATGGCCTTGAGGGCGGTGGAGCTACCCTCCATCTGGTGGCTCAAGAAAGCCCGGTACTTGGAATTCAAGCCATCCCAGGAGTCAAGTAATCCACCAAGAATATGGCTGTATAAGTAGCCATTGATGAAATCTGGGTTTGTCCAATAGTAGACAAAACCTTTGGCTGAAACATCCAGAAATGCACCAATGGATATCCCCTTCTTGACCTTCTTCCTTCTATTCTTGACGGCGGCTTTTCCTTGCTTGCCAAAATCATCAAAAGCTATTGATAGCTTGTAATAGGAGATGAACATGACATCATCAGTTAGACTAGTCAGGCATCAGACCAGGGTTGATTCAATGGCAGTGTCATACGGGGAATCCTCAGCAACATCCCATTGGTCGCCGGCAAAATTGGTAAGAACCCGTATGGAAGCCACCTTTCCATTCATCCAGAGATGCACCATGCGCTCAGACACCCATATTTTATGGTGCGCAAGTTGCTTCTGGACCTGGGTCAATGGAAGCTTGAGATCCTGCTGGAGGAGGTCAAGCATGATTAGGTATGCCTCAGATATTTGTGACTTGGGGGCCTTCTTGGGCTTCCTGGCTGTCCTGATCAGATTCCCCCTGTTCATCAGGTTGTTGAATTCCCGCATGACAGTAGCTTGGGTAAATTGCAACTGGGCGGCAATCTGTTCCCAGGACAGACCCTGTAGATTCAGTGCCACAATTTTCTGAAGAATTTGGGCAGTGATGATTTGTTGCTTGGGGTGCTGGGCCAGGGGAGCTGAAGCCTGATTGGCTGTAGGGGGGCAGGTTGGCTGGTGGCAGGAAGTTGTTCCAAATCAAGATTGGCATCCTGATTGGTTGGTTGGTGGGCAGCTTGTGCAGGGGTGTCAGGGATCCAACCAGTGGGGGGTTCCTGAGAACTTGCAGGTGGACGGCCCATGGGCCCAGCAGGGAGAGCCCACCACAGTATTGGGGCTAACTTTACAATATAAGATAACAATTTTCCAAGGACTACCTAAGGTCCGCTTACAGGCACCATATAATCAATCAATCAATCAATCAGTGATGGTGATATACATCACCCTAAATATCTGGGTGGAAGTGGATTCATTAGTGGCAAAGGATTCTTGTGGGCAGTCAGGCCGCAGGGTGAGGGGTGGTGTCATTGGAACCAAATATGCGGGCAGGAAATTATACTTGTCGCAGAATAGCAGAGGAAGCCACATAATTTTGGTGCCTTCTCTGTAAAGGACTTCCATCTCTCTAGTTCTAGCTTCAAGGTCGTGGATTAGGATTTCCTCCAGAGTAAACCCCAAATATGCCGGGTTAGGTGAGTACTCAGTGAAATGTACTGGGCCAAAGGGAGTTCCTGGTGGACAGTAAAGGTCAGGCGTCTGGTCCGCGGTTTCTTGGGGTGGGTGAGCATGGGGTGCAGAACCGCAAGACGTAGGCTGTAAATGAAGAAGAACTAATAAAATTAAGGTATGATCTAGTTGAACCAAAGGTTCATGTCACTTTATTGCAAGAATGGCAATGGGCATCTTCCTGGTGGTCCAGGGTATAAGTATACCCCTCTGTTATGGTAAAACTTTCATTAATTACCTTGGCCCAGGTTTTCCTGTTTACTAGGTCTTCCCAGTCCTTGGTAGCATCCATTGCAGGGGTTATTTCATTGGTTGGCTCAAACTGTGAATGCTCAATTTTCCTAGTCAGATTGTGGTGTTAGTTGTCTCTGGGTGGCCCACATTCTATGGGATTTTTCTCCATCTCCCCTTCCAAGTGGGCCCAAGTTATTTTGGGATCTATGGCTGGAACCGCCCGCTGATTGGTTGAGTTAACAGGAACCTTTAGCATGGGAGGTGTTGATGTAGGTGAATTAGATTCATCAAGCTTCAAAGGATTCTCAGAAGTCAAATCCTGCTCTGGTTTGAGCCCAAAAAACTGCGGGCTGGCAGCCCGCAGGGGATCAGGGTTTGAATCCCGTAGTTGAGGCTTTTCAATAATCATAGTCAATAGGAGTTTGTCACTTGTGACATCATCCCCTTATCTCCTGTTGCCCTCCTCCTTCCTGGTCCTGTTTTTCAAGTATTGCTGGATGGCTCCTTGTGCATTAGGTAGATTGGAGACCAGTTCTCAGGTACTTTCTTTGGGAGGATAACCTACCCATTTGACATAGTACTGTGGGGTCTTGTAGTGGAGGCGGTGTCTATGGATGTAATCTACTTTGCATTTGGTTGAGCATTTCTCCTGGATGGGTGGAGGGTTGGTCTTGATCCTCTGATGGGGAGGGAGGTTCCTTCTTTCTTGAATAGCAGTGATCAGTGGAAGGCATTGTGGATTTTCCAAGTAGGCGGCAGCTCTAGTTTGTACGCCACTTCTCCTATTTGATTTATGATCTTGTAAGGACCACAGCAACGGTGGGCTAGCTTCCTACTGGGTACATGTAGGGAAACGTTCCGTGAGTTCAGGTAAACTTTGTTGCCTATTTCCAGAGGTTTTCCGGGGACTTTTTTCTTGTTGGCAAACACTTTGTAGGTCTTAACAGCGCAAGTCATGTTTCTTAGACAGGTTTCCTGGGTGGTATGTATTTGTTCAATCCAAGTTTGTCCTTCTGTATTCTGTTCCTTGCTGCCAATGCTAGGGCCCCATGATGAATTGAACCCATAGTTGGCCTTGAACAGAGACATCTGAGTGGAGGCGTGGTCTTTAATATTGTATACAAACTAGGCCATAGGAAGCATGTTGGCCAAATTGTCCTGATCAGCGTTGGCATAGCATTGGAGGTATTGTTCCAGGATTTGGTTGACCCATTCAGTTTGTCCATCCGTCTGCGGGTGATAGGAGGTTTACACGCAACGTTTTATCCCAAGGTACTTCATTTCTTGGGTCCAGTAGTGGGAAGTGAACTGGGGTCCTCTATCAGTGATGATTTCTTCCAGAGTGCTGTGTTGTGTCAAGATGCGGTTGTGGAAGTGTCTGGTGGTCTCAACTGCTATGCAGTGGGTAGTGGTTGGGAGAAAATAGGCCATTTTTGTGAAACGGTTGACCATGACCAGGATTGCTCACAAAGGATTTTGAAGGGGGGAGCTCTACTATATAGTCCATTGACACTGACTTCCAGGGGCCAGCGGGGATGTCCAGAGGTCTCAGTAACCCTTCTGGCTTAGAGCAACGCGTCTTGGTTCTTCTGCGGGTTTCACAACCATTGATGTAGGCAGCTACTTCTTTGTTCATGCCTGGCCATGTGCAGTTCTGCTTGATACTTGAGAGAGATTTGTGTCTGCCTGGGTGGCCAGCTATCTCTGAATTGTGGTGGTCAATCAATATGTTTGTTTGGGTTGGGCCTTTGGGTACATGGATCCTGTTGTGGAGCAGCAGGGTAACACCTTTCAGGGAGTACCCTTTCTTCAAGTGATGGCAATCTGGGTCCTTTGTCAGGGCTTTAACTAGCTTGGTCAAGTAGGTATCCTGTTTCTGGGCTTTTATCACATTGAGTTTGCTGGCGGCAATTTTTAAGGACTTCAGTTGTATCCCTAGGCTGGCGGGGTCTAGCAATGTGTGGGTGTTGCAGTCCTTGATTTCTGTAGAGGAGGAGGTCAGGTTGGCCCTCCTGCTCAAGGCGTCTGGTATCACGTTAACCTTTCCTGGCTTGTAGTCTATGGTCAATGTATAGTCAGCTAGTTCCAAGGCCCATCTTACTTGTCATGGGTTCAGCTGGCATGGTTTGAAGAAGTAAACTAAGTTCTTGTGGTCTGTCAGAATCTTTACTGGATGTTCAGCACCGCACAAATACCTGTGCCAGTGCTTCAATGTCTTCATTATAGCTAACATCTCTTTGTCATATATTGGGTAGTTCCCTTCATCTGGTAGCATCTTCTTGGAGTAATATTCTACAGGATGTAGCATACCATCCCCTCCTTCCTGAAGAAGGACCCCACTCACTTCAAAGTCGGACACATCTGTCTCCAGCGCAAAATTTTTAGCTGGGTCAGGCATGGCAAGGACCAGGGCAGACGTGAAGGCTTCCTTCAGGGTTACAAAAGCGGATGTGCACTCATTATTCCAGACAAATTGGAACTTGTCAGAGCAGAGGCGGGTCAGGGGCAATGTAATCTGAGAAAAATTTTGGATGAAATCCCTGCAATAATTTTCCAGGCCCAAAAAGCTTCTCATGTCTTTTCTGCATTTGGGTACTGGCCAGGCTGTTACAGCTTCCACTTTGTCCTGCGCCATGACAAACCTGCCAGTCTTCACCACATATCCCAGAAATTTGACTTCAAACTGAAAGAATTCACATTTCTTCAGCTTGGCGTGTAGGTTGGCCTGCAAGAGTTTCTCCAGTATTTGGTCAAGGTGGTGGAGGTGTTCCTCATGTGACTTGCTGTATATGAGAATTTCATCCAGATATGCCACACAGAACTGGTCAAGGTACTTGCCAAGGACAGAGTTGATCATCCTTTAGAAAGTGCTGGGGGCATTACACAAGCCAAACGTCATGACCAAGTACTTGTACAAACCATATCTAGTTTTGAAGGCTGTCTTGAATTTGTCTCCTTCTTTGATTATGATCTGGTTGAAGGCGTCTCTCAGGTCAATTTTTGAGTACACCTGGGCTCCCGTCAATACGTCACAAAGGTTGTCAGCATTGGGGATGGGGTAGCAGCTCTTTACAGTGATGTTGTTCAGTTTCTGGTAGTTTACTCAGGGATGCATCCTGCCATCTTTCTTCCCTACAAACAGCATGGGCGACAAGAAAGGGCTTTGTGACACCTAGATGAACTCCTTTTTTTGTCATGTCCTCCAGGTATGTTTTCAGTGCAGCTTGTTTGCAGTGATTGCAGCTGTATATGGGGCCGTGGTGTGGTTGGGTTCCAGGTAACAGGTCAATGGTGTGGTTGTAGATTGAGTGACTGGGGAGCTGGGTTGCTGCTTCCTCACTGAAGACATGGCTCCACTTCTCCAATGGGGCAGGTAGGCTTCCCACACTGGGTTCCATTCTCAGGGTTAGTAGTGTGTTGGGTTCCTTACTGGTTGGGCCCAACTGGAACGGCACCACATCAAACAAATTTTCTCCCTTCAAGGCAACTGTTTGATTACGGAAGTTCAGAATAGCGCCGTGTCTTTGGGACCAGAAGTCCCCTAGGATCAGGGGGTGGGGAAGTCCTTTCAGTATGATAGGAAATACTGGGTACAAGTTCTGCCCAATTTTCAGGGGCAATTTTGTTGCACACCTGAAACCCAAGTTGTGAGAGCTGTTTCCCATGATTACTTTGACACTTTCATTTGTGGCCTTCAGTACAAGGTCCTCAGCAAGGGTGACATTGATAAAACTCTCCTCTGCTCCAGTATCAATGAAAGCTCCAACAGTCTGGAATGTTGCAGATGTTTTTGCTTTGACTTAGATAAATATGTAAGATTGAGTAGAGGTGTTTATTTGCGCCAAGGAAACTGAGGAGCTACTCTTCTTGGGGCAAGCCTTGGGGAGGTGCCTGGGTTTGTGGCAATAGAAACACAAGCCTTTGCGGTAGTGGCGCTGTAGTTCATTGGGAGACATCCCTGGTCTGCTGGGTGTTGGGGCTTGGTTAGCGCGCTGGGTGAAAGAGTGGGTGCCTTCTTGGTTGAGGCTCAACCCTCTGCACAAGAGGAGTAATTTATCCAGGCCAAGCGTAGGGGGGTGGTTCTTGAGGAGCTCCTTCAGGGCAGGGAAGGCTCCTTGGCGGTACAAGATGGCCAATAGCTCATCCTTGAGTTGGGTTTTGGCTTTCAATTTCAGGAACTTGTTAGTGTAAGCTTGCAGAGAGTGTGGTCCTTTTTGGATGTTCAGTAAGCTGATTAGGGTGTGGTGGTGGGTATCTCAGTTGTCGCCTGTGGCCATCAATTTGCTCTAAAATTGGGAGTAGTCCAGGCAGAGCTCAACATCCTTGGCAGTTGCTTTCCCAAAGCAGTCCAGGGAATTGCCGGAGAGCATGGAGGCTACTACAAGGACTTTCTTGGTAAAGTTGGAATATGAGTTTGTATTGACTTGAAAATGGAGGCAGAAGACTGGCATTGCTCTTCTCGCTTCTTCTAGGGTGAGCTTCCCCATCTGGGGCATGCCTACTATGGTAATGGTCTGGTTTACTATGATGTTCTGCACCTGCAAGTTTGGGGTCTTGGTCTTCTCATTGCCAAGCAGGGCGTCTTTCTGTTCAGGGCTGGTTTGGTGTTGGGTTGCTGAGATGATCAGATTGGTAGCTAACTTGTATGCATAGTAAGCTGAAATCAATAAAAATAGCATACAAGATGCCCCAAGAGTTAACAACATCTTGGGGCCCAGGTTACTGTGTTTGAGGTAGATTGCCATAATTTCAGGGATCCAACCAGTGGGGGGTTCCTGAGAACTTGCAGGCAGACGGCCCGCGGGCCCAGCAGGGAGAGCCCACCACAGTATTGGGGCTAACTTTACAATATAAGATAACAATTTTCCAAGGACTGCCCAAGGTCTGCTTACAGGCACCATAGAATTAATCAGTCCAGTGAGAGTGATATACATCACCCCAAATATCTGGGTGGAAGTGGATTCATTAGTGGCAATGGATTCTTGTGGGCAGTCAGGCCGCAGGGTGAGGGGTAGTGTCATTGGAACCAAATATGCGGGCAGGAAATTATACTTGTTGCAGAATAGCAGAGGAAGCCACATAATTTTGGTGCCTTCTCTGTAAAGGACTTCCATCTCTCTAGTTCTAGCTTCAGGGTTGTGGATTAGGATTTCCTCTAGAGTAAACTCCAAATACGCTGGGTTATGTGGGTACTCAGTGAAATGTACTGGGCCAAAGGGAGCTCCTGGTGGACAGTAAAGGTTGGGCGGCTGGCCCGCGGTTTCTTGGGGCAGGTGAGCATGGGGTGCAGAACTGCAAGACATAGGCTGTAAATTAAGAAGAACTAATAACAGAAAAGGTATGATCTGGTTGAACTAAAGGTTCATGTCACTTTATTGCAAGAAGGGCAATGGGCATCTTCCTGGTGGTCCAGGGTATAAGTATGCCCCTCTGTTATGGTAAAACTTTCACAAATTCCCTTGGCCTGGGTTTTCCCGTTTACTAGGTCTTCCCAGTCCTTGGTGGCATCCATTGCAGGGGTTATTTCATTAGTTGGCTCAAACTGTGAATGCTCAAATTTCCTAGTCAGGTTGTGGGGTTAGTTGTCTCTGGGTGGCCTGCATTCTATGGGAAGTTTCTCCGTCTCCCCTTCCAAGTGGGCCTGAGTTGTTTTGGGATCTATGGCTGGAACTGCCCGCTGATTGATTGAGTTAACAGGAACCTTTAGCATGGGAGGTGTCAATTTAGGTGAATTAGATTCATCAAGCTCAAAGGATTTTCTGAAGTCAAATCCTGCTCTGGTTTGAGCCCAAAAAACTGCCGGCTGCCAGCCCGCAGGGGATCAGGGTTCAAATCCCGTAGTTGAGGCTTTTCAATAATCATAGTCAATAGGAGTTTGTCACTTGTGACAGGGGGTGGGTACCGGAGCAGGGGCAGAGCTAGACACTAAGTGACTCTCAAAAAAGTCAAAACCATAGGGGTTGGTGGTCAGATAAAGGTCAGCTTCCTTGTTACCCACCTCAAAGGCTTGGGTGTAAACAGGTGCCTCCACGTTCTGAGCCTTGCCTCCATTGAAGCTGGCTTGGCTGCTGGCGCCATCAAAGATATTGCTTGTAAAAACCATTGTAAAAAACCTAGGATAAAATCACTAAAAGTAGAAATTTTAAAATTTAATGATTTATTTTTATTGTAATCTTGAGTCCATATTTGGAAGGTTCTCAAAACCTTTTCATACAAATACAGAGCCATAAAAATGAATAAAATGCCTCTGTTCCTAAATTGGATAGCTGTTGATTGGCTGTTAAATTGAAAGTTTTCTATTTTAGGCTGCTCATACTACACATCTTGTGTGAGTTCATTTTGTTTTGTGCTTTTGTAATCTTGCTTCTAGATTGCTCAAGTTTTGTTTCATTTTAGTTCTTCTGTCGGTGCCTCATATGAATCCTGATTGGATTATAATATACTCTGGAACAGCATCCATCCATTTCACTTGTTGCATCAGTTCATTTTTTTTGTGGTTTGAACTACACCACTTGATGTTTGATATAATTTTATATAATGGGCTTGTAAATTTTTTTAATTGGACAGTCCATTTATTAACTGAAATTTTATAAATTAATTGAATCCTGAATCTTGCGCAACTTGGATTTTGTTTAAATCTGAAATAATTTCATTTAAATCTGAGGTATTTTTGGTTGTTGCCATAGCTTTTAAAACTACTGTACCCCAGGATAAAGCAGAGGGTAAAGTCACGGTAAATTCCATAATGCTGGGAATTATTTGGCCAAGTAGGAAGGCTCAAAAAGCCAGAAAACCTTTACCAAAATTGATCAATTTAACAGACTTGAACCAAACAGTTGATTGAAAATGGGTTACAGCTGCTCCAGTTTGCCAGTTGAATCTAATTTCCCCCTGTAAGCTGATGTTGATAAATCAACGTAATTTGAGGGCACTGGATATGATCTTATTTATCAGCATAGTTGTCAGAAGTTGGTCACTCAAGGTTTCTTTGCAAACTGGACTAGGTCCTCACTTGACAATGCAGAAGGAGTAGAAGCCAAGGATCCAGGTGGTATTGCTTAGTCAAATTTTGATATATATGGGAATTTTTTTACTGTTCAACTCTTAAGAGTTGAGTCCTTCAAAAAGTTTACTCAATAAAATCAAATATCCCTTGGTCTAACTTTAATTTCTAATACATCCTGTAGTTGGCCTGCTGCACTACATTCCCTACAATTTAATTCTTAGCCAGATTATTAAGGGAAGATGAGGCCCTGCTTTCAGTACTTTTTTGTTGCCCCCGCCCAATGTTAATCCAATGCCTGCCAATCTTGGAGTTGTTCCTCCTACATATGAAACTGAAAATTTGGTTATAACCTGATGTCCTTTTTTATGCTGAAGATACTCTGATTATCTTGCAGGCTATTTATCTTGGGCTCTTTTGGTTAGGGTTAATCATTTTGCTTAACCCTAGCATCTCATTTGGAAATTTCACAAAACAGTATTTGAAGCTGTGTTGGTGGTTAATCATCAACTCCATGTGGATTTGGGTGGTGATTCCCCACCACTTAGAGACAGCTTCTTACTATCCAGAAATTTCTGCCACAATAACCAGCTTGTCAAACCTAATGTAGCTCAGAAGCCTTTTTCTGAGCCAACATTTCAAGTAAACCAGGAAGCTTACAGGCATTTTATTAAATGCATGCTTAAAAAGATCCGCACATTCTGGCTAAATTTTTCTGAAAGATGGGTATTCACAGGCTCAGAAGATTATTTCTTCTCCTGCAACTTGCTGATAATGGCAGCTGTTTTTTGTTTCTATAAAGGTGGAGCTGAAACATTGGATGCCCACCTTAACTTTGGCACCATCATTTCTAGCACAGTAATTTTTAGACCTGTTGAGATAAACAAAAATCTCAGTACAAAAACAGAAACAGCTCAGTCTAAAAGTGGATCCAAACCTATTGTAATTAAATATAAATCTCTTGATTTTCAACTTTGTTTTTAGGCCAAGTTTTTTTTGTTTTTAGACTGAGATTTTTTTATCTCAACAGGTTTGAAAATCACTGTAACCAAACTCTGATAAAATAATATTGTTTTAGCAACATTTCCAATAAACTTTAAGTTAAAGGTTGTGGAAAAGATATCATCCTGTTATAATTTAGTTCTCATAGATGGCAATTTAAAAACAAGATGAGTACCAAATGTTTCCAGGAAAAGAGTTCCAACCTTCCCTTGATAATTTCAAGACATGGGTTAATGTTTCTCATTTTGAGTGGATACAGAAAAGCAGCATATTGACAGGGCCTAGTTGCTATACTTCTTGAAAATACATCAGAGTTGAAGAAAGGCACTTACATATTCTTATAAAGCCCCATCAGCTAAACAGACACCATCTATGATGAAAATGGTTGGATAGTAGGAAGAAGTCTCCAGGTGGTGGGGAATCAGCACATAAATCCACATAGAGTTGATGATTAACCACCAATAAAGCTTCAAATACTGTTTTGTAAAATTTCCAAATGATACACTAGGGTTAAGCAGAATGATTAACCCTAACTAAAAATCCCAAGATAAATATCCTGGGAGAGGATCAAGGTGTCTTAAGCTTAGAATTCAGCACATTGAGATGGAGCAAGTGTCTTGGCTTCAAATACAGTGGAGAAAACTCCAATATTTGAGAATATTGGATTAACATTGGGAGGAGACAACAACAAATTGCCGACAGCAGGACCCCATCTTCCCATAATAATTTGGCTAAGAATTAAATTATAGGGAATGCAGAGCAGCAGGCCAACTACAGGATGCATGATAATTAAAGTTAGACCAAGGGAATATTGATTTTATTTGAGTAAATTTTTGGGAGAACTCAAATCTTAAGAGTTGAACAGTGAAATATTTCCCATATATATCAAAATTTGACTAAGCAATACCACCTGGATCCTTGGCTCCTATTCCTTCTGCATTGTCAAGTGAGAACCTGTCCAGTTTGCAAAGAGCCCTTGTGTGACCAAATTCTGATACTGTGCTGATAAATAAGGTTATATTGAGTGACTTTCAGATTATGTTGATTTATCAGCGTCAGCTTGCAAGGGGAGTCAAATCCAAATGGCAAACTGGAGCAGCAGTAACCATTTTGATCAACTGTTTGATTTAACTATGTCAAATCAGTTAATTTTTTTAACAGCTTTCCAATGTGGACAAATAATCCCAGCATTATGAAATCTACCATGACACCATCAGCTTTTTTAGGGCTTACAGTTAGCCCAGACAGTTACTTTCATATATATATTTGACACTCCTAAATGTTTATTGATCAATTGTCTGCTACATCAACAAAGACGTGTAAAATTGATGTTTTTTCTGCCTTGCCAAGCATCAAACCCATGGGGCCAATAAACTTGAGAAGTAAGCCAAAATGTGACAAGCCCAAGTTTTAAGAATTTGATTAGCCCAGATCCCCAGGAATTGAGGATTTGAGGGGAAATGTCCCTAAAAAGGCCCCAGGGATAGAATCACTTTCCAGAAATTAAACTGACAAGTTGATTCTCTTGAGCATCTAGTCATACCCTGTCAGTACCCAGAAATACGGAGAAAAACCTCTTGCCAGCCAACAAGAAATCATATGCAGGCTAAGAAAAGCTTTTCAGCATACTTTAGCTGAAAAACTAGCAAAGCTTTATTTTTTTGACATTTTTTAATGAACAATTGTAGTTTATACAGTCAGAAAACTATATCTTTTCAGGGATTTAATATACCTTTACCACATGTACATTGTTGGTATTTTTAAGCAGGGAACACCAGCAATTACAGTGGAAGCCTTGGAAATATAAACTGTGCGCTGTTGACTTAACTGGACCCAAGCTCTAACCAAAATTTCCTGTCAGAAATTTGAATTGAGAAGCTGATACAGGAGCTTCATCAAAGTCTGTCTCTAAACCAGCCAGGAAAAGCAGATAAGCCAAATCCAAAGAATTTTTTATCAAAGCTATTTATCTATATGACTACAGCAAACTAGGGTCTGTCTATGTAGCTATCTTGAGGATCATTGAATAGTCTATTTTTTACATGGGTGCCATGAAACCCTGGGCTTCAGCTTCTAGTCTTTTTATGAGACTGGCACCAGCCATATGTTTGCCTTTCAGAAAAGGGCTCTCCTGGAAATCAAAGGTTCTCCTGATACCCAACCTGGCTATAAAAGTAAGTTGTCTTGCCACTAATATCTAGAAACTGCATCAGGTATGATCAGGAAAAAACTTTCTTATAGTAAGATTTTTAGACAGCTATGCACTTTGAAAGTTCATTCCTGTGACAGTGAGTCAATCCAACGAGAGAAAAAAATGAGAGAAGAATGTATTCATTGTGAGTTAGGTTTGGATTTTTAAGCCAAAGAGGTTGTGGCTTGACCCTTCTAAGGTTGAAGGGTCAAGTATGGGTATCAAACTCTCTGGACATTGGCAAAATTTAATATCATTTCTGCAGTATAAGATTAAAATTTATCCCTATTTTTACTTAATAAAGGGATTCAAGGGTATGTGAAGTTGAGCTTGATTTATGTATTGTTCTTAAACAATGCACTGCTTAGATAGGCTGCCCATAAATTCCTATCTAACCAAATACCAAACATATTTTTATTACCAAAATCCCATCTAAAAGCCCTCAACCTGCCAAAAACTCTTTCTTAAAAAATTAATGCCTTCTGAGAACCCTGATTGAAAGCCAGCTTTGGAATATTAAGGTGTCTTTGATTAACAAGCTTCAATTTCTTCATCATTAACCTCCACCTATGACTCTGTTAGATCAAGTTTTCCTTTCAGTCTATTAAAACTATGCATGAATAATGATTTATCCCACAGTAGCTTAAGCTATTGTGTTAAAAAAGTAACAGCTTTGAGGCCCTGGGCAGGAATCAAACCCACTCCTAGCCACCAGGCGGGGCTAGCGGGCGGGGGAGATTTGCCTGCACCTGGATTTTTGCTCTTTGAAGCAAATCCAGGTGCGGGAATCATTCCTGCCCTGGTGGCAGCTGAGGGGCCCGTTATGGGCCCCAAAAGCTATGCCCAAGCCTTGGTGGGTTTGGCTGGGTGTCATGAATGACATTTCAATACTTGTATTGAAAACCTGGAAATTGAACCCCAGTTCTCAGGGAAAGCCTTATGTTGACCAGAGTGAACAGGGAACTGCCCAACTGCTAGTTGGGTCAAGCCCTCAACCACCAGAGATAGATGACCCCAAAAAGGGGGAACAGAAAACTGCCAACCTACCAAGTGTCAATACTGGAGGTTCAAAATCAACATTGGAGACCCTGGAATCAAACCCTGACCCTCCAAAGACTACTTGAGTCACAAAAAGTGGACAGGAACCCACCCACTTTTTAAATTTCAAACTCAAGTTGACAAGTTACTCCAAGACCTGCCAGTCTTCCAAGGACAATTCCCCAAATGATCACCAGATTGATGCCAACCTTGTGCCACCAAAGATATGGACCTATGCAGAGGTTGTAGTTTGCCTTAAGGAGGTTAAAACAAAACCTATTGTTAACTCTGCCAATGACCACCAGCAATTACCAGTCTTTTGTCCAGAATGGGTAGTACAATTGAACCACTCAGGTGATATAGTGAACAGTGGCAGCGGAACAAAGCATTGTCACTTCTATTCACCAGAGCAGGCACAACCTGGATCTGCCACCCTCCAGACTCTAAGCCAAGATCCATGCCCTGCCAGTGCCCTGTCTGCAAACCTGAACCCTGCAAAAATCAAAGAAGCAAAAACCCATGGTATAAAAGCCCCAGTGATATGGTGATGACCATATCATCATTTTTGATAGTAAAGTTTTATGAACCTTTGGTTCAAACAACTCTTACCTTATCTAGTCTTAGTGATCTTCCATCTTAACTCCAGCCAAGTAGACAATCAGGCAACCTCCCCCTCTGGAGACCAACCTGCCGACCCTTCCCAGGCACTATACTGTCCCCCAGGAGCCCCTTTTGGACCTGTGCATTTTACTAAATACCTGCCCAACCCTGCCTACACAGAGTACAACTTGGAGACCATCCTCATTGCTAATTCCTTGGCAAAGACTAGAGAAACTGAATACATAGGATGTGAAGGAAAGTGGTATGAGAGGCCACCCAGATTGTTCAAAGACAAGTACAATTATCTGCCTGCCTACTTTGTTCCCATGACTCTGCCCTTAACCCCACAACCCAACTGCCCAATGGAGACCCCCACTGCAGCCAAGACTACGTCCACCCAACTGTTTGGAGTACTCTATATTACTTTGACTGGAATGGTAGACACTATGGTGCCCAATTCAGGACCCTGGTCTTTGCTTAGGCAATCTGTTTCCTATATTATCAAGTTAGCACCCATCCTATGGTGGGCATTACCCTCTGGCCCAACCATATTCCAACCTGAGCCAAACAATGCCTCTATCTATGCCTGGCTTCCTGAAACTAGGCCTGGGCAGGCTATTTTTAGCTGCCCAGAAAACCCAGATCAAGCCCACCCTCCATTAAGTAATTTGGGGTCCCTAATTGGGGACCCCTTTTTTAATCAAGTTCCTTGAGCTCAGGAAAGCCTGTCAAGCCAGTCCAAAAATGGTGCTCAGATTGGGAAAACCCCCATAACCCCATAAGCCAAACCTGCCAGAACCAATGGCCAGCCAAGCTAAGATGGACCACCAAAAAGCCAAACAACTGTTCCTGAAACCCCCAAAAGTGACCATGAAGCAGCCAACCAAACAGCAGAACCTGATATGCCAAGCCTTGCCACACAGATAGCACCAGAAGAATGCCCAGAGGCACCTGCATGTGAGTAAGTATATAAATCAGAAGCACTTGAAAAATTCCTGTATTGTCATCCTTACCAAATAAAGTTGTTGTGAACCTTTGGTTCACCAACCTGTTTCAATACATAATTTTGATACTCTTCCATCTGCATACACCCAAGCATCAGTACTCACCTACTGGGATAAATAGCCAGACTCCAGTTGACAAAACCAAAGCCTTTGACTACTACTGTCCACCCAACTCTCCATTTGGCCCTTTACATTTCACTGAGTATCCCACCAATCCTGACCACAAACCCTGGACATTGGAAGACTTGCAGTGGTACACCTGCCCAAACGCACCCAAGGAACCCTACCAAATTGTCTGTGACAGCAAATCAATCACCATCTACCCTTTGATCTTCAATGGGAAGTACAACAATCCTGCTGCCTACCTGGTCCCCATGGAACCACCCCCAACACCCAAACCAACCATCTCAACCCCACCCCCTCTGATGTCACTGGCCAGAGTAGTCAATTCCTGGGAGTGCTTTGCCTGGCGCTCACAGGATTGATTGACTCTGTCTTGCCAGAGCTGGGTCTTGGGCTGTGGCTGGGAAGGCCCTTTCCTATCTGGTAAAGTTAGGTCCCATCATCTGGTGGGCCATGCCAGTACCTGCTTTGACTCCTCCCTCACCTGCTGGAGCTCCACGGTACTCTTGGCATCCTGACATATTGCCAAAGTTTTGCCCCCAATATGTCAGGGACCTAACCTTGGGAGGCTGACCTGTTATTTTCCAGGAACAAACGGGTTGCAGGTGTAGTGAGCAGGGCCCACCACAAGATATGGGCTAACTCTATAAGGTATGAGAAGGACTTCCCCACCCAGGACCACAGGCCGGCGGCCGGAATTATAGTGTTAATCACCCCAGTTAGAGTAATATATACAATCCCAAGCAGCCTGCTTGTGTGGTCAGTTGTTAAGGTCAGGAGAGGAGGTGGGCATTAGCTTGGGGGTCACAAGGGGTTCTATATCAAGGTGGTAGGCGGGCAAGAAGTTGAATTTTCCTTTAAACAGCTTGGGTTCTGATAGGATCCAGGGGCCTTTATGGTTGTATCTAGTTTCAAATTTTATATGGGCCAAGGGATATAGTTCAAGAATATTTTCTGTGGTATAGTCATTATACTCAGGCTTTAATGGGTACTCTGTGAAATGATCAGGGCCAAAAAGAACACCTGGATGATAGAAATCTGTAGGCAGGAGGGCCAGATGATCTGGTGCTGAATTGATAGAAGGCAAATACAAAATATGGCAATAGTTGTGGAAGCCAATATGACATATCTTTTATTAAAAATGGTGATAAGGTTGAAGCACAGGGTCTATATGTGAGAATTGGGGAACAGGTTAGTAGGAAATAAAACCATGCTCTCAATCATAATAAAAAGCATGATTTCTGCAACAACCAAATGGTTGTCACCAACTTTTCTGGGGGGACCAAAAGGGGGATGGATTCAACTGAAGACACAAAGCAACAGATAAAACCAACTGGCCAGTTTTACTAACAAATATCGAGCTTTATTATATTAGATAATGATGAAAAAAGGTCTTTCACATCTCTTACATTCATTTAAAGGAAGGGGGTGGAATTTGCATGGGAAGTTGAATATCCAAAACTGATTGACCAATGATATGAGGGAACATGGATGCATCTCTTGAGGCAGGAAAATCTGAAAAAATCTAAATGGACAAAATCAAAAGGGAAAACTGACTCAACTAAAAACCAAGGAACCTGTCTTGAATGCACCTGCCACTGCTCCTGGCCGCTCTTGCACATGATATTTAACCAGAGATGTCTCTTGGGTGGGTTAGGGTGGGGCATTTTCAAACTATTTTTGAAATTAATAGTGTGAGGACCTTTCTTGGGGACTTTAAGTAAATCTTTGGGAAATATCCAGGTGTAAGTTGGCAGAGATCCCTGAGCATTTGGTGAGGATTGAAGTAGAGGCCCAAGGTGGAGGCGTAACTTTACATTATCCTTTCCTATTTAAATAGCAGGGTGCCACCAGGGGCTAGAAAATGAAAGAGTCACCAGCCAGATTAGGAGATCTTCAAAAGGCCAATTTGGGAGCTATTTATAAGAAAGGCACACATGAGGCACATATTTTTGGAGGGACCATATCAGGCATCCTTCTTAAGCGGCAATCAGGAGTTGCTGGTGGTGTTCACACTGAATTGTTAACAAACCTAGAAATTTATTGCTGTAAGGATAATGATAGGAGCAGGGAGAACAGAGAAAATTTAAGTTTGCCACTGCTAGGACAGAAGGAAGGGACTGGGGTGTAGGGGCAGGGACACAAAGAAGCACACAAACCAAAGCCAAGAAGTAAGCTATCCAAACTGATGGTTGACATAAGACTAAATCTCATACAATTTATTGTTTCAAGATGACTGCCAAATAAGGATAAGAGCACAAAAAGACCAGAGAAGATAGAGCAGGGACAGATACAGGACAGGGGAAAGCCCAAAACCAGAACCAGGATGAACTATCCAAACTGACGGCCAAAATGAGACTAAATCTCATACAATCTATTATTTTGATGAGGAGCGCCTTTCAGAGAAGCTTCAAATATGGAATTGAGAAAGAATAGAAGTATATTTTATTGGATAATACTTTAGACTTATATAGCTTTAGCTGTGGCAGAGATTTAGTTGGATCAAACCTAGGGGTTGGTCATGTGCAGGATGGGTTCAAGCCACTGGATACTTGGACAGTCATGTGATATTACTTGGTTGCCATTCCTGGTATGTCAAACGGTATATTGGAAGGGCATAAAATTGGGCAATGAATGGATGTTGAGTGGGTTGGTGGTATCCAGAATACTTGTACATCCAGATCCTTGACACCTCCCCTTAAGGGGTTACTCTGGTACATCAGGAGGAGGCTTTTTCTTGATGGCTGCCGCCTGATGTTCCTGGAGTTGTTTTCTAGTTGGTACCATTTGGGTCAAGTGTTCTCCTTTGCTAAGGAGGAGACAGGTTCTGTGATATTTCTTGACAACAGGTTTTTGGCACCTTGGAATTCCACTAGATAGGTGTTTTGGTCTGGTCTGTAATTGATGATCCTTCCTGGTCCTCTATGCACTGAGTTTAGCTTCTTTATGTTCCCAGCCAGGACCCAGACAAGGGAGTTGATGGGGAGTGGTTTCTATGTAGAGGTTATCTTTTGTGCTTTGAGCCTTTTTGTTTCTGCTATTTTAGCTTTGAGGTGTATGTGTTGTAGAGTTGGTGCTTGTTCTACTGTGGGAGGGTTTTCTGGGGGGATCTTTATGTATGGTTGATTGTTGCAGGTAACTATCTCTGGTTTGTATCTTTATGTTAATTCAAACAGTGAGTAGCCTCTCCCTTGATTGATGCGGACCCAGGATACTAATAATGCATGTTTCACATATAGTGGCCATGTGTCTTTGGCTTTGCCATCCATTATTTTCTCAAGGGTTCTGATAAGACTGCCATTTAGGCATTCAACTCTGCTGTTGGCCTGTGGCCTGTAGGGCAAGGTTGTGGAATGTTTGATGTTTTTTGCTTTTAGGTTATTATTTACTATGTGGCCTGATAACTCTGTTGCTCCATCAGTTATGATGTAGTCTGGAGTACTGTAGGCAGCTATGATTGCTTTATTAACGAATCAATTTATTATTTCTGCCTTGTGATTCTTTGTTGCCCAGAAGATAGGCCAGCATG
This sequence comes from Entomophthora muscae, assembly GCA_014839935.2. Taxonomy (NCBI): domain Eukaryota; kingdom Fungi; phylum Entomophthoromycota; class Entomophthoromycetes; order Entomophthorales; family Entomophthoraceae; genus Entomophthora; species Entomophthora muscae. The sequence goes on from QTSX02006412.1 coordinate 146,279, forward strand.
TAGCAAAGTCAATGGCTAAAATTAGGAACTGTTGCTTTGCTTTAGTTTCTGGGAAGGGGCTACTATGTCCAGCCCCTAAACCTTGAATGGTTCAGGGTCAGGTACTGGGTTAACTGTTGGCTGAGGAGCCTTGGTGCTGGTGTATTTCTCACACACTGTGCACTTTTCAGAACATCATTTATATCTTGTTTAAGATTGGGCCACCATATTATCTCTTTTGAAGTGAGGTATAGGTTGTTAGACTTTGTGTGTCCTAATAGACGGTGATGTCTTAGGATAGTGTCAACTCTTTGTGCAAGTGGGATGTAGGGAACATGTTTGTCTTTAATGATTTGGTATACAGTGTCATTTGATACATGGAAATATGTTTCATTCCTTACTAATGTATCATGGGTTAGTTGGTGTGTGGAGAGGTCTTTCTTTTTTGTCTTGTACTCTATTATATAGGTTGAGCCAGCCAGGGTCCAGGTGGTCAGGATGATCCTCTCTTGGCTGACATAGCCTAGAGAGAGCATAAGCTATGACCAGCTCTTCCCTCCTTTTGTACTGGATCTCCAGATTGAGCTGTACCAGCAGGGACAAACATTTGGCTTGTTACGTGAAAGTGTGTTCTGAGTTTTGAAATATATTAAGGATTTATGGTCAGTTAGTACTTGGATGTTTAAATGTCCTTCTAGATACCATCTCCATTTCTTGAATGTGTGGTATATTGCTAGCAATTCCTTGTTGTGTATGGGGTATCTCTGCTCAGTGCTGGTTAGTTTTCTACTTTTGTAACATACTGGCAGGAAGTCTTGCTGCCCTGGCTGGCAGATGCGTAAGACTGTCAGGGCCCAGTAGGTCTTGACAGGTTTCCATAGGAAACAACTTACACAGATTTAATATAAACTTTTCAAAATTAACTAAATTCAACCTTATTTTATTGGGCTAAACTTAGAATGATCACAAGGGGATCATTGTGAGCAATGCCTTTATATACCATTCCATTAGATTCTTTAGAATCTTCCTAAATCTTCTAGACAGTCTTAGGGACTCTGCTGGTGGCATCAGGCTGGGGTTTTGGGGTATCTTCAAACAGCATGACTCATGTTTCTTTGAAAAATCCCGCACATTGGGCTTTGCATCCGTATTTTGTCTAAAAGAGCACAAATTGACTCTCCTGGTGTTTGTCTTCAAAATGCGTGTTTGGACGTCCAAATCCGTCCAGTGGTTGCTGAGTTATGCTCAAATTAAGATTTGCATCAATTCTTGTGCCTTGGTTGCATATTTTTGTCATTTTGCACTGGTTAGCAAGTTCAGCTGGCGGCCAAACTTTAAGAAGCCATAACTCATTGTCTAGAGCAGCTAGGAAAGTCATCAAACTAGCATTAGGATTGTGGATAACAGTAGAGTTTTCACAAGTCATTTATGTAACACAAGATGTGTCAGGGCGTTTCCTGACAAGGACTGCGCCAATGGTGGTATCACTGGCATCTGACTCAAGCTTGTAGCACCTGTTGTTATTAGTGTATTGCAAGATTGATGCTTTGATCAAAGCTTGTTTTAATAATTGGAAATTCTTGTCAAATTCTGGTGCCCAGATGAACTTCTTTTTGGCATTACCCTTGGTTAGGTCATTGATTGGTGCAGTTAGTTTCCTGCAGTCTTTGATGTATTTCCTTAGGTAAGCTACCATTCCAAGAAAGCATCTAACTTGTTTAATGGAGGTGGGGTGTTGCATGTTATTTGTGGCTTTTTTTTTCTGTATCTGCTTTGATGCCACCGTCAGAGATAATGTGGCCCAAGAACAAGAATTCATTTTCCATAAATTGGCACTTACTAGGCTTGGTGTAAAGTTTGTGCTTTTTGAGTCAATTGAGTGTCTTGCAGACATTTGTGAGGTGTTCCTATTTTGTTTTTGAGAATATAATGATATTGTCAAGGTATCATAATTTATTTGAGAGACCATTTAACGCTTGGTTCATCATTGTGACAAACATTGCAGGAGTGCTGGTCATCCCAAAGTTCACTACTCTGCATTCAAAGGATCCTAATTGCGTACAGAACACGGTTTTTGGTATTTCCTTTTCTTTTACTTCAACTTGATTATAAACTGAGGTGAGGTCAATTCTGGAGAAAAATTTGGCTCCAGAGAGTCTTGCAAACAGGTCCTCTATGAGTGGGAGAGGGTATTTATTCTTTACTGTGCGTGCATTGAGAGCTCTATAGTCTGTTACTAGTTGGAGTGAGCCTTCCTTTTTCTTTACAAAAAATAATGTTGTCCCATGGGGATTCAGATATGATGATGAAGCCTTTAGCAAGGTTATCCTCAATATGTGATTTGAGGATTTGTGTCTCCATCAGAGAGAGTCTGTAGAGGGGTGCAGGTTTGGGCATGACCTTGCATAGGTTGATACCATGCTTGACCTCATGTTTGGGGGTAGGTCTGTTAGCTCTTCCTTAAATATGTGGGTGTATTCTTTTAGGAGTGCTGCAAGTTCTGGGCATTGAATCTTGGTTATTTGTATGTTATTGAATTTATGTACCTTGTTATGCGGAGTGTGCTGTCTTTGGTTAGACGTTCCAAGCTGTCCTTATTTATGACTTGGACAAATGCTGTGTCTCTGGGGATGAGATTGTTTTGTTCTTTGAGGATGTTGAAATCAACTCCATTGTGTTTGATGGTCATGGTCTTTGTTTTCCAACATATGCTAGGGTTCACTCAGGTGAACCAGTCCATGCCTGCTATAATTTTGTACTTTATGTTGTTCATGACAAGTCCTTTGATGGACGTTTGTATGTCTTGGAGGTCAATTCTGAAGGAAGTTGCTTTGCCTTCCAGTAGACCCTTTGATTTGTCTGCCATTCTGATGTATTTGAAGTTAGATTTGACAACTGGTATTTTGTACTTGGTTACAAATAGTTTTCTAACCATGGTGTGTTGTGCACCAGCGTCAAACAAAATTCTATGCGTATGAGATTTACAAGTGCATGGGTAGACAAGAAGTTGTAAGTGATCTTTAATTTTTACATTCATAAAGACAGAAGATTGCAACACATGTGGGACAAGAGCAGCAAAGTTTGTGCCTTGGTAAAATTTCTTGTCAGGTTGGGGGGGGGACAGGGGCACTTAATCCTGTTCCCCCTCCTCTTTTCCCTGCTACTCTGTTTTGAGACCTTCAAGGTCAGAGAATGTGGGGTCAGATTCATAGCCGGTTGCTACTTCAGCATTGTTTACTTTGGCGGTGTCCTCTTTCTTGGGGCAGGAGATTTTGCGCTCTGGCTTGCCATTGCCATTGTTTTGATTGGAGTTGCTGTTGCTATGATTGGTGTTTTGGCGTTTGTTGCCATTGGAGTTTTCTCTGCCATTGCTGTTTGAGGAGTGATTGCTGTTGCGTGCAGCATATTCCATGTTTGCGCGTTTTTCTGTGCACTTGGCTTCTGCAATCAGTGTGGGCATGGAAGTGTTGGCCTCTGGGAGGATGAGGGCAGCAACAGAGGGTATCATTCTGTTAATTAATGATGCTCTAGTGTGTATGTTGTCAGCTTGTGCTGGGTTTTGGATTTTGCAGTGTATTTCTTTGAACTCATTGGCGTAAGCTGTGATAGTGGTCTTCTGAGGAAGATTGCTGAGCTGTATTGTAATGTCTTGGAGGGATTTGGCAACGCAGCAGTTGTGGGTGATGTCCTATTTGAAATCTTCCCATTTGTCAAGCTGGGTTTCAGTTTGTGAGCCGGACCAAGTGGTGAACCAATTAGCTGCAGCCTCAAACAGGCGCTTGCTGGCTTCCTGGACCCATTTTTTGTGGGGGATGTGTCTGGCGCAGAGTTTAGTGGCTAAGTTGTCTAGCCAGTTAATGATGTTTTATTTGTTTTTCCCAAAGAACTTGCCAATACCAAGGTATTTGGTGTTAGTAACTTCACCTGTGATAGGTAGTTGTGTGTTTGTTTGTGGTTGAAGAGAGCTACTGTATTGAATTATCTTGGTGCATGCTTTGGGCATGACAAGTCCTTCAAATATGGTGCATTCACTAGGTATATCTTTGTTGATGTTGTGGGCGCAGAAGTATGTTTTCCAGGTCTCCTGGGATGTAGCCTGGTTTAGTATGTGGGTGAAGGCGGGCGGGTTCTGTTCAGTAATTTTCTCTTTCATTGGCATGGTCAAAAAATTGTAGCTGCTACCAGTGATAAGGAGCACCTTTTGGGGAAGCTTCAAATATGAAATTCAAGAAGGAGAGAAGTATATTTTATTAGATAATACTTTAGACTTATATAGCTTTAGCTGTGGCGGAGATCTAGTTGGATCAAACCTAGGGGTTAGCCATGCGCAGGATGGGTTCAAGTTGCTGGATACTTGGACAGTCATGTGATATTGCTTTGTTGCCATTTCTGGCATATCAAACTGTATATTGGAAAGGCACCAAATTGGGTGATGCCTGGATGTTAAGTGGGTTGGTGGTAGCCAGAATACTTGTACATCCAGATCCTTGATACTTTCTAAGGAGGCTTCATCAAAATATCGGGAAATGTGGGGCCGGGTGGCCAGGGGGTGCAGGAGCAGCAAAATGGCACCTTGGCTGGGTGTTCTCTCATTGGTCAGAATCTCTAAATTGGTTACCTGATTCTCTTGTTCTTGGGTCGTGGTCACAGGGTTGGGCCTGAAGCCTGCATTTTCCTCTGGTAATTGAACTTGACTGGTTACCCGTGAAGACTTCAAGTTCATGAAGTTCACAGAGGGACTTTCCTTGCCTCTATTTGGCAAGTCAAGAAGTCCCTCCTTGGGCCCCACCACTCTCAAGCCTATGCTGGTATTCTGGCTTCAGGACTTAGCTGGGACTTCAGCTCACGGGGGCTCAATCCCAGAAAAATGCAGGCAGGTGGTCCTTTGGTCCGCAGGGCTGGCAGCCCGCAAGGATTCAGGGTCAAGGTTGGAATCTTGCTCCCGGCCTGGTTTTCCAAAGGTGGGGAATTGTCAATCCTGACAGAATACTATTTCTTCTATTTTTTATAGGGAGTAGGTGCCCACAGGGTTTTATTGCTGATCTTTAAGTGGGTGAGAAGATAGTGCAACTGGTTATTATGTGACTGAACTATCTTTAAAGAAAAAGAGAGAGGATGATGATTGTTAATGTGAAAGGTTGAAGGTTCATAATGCACTCTATTGGCACACTTCTCATTTAACAGGTAAGTCTGCTGGGATAAAAACATCTGGGGGAGGCCTGGTTCTGACAGCAGATGCCTGATGATCTCGTAATTGACTGGCAGTGAGAGCTAGGGTGCTGAAGTTATCTTTTTTAGATCAAGACATACTCTGTGATACTTCTTGGTGCCAGACTCTTTGTCACTGCAGAATCCTACAATATATGTGTTATGTTCTGTGGTGCTTAATAAATCTTCCTGGGGCTCTGTTTACTGAGTCCAGTTTCTTGCAGTTTCTAGCAAGGATCTATAATGGGGTGCCAGGGGCAAGTAGTTTCTCCTAGGGTGTGACTTTTTGTTGAGCCATTCTCTTGGTAGCAGCCAACTTGGCTTTGAGCCTGATATTTTTAAGTGCAGGATTCTGCACTTCTGTGGATAGTTTTCCTATGCAGATTGTCACATATAGTTAGTTGTTGCATGGAACTTCTTCTGGCTTATATTAACAGTCAAGTTTAAAGGGGCAGTGCTCAGTTCCTTGATCAACTCTGACTTTGGATACTAGCAGTGCATATTTGACATACTATGGCCATGTACCTTTATTTTTGCCATCTATGATACTTTCCAAGGAGTTTATGGGACTGCATTTAGTTTTTTCACTCTACCATTTTCCTATGGGAAATAAGGAGATGTTTTAGAAAGCTTCATTGCTTTGTTCTGGAGGTTGGTGTTCACTATATTTACTGCTAATCTGTGGGCTCCATCAGTGATGATGTAGTTGGGTGTGCCATAGTCAGATGCTTTGTTGATGAAGCGGTTTATAGTTTCTCTTTTGTGGTTTTTGGTTGCCCAGCATGCTGGCCAGATGGGCGGCAAAGTTGATGGCTACAATTTTTCTAGGGCTGTAGCCGTACGCATCCCCAGGAGGATGCTTTTTTTGGATTTTTTAAAATTAACTTTATACCTTTTTGTTAAATTTTAAAAACATAAGGATTCAAGTTTGATTCAAAAGTAAAAAAATCTATTAAAAAATATATCAAATCTGGCTCTCCCGGAAAAAAGAAAGCCGTCTTTACCCGTTTTTTAAATTCTAGTTCCACTGACATGGGGAATCTATATTACAAAAAAACGGCTTGGATTCAGAGATTACAGGATTTCCTGCAATTGTCATGTTTTTAATCTGCTGCAGACCTAGTCATGATGTTGAAAGCGAAATTTAATTTTTTAAAGATTAATAAAAATTTAAAAGATAAAGCCAAAATAGTTTTTGGTATTGCAATATGTTACATTAGACTGTTTTTATTCTGAAGGGTACTTTGTGAAATTAGATACAATTGTCGTATTTAGCACCTGTTAATAAAATGATGCAAAAAGATTTACAGCTTTGTAATTTAAGAGGATATATTCTAGATAGCTTATAAGAAGGCGGAGAGGTACCTTGTTGCTGGAATGGAATGAAATCTTCTGATAAATCAGGGTTTGAAGTGAAGTGGGCGCTATCAATACCTTAACTATGGATCCGTTAGCTTGACTAAATAGTAAACCCTTGAACCCATACTATTTCTTATGATTTAAAAACAATTAGATGATCTCAGATATTTAACTGGCGTACGTTAACAAGGGATATCCTTGAAGGGTATATATGCTAGTATGGACACATCCAATCTTCTGCACTAGGCTTAAGCTTGAAAACGCTGGTTACTAACATCGGATTAAAGGAACAACTGTGTTGTGTGGGGTAGATGTAAGAGCCTATTGGATTCAAATGAAGATCATAAAGCCACTTCTAACAAGAATGCAGAGTTGTTTACAGCAGATGTCGGCAAAGACTCTGACATTTCCGTTGAAAGTCTATCGTGCCACGTTAAAGACTAATGTAAGAAGCACCATAGGCCAATTCATCCTTTGTATTGTTGACAAAAAGCGCTTCACCAGGGTGCTGTTGAAGGGCCGGTTTAGGCTTGTGATAATATAACCAGAAGCTATCTGCTTCACTAAAAGAATAAAATTGGATGGCTTTCAGAGTGCAATTAACAGTAAGCAACACAGACTCCTCTTGCTAGTGCGAAGCAGAGCTACTCGTAAGACTATTCTTGATATCAACAATATAAAAATTAAAGCTTGCAAAGAAAACCCAAGGCAATTATTTGTACTGCTAATGATTCATATATATGTTACTAGATGGTGCTATGAGTACTATTTAGTCACTTCAATCCCTTCCCATAGCGTGCCTGTTACATATACGCTATTTTAATATACTCTGCTCTGTAGAAAAGAGCAAAAAGACACTGGCTGCAAAGGAGATACATTCCCAAGAGAAAACTATTGTATTGCTGAGCCGGCCAACGTATCCTCGGAATCAGTAAGCTGTTCACTGTCCTGAGCCTTGTAGGGTTCGCCAAAGACAACGTTGGCCTCTTCGATGGCTAATTCCAAAACCTGCAACTTTTGCTCAAAGTCGTCAACTTTGGGCGAGATTAGTATTTCTGAAAACTGAATCAAAGAGGGGCTAGATCAACACAAAATACATACAGAAGAATGCAGCTGAATAAAGAAAACACAAAAAAGAGCTAGAACTTACATTTTGTCCTGAGCGCCCCCAAGGTTTCCTCTCCTTTGGATTTCTGTTCCGAAGATAAATATCAAATTCAATAACAGGGTTGCCTTACTATGCTTTTAATTGCGTCTTCGAGCTAGAAATAAAGTTAAGTAAAGAAAAAATAGAGACAAACTAGAAAAATAATCAGGAGATCATGACACTCATAGAAGTCACTTTTTAAAAGGATAAACTAGCACAAAAAGTCTAAATAGCGACTGGTAATTTGATTGCTTTCAAAATAAGAAGAGAACTTGCAATAGTAAGCTAAGCTTGGATGACTTACTACAAGGGAAAAAATCTTGAGGTGACCGGAAAACGGCCTCCTTTTCTTTGGAAGCCTCAGTTGGGGAATTTACTAGCACAGTATTGCCAGAAGTCTGGTCTTGAGCATGTGTAGACATTTATTTTTAAACTCGATATATGCCACTTAGGACTAATTGAATGGCTTGAACAGCAGTTGATTAAAGCACCAGAAGGCTTGTTTCGCTACTTGGCTTAAAAAACCATCATCCAATTTATGCACCTCATGATCAGCCACTTCTAAGGATCCATCCAAATCATAAGCTACGCTCACAGCAACTGCTGTACAAATTATATTCCATCCATGCAAGCACTAACTTCTTCCACTTTAACTCAAAGCTAGAGTTACGACGGATCACCCCCATACACCTACCAGATTTTGCTTGGCACAGCAGATTTTCTTTTTTAATATTTAAACATTTAAATCTAAGTTTTGTAAAGAACACCAAAATTCGGAAATTAGCCAGAGGTGGTCCGCCTCAACCTTACTCAAAGTTCAGCTGAGCATACAACACACCCGAAGCCACACAGCGTGATACAGAAATCGGTACCTTGGAACCAATCATCCACAAGTTCACACCAAGTTTCAATTGAAGCACCTTGTTTATTAGCCAGCAGCCATCCCGATTCCAGAACAAGCAGCCATGGCGAGAAAATAGATTGGACGATTCACCTTTGCAACCAGCATCGTTTTAAATCTGTTCGCCTGATTTCGTTTTCATCCGACTTGCAAAATTCTTCAAGCGACATGGTTATTTTTTCCATCCTTGACATGAGTATAATTATCTGCTTATTTCCACGCCATCCGGATTCCATCGAACTTATATCTGGATCAATCATCTTAGACAAGCTCGATCCCCTATGCCATCAACTGTCTTGAGACCAGCATCAAGAATATACTGACTTTTAAGCATAGCCTTTATGTTGAATTATAAGCTTTGAGATAGAAAATATGGGTCATGTTGAGTATATACTTCTGGGAAGTACATAAAATGAAATAAATGGGAAATTAAGAAGAGAATGATACTTTAATGATATGGTTGTTGAGGATTACATAGTATCCTGGGAAGCCACATGCTGTCCATGTATGTCATGGTAGCCATGGGGCTTGTCCAGGTAATCTTCCATCCAGGACTTGAAAGGTTTGATCCCTATATAAGATGGGTGATCGATAAGAGTGCCACTGACTCGATTGTTAATTAGGGAATCATCCAGGGAATTACCTTCCCAAGGGAGAGTAATCATAGATTTTGTGACATCTCCCCCTGGGGTGCTGGAAGGTGGAGCCTTAGGAATTTTCTTGAGAGTGTTGATGATTTGGGCTTGGTATTGATCCAGTTCTGAATTGGAAACAGGTAGCTGTAAGTTGTTTTAGGCAGTCCTTACCTTGCATAGGCAGAGTCAATTGTGGTGCATGGGTTTCAAGCCAGTGCAGGCACCAATTCCTTTGATGGGGTAGGTATTGTTAGGCTTGACTTCCATGACAACTCCTGGTACTATTAACCCTGGTTCCAACTTATACAGGTCATGATTGATGACCAAGATCTTATCTTCAACTTTGAATTGCTCCTGTTAGAGTGGTATTCTCTCTCTACTCCTCCCTTCTCTTTGGCTTCCTGGTCTTTTCTGGCATGTTGTATGTCAGTTTCATTGAAACTTGGTATCTTCTTAGGTAAAGGTAATTGTGGTCCTAACTTAGCACTGATAGTAGCAGATTTGTGCCCATAGATAAGCTCTATGGGATTTTGCCTGTATTGCAATTGACTCATGTTCTGCACACCATTGCTGCTGTTGGGAGCATGTCTGTAAGAGAGAGGGGGCTAAACTGGCCAAGTTTGGCTCTCATCCAGTAGGAGGGCCCACCAGGAAACCATCCAGTGTAGAACTGGTATGGCCACTCAAAGGGGCATCCAGAGCAGGGACACCGGGGATATAAGGGGAAAGTAGTAATCTAAACCCATCAAGATCATACCACCAAGCAACCAGGAAGCCCATCGTGGAGCATGCTCCTGGGGACCTGACTCTTCCTCATAGGCTGTGGGCTCAGCTTCTATGGGAGGGGAAGGCACCAGGAGGTCCACTTTCAAGGGAGTTGGGGGATCTGATTTGAGAGGGAGCAACTCAGGGTCATCACAGATAAGGCTCTTGACAAGGTTCTCACCAGTGACAAGCAGATCTTGAGCTTACTGGGAAGATCACCAAACAATTGCAGGAGATTAGTGGGGTTATCTCCCACACAGTGGGCTGGATAGGAAATCTGCCCCCAGAGATCTGGGGAGGTGGCCAAGATCATCACCAGAGCTGGAGCTAGGGTGAAGACCACAAACTTTGGCAGAGGGACCAGCATCTTCTGAGGGGCCAAGAAAATTTGGGCTTAGCATGACAGAACAGGAGCAAGATAGGTCCTGGCAGAAGAGAGGGAATTTTTTGACACCAGAGGCAAGAAGAGGAGACCTGGAAGTGTTGCTTTTAATCAGTAAAAGTGTTGTGTTCTGAGGCCCGGCACAGATACACAACAGGGAATCCTAACCTTAGGATTGGATTTGTACTAAGTCTTGGTTAGATGGCAGGGAAGGCTATGTGATTACCTTGTGGCCCTGAATGAATAATCTCTACTAGTTGTGGCTAGAGAGAGGTGCCAAAGTACGTGCAGGCACAAAGATAAAAATGTGAAAAGAACTTAATTTTTATTGGTAAAAGCAAAATGTAATATATACTGTGTAGCTTTACCCCAAAACAGTACACAGGTGGTAGGATCACTTGCCACAAGCATGAGGAGGCAAGCAAGCTGCAAGGAATCAGGAAACCAAACAATTGTATTTCCCAGTTTGGATACAACCTCCTTTTGAGGGGCAAAAGCAAAGGCAAGAGATTTGTCCTTGAAATAACCCATCAAAGGCAAAATTGAAACATGGAGAATGGCGGCATTCACGACATTGCCCCCTCTAGATTGGCCTTAGGGGGGTAGTACTTGCAGAAGAACTTGGCATGCACTCAGGCAAACAGACGACCACTAGAGAGGAGTTTCACAGTTTATTCTGACCCTTGTTTGAAGGTCACTTCTAGAGGCCTGACCCACAACATATCTAGCTTGTGAGTGTGTCCTCCTACTCTATGCTGATAATAGAGAACATGTTCCCCAATGTTGAACTCAGGTAAAGGGGAACAGCCAGCATTGTCAGGAGAGAGCTTGTACATCTTGGTCTTGTATGCAGAAGTATATGCTGTGGCCTGGATGTCAATTATGTGGTTGACAAGATCTTTGATATGGTCATCAGGATTCATAGCTTTATCAGAGGAGATTAGGGGGCTCCCAAGAGAGACAGAGTGGTAGTCTCACGCCCATACAGCATAGCAAAGGGGGAATATCCAGTGACACAATGTTTGCTAAGGCAATACACAAAGAGAGCAGCAGGTAAGTATAGATCCCAGTTAGCAGCGTCAGAGTAAGGGAGTTTACTCATGATAGAAACCAGAGTCAAATTTGCATGCTCAACTACCCCATTGGTAGAAGGATTATAGGGGGCAGAGAAAGACTGGTGAGACCCCAAGGCTTCAACAACAGAGGTTACCAACTTAGTGTTAAAGTTAGTCCCATTGTCAGAAAACAACACTTGAGGGCAGCCATGGCAATAGAATACATCTTGCAACAGAAAGACAGCAGTTGTCTTAGCAGGGATGTTCTTAGTAGGACAAGCTTCTACTCATCTGCTGAAATGATCAACAGCAATTAAGATTAAGCGGCAGCCAGAGCAGGAACAGGGAAGAAGCCCTACAGCGTCAATGCTTCAGTTCCTGTCTCCTTATGAGCTTGGAGCACCAATGAAAGGCAAAGACTAGGCTGTACATAAGGTAGGTATTGGTTGTGTACTTTTTTGAAAAGCTGGTTGTTGCAAATGAAGGTGTCCTCCAATAGCTTGGACAGAACAATTCAAACTTCTTCTATCTTGCTCTCCCAAGAGTAAGGATATCCAATTAATTCATACAGTCAATCAGCCTGATCAGGGTGTAGAGCAAGGATGGGCATTCTGGATAATCCATCTGCATTCTGGTGCTGAATCCTGGGACAGTGTAGTACCGTGAAGCTTTAGCCTTGCAGGCAGAGAGCCCATATAGCTAGTTGTACTTATGGTTCCTTAAGCTGTTGTAGCCACTTAAGCAAAGCATAGTCAGTGACCACAGTGAAATGGGTGCCATACACATAATGGCAGAACTGCTTGACTGCATGCAACACAGCAAGGCATTCTTTCTCTGTGATGCTGTAATTCTTCTCATGCTTGTTGAGGACACAAGAAGTATAAGCTAAAGTATGATCCACACCCTCATCATCTAGTTGAGCCAAGATGGCTCCAATGGCTAGGTCACTATCATTAGTGTAAAGGATGAATTCCTTATTGTAGTCAGGATACACTAGGATGGGAACCTCTTTGAGCTTTTGTTTAAGGGTCTCAAAGGCTTGTTGCTGACTAGCAGTCCATATGAAAGGGACATTATGTAACAGTTGGACCAAATGTTTGCTAGTGTCAGCAAAGTTGGGGATGACTTGCCTGTAGTAACCCATTATGCCCAGAAAGACTTGTAATTCTTGCAGGTTGGTGGGCGGAAGCATTTTATCAATGGACTCAACTTTCTTGGACATTGGGCAAATCCCTGTCTGGGTCACCTCATGGCCCAAGAATTCAAGGTGTTCCTTGAAGAAAGCACATTTAGATGGTTTTAGTTTAAAGCCAGCCTCCTGAATCTTTAGGAACACATCCTTGAGGTGAGCCAGATGATCTTTAAAGGTAGCGCTGAAGACTATTATATCATCTAGATACCCCAGGACACATGAAAGCTTCAAGTCATGGAGGATGGAATCCATGGCCTATTGGAAGGTAGCTGGGGCATTGCAGAGTCCTTGCATCATATGCATAGGCTCAAACAATCCCTTGGAGGTGATGAATGTGGCTTTTTATCTATCTTTGGGAGAGAGATTTTCCTGCCAGTACCCCAAAGCTAGGTCCATGTCAGAGAAGAACTTAGAGCCTCCAAGACAGCAGAGAGCATCATTAATACGCGGCAAGGGGTAAGAATACTTTTTGGTTAAGGAATTTAATTGTTGGTAGTCCATCACAATGTGATGGCCTCCATCCTTCTTCTTCAGTACAAGCAGAGGGAAGGCCCATAGACTTTGGGAAGGAGCCAGCAGCCCTGTGTCTAATAGTTATTTGAGCTTTTTAGACACCTGAGCCCCTCTACTCAACTGCAACAATAAGGTTTAGCTCAGAAGGGCGGAGCATCACCAGTATCAATCTGGTGAATAACACCCTTGGCTAGGCCATAATCAGTGCTGTCTTTAGCAAAGATATCTGAAAACTGATCCAGCAGGTTCAAGCACCTCTTTCTGTTGGACTGGGGATAGTTGTGGGAAATCTTGTGTAGTAAACAAGGATAGGACTTAGGGCTCATCCTCTGGTAAGTTAAAGCCTTGTAACATACAAAAGGGATGCAGGGATAGCACATTAGGAGCATTTAACAACTTTCCATAACCAACAACTTTGCCTCTGGACACGTTTATGGGGAGAGCCGTCAAGTTGGCTACCAGCAATTAAACTGGGTCCTTATGAGAGACGTCCAAGGCTCCTGGGTAAGAGATAGGGTTTATTGCAGCCTAGCAAGGGAGGAGAGTACAACTCCAGGAACATACACTCAGGTAACTCATATGGTATCTGAGAGTCTAAGATAGCTTGGGATCCAGGGGGAATGGTCACTAGCATAGGTGGCTAGGAGCAGAATCCCCTCAGATGCAGGGCAAGCCATAGGAGAGACACTTCATATTAGATGAGTGGGTACAGTACTTTAGAGTGAAGACACCAGTTGGATATTCTAATACACATGTCTTGAGGCGCTTTTCAGGAACTTTAATAGGCTCCTCAAATATCAGAGGGACTTCATACCCTAATATAGAGAGATACCCATCTTTTAAGTTAATGATCCCATTGTATTATCTAAGGAATTGAGTACCAACTAGGAGATTGTAACTCTCATTTTCCAAGACTAAGGCAGGCACAGCTAAGAGTAGCTTGCCAAACTGCATGGGAAGAGCAGAATAAGCCCCTATAGTGCGAGTCATGGATAGCCCAGCTGTACCATACAACTAGTGATAGTTAAGGTTGGGGGAAAGTTTGAGCTTCTTGACAAGCTTCAAGGAGACAACATTAACAGGAGATCCAGTGTCCAAGATGGCCTTGATTTTCACCTTTTGAACGGATATTTCTACACACATGATAGTACAACAAAAGGGAGAGAGGACTGAAAGAATGTCTTGGGCTTCTGCCAGTTCTTTGTCCCACTTTTCAATCATGCATCTCAAGCCTGGAAACTCCTTGTAGACAGTCTGGAGAGGAAGCAAGACTGAAACATTCTTGAATACAGCCTCAGCAACCTCAGCAGCTTCTTTGGATGACTCTACAAGCACAGGGGACCTCTTAGCTTGAGTGAGGTAGGGACAAGAGACAACCTCTTTGGCTTCAGGCAAAGGCTTTGCAGTTGTTGTAGTCTTTCCCAGATTGCAACCTATAAGGGACTGCAATGGTCTCAGGAACAGCCAGGACAGAGTACCCATAGGCGTTAGCGATCATCAATATCAGAATCATCCACATCAGAGTCATCAGAGATATTGTGGAACAGAAGCAGAATGAGTAGGAGCCTCAGTATCATCAGGCTCAGAGTTGGCTATGGAGGGGGGAGTTAAAGGAGACTAGGAAGAATTGTCAAACTAAGAGTGTCTCTGCCTCTAGGTTGACTGTTCTTTTCCCGCCTGCTCCTTGGGATCAGCTCCTTCAACCTGAGGATTGGTGCAGACTTGAGAATGGTGGCCTATCTGGCCACAGTTATGGTAACCTTGGCATCTAAGGAGGATTCTGGGAGTTCATGGTAAGAATGCAAGGGCCACGGGAAGACGGACCAGAGTTAGAGGTAGCTCAACCTTCTCCTACACAACTGCTCCAGAATGGGTAAGGTGCATGTCCTGCAGCAGCGTCTTTATGCTCTTCATAGAGGAAAGCATGGTCTTGTGAGCCTTTAAAATGGAGACACAGGAGTTGATTAACCTTGAGGGCTTGAGCGCAGGCCATATAAGCCTCATGTGCTATCAGCTGTATGCTAGTTATCAATTGCTGTCCTTCCATGTAGAATCTATCTGAAAATTCAGCCAGAGTCTCCTTGGGTTTGAAAGTCAATGTGCATGAAGGTGTCCTAATTCACTTCCAGACTAAGATCACCACCAAACTCATCAATCAGAAGCTGTTTAATTTCTTCCCAAGTCTCAATAGTGGGCAACTCTGGTACTACCACTTCTTGACAGATTGGGTGCAGGCAGGTTAGGATGTGTTCCTTCTTAACCTCATACAGAAGCTCTTCTCATGGCAGTTTTGTAGATAGTTAGAAAAGCTGCAATGGTAGATATTTTGAGGTCAAAGACCTGTTTAAAGGTAGGTTTGAAATGCGCTTTGGGAGTTAGGCCACCATTGTTGCTATTGAGTACATTTATGCGTAGGGAGAACTCTGCTTCAGATTCAGAGGGGGGGCTGTCTGGCCCACAGCTGACAAACACTCTCTTCAATAGTATTCAGGGTCTCAACAGTGCAGGCGACTCATATTATTAGCTAAGGTGGTCTATTGCTCAGTGACGTCTAGGTGTTGGCCCTGTGTGGTTACTACTGTGGAAAGCTCGACCAGGCAGGAAGTTAGGGAAGGACCCACTGAAAGGCAAGGAGCAGACCCTATCATTTACCAAATCAATTAATTCACTCATTTCTTGCACATCTTTTTCAAGGTTGGAGCAGTCTTGTTTCAAGTGGTCCACCCCATTGGCTAGAACAATCAACTCTCTAGCACAGTGAATTTGGGGGCCCCTGATAGGCCGGGGCAGCAGCCATCTTTGTCAATGACTCCAGTTGGACTAGAAGTAGCCGCCATCATTTTGTGTAGGGCAGCAACCTCCTGCTGTAGCTCAGCAACCTGAGTTGTCAAAACAAGCACCTTAGGATCTGGCTGAGGTGCTTCAGTAGGGCAATCTTGACTGTAGGTAGACTCTCACAGCTCTCAAATGGCATCCCATAGTTTCTGTTCTGCTATCCATCAAATTGTCTGATTGGGGAGAGGAAGGCACATCTGGCTTGGGTGTGGACAGCTCATCTACTTGAGCTTGAAGTTTGGCAATGGCAGCAGCAGTGACTACCCTTTCTTGACCAAACATTCTCACTGAGCTTGTGCAGGCTCTCAGCAGCAAGGGCTGCCACTTGTTAAAGTTGATCAAAGGAGTAAGCACTGAATGCATAGAGCTGCTGCATGATTTGCTTGAAAGTTGATCAGATAGGCATTCAAGGTAGAATCTACTTGGGGTTGCCATGGCTGTTTCTAACTGGTGGAACTCATGTAGACACTCCCTGACGTATTTGGGGATAGCCTGGCGCATTCACTTGATGGAATTAACCAAGTGGGTTTGAGAGGTGACAGAGTTGCACTGATTGTCTGATACCAAGGAAAACAGAGAGTGGATCCACTGTTGATATTCAGCAAACTGATCCCAGTGATTAGTGATAGCTTCTTGTAGGGACAAAATCTCCTGCACATGGAGCCCTAACACCATTTGATGGTGGGCTAAGGCGGATTGTACAAAAGATGACAATAGGTTCTCAGCGGAGCCAGCTGCTGAGAGGAGATGCTGTGGAAATTGCGGAGCCACAATCAATTTTTAGTATTCCACTTGACTGGACTGTAATTGGAGGCAAGGGATGGCTCCTTCACAGGCTATCCCAAGGGCTACTGCCATGACTTGTTCTAAGTCACAGGTACCCAAGGGATAGGCCACTAGATGGGGACCACTCCTGAGGTTCAGCACAGTAGGGACAATAGGTGGGTCTGCAATGTCTTCCTCAATAGGAGGACAGGTGATTTCAGGTGAAGACAGCTCTTGTATAGGAGGAGGAAAAGAACCTGAAAATGTGGTTGCAAAAGGGATAACCAAGGGGCTTACAGCCCCTGTAGTGAGCACCATTTTTGTTGTGTTCTGAGGTGCAGCACAGATACACAACAGGGAATCCTAACCTTAGGATTGGATTTGTACTAAGTCTCAGTTAGATGGCAGGGAAGGCTATGCAATTACCTTGTGGCCCTGAATGAATAATCTCTACTAGCTGTGGCTAGAGAGAGGCACCAAAGTATGTGAAGACACAAAGATAAAAATGTGAATAGAACTTAATTTTTATTGGTAAAAGTGAAATGTAATATATACTGTTTAGCTTTACCAAAAAACAGTACATGGACAGTAGGATCACTTGCCACCAGTATTAGTGGGGCAAGTGAGCTACAAAGAATCAGGAAACCAAGCAATTTTATTTCCCAGTTCAGATACAACCTCATTTTGAGGGGCAAGAGCAAAAGCAAGAGATTTTCCCTCAAAATAACCCATCAAAGGCAAAATCAAAACATGGAGAATGGCAACATTCACAACAAAAAGCAAAAGGGTAGTCTTCTTATTGAGTGTATAAGCTACAAGTTTAAAGCAAAGCAAAGGAGCAACAGATCTGAACTTAAAGTAACATATTATATAGTTTTAATAATAACCTTTAAGTCTGAACCTGTCTTTTAAAAGCCAAATAGGTGAGCCTTAATGTCAATACTAATATTTAACTCTAGAGGCTTTGAAAGAGACACCAGGACCCAGGGAACGGCAACTGAGGTAAGGAAAGTTTAACACCTTTCCTAAAAACTCCAGAGAATCAAAGGGCCAACAAAAGGGGCCCAGAAAACACTTATAATTTTAATTTTTTAAAGCTAAACTTTATTGATAAGAATGAGCAAGACAGAGGACTTTTAGCCCCCTGGCTTTCTTTAAGGGATAACATTTGAATTTAGAAGGTCACCTGACCCAGGCAATGGATCTGCTTGGCCAGGGGAGAAATTTTGCAAGGGGGATTCAAGTGGGTTAAAGGTTTCCCATTAATTTCCAATTTGACTTCTGATTGGCTGATGCCTATAGGATACTTTAGGGACCATCAACTTCAGCTTGAGTGGATTTTGACAACTTGATAGAAGTGCGCCCTGATTGGTTACACTTCATCTGTTTTAAATAGGGGCAGGAACCAAGCCAACAAATAGTCCAAATTGATCAGGGGTTCTTCCCAAGTAGGAACAAAAATATGAGCATCAGTGGTTACCACCTAAGAGGGGTATGCAAATAAAAATCTCTCATGAATTTTGTGAGCTAAATCCTCAAGGGAATTAAGAGGTTTGGCTGGATTTTGAGCAATTTTCTTTGTGCGCCAAGGGAAGATTGTCCTATCCAAGGCTAAAGGGGGAAGTAACTTTACAATGTCAGCCCAGAGCTGCAGATTGTTGGTAGATAGTTTACTAAGCACTTTCAAAAGGGCACTATTCAAAATTTCCACTCTCCCATCAGCTTTTGGGTGATAGGGACTGGCAACTATATTGTCACAAGTGACAAATTTCTGATATCAATTAGCAAGAAAACCCCAATTTTGAGATTCAAACCCCAGGACCCCGTGGGCCGCCAGCCCACAGGCCCAGCTGCCTGCGTTTTTTGGGCTCAAATCAGAGATAGATTTGACTTTAGAGAAACCTCCAAAACTCACCAGCATAGCACCTTCTACAATTTAACCATGTCCTCTGAGGGATCCTCTTAGCCTATCCAATAGAAGAACCAACCCAAGTAATATCCCTGTAATAATTTAGGCCATCACCAATTTAGTGCTGCAGGAATTCCCCCAAGAACAAAAGCCTCCAAATGATGGCAAATCCCATATATCAAAGAAGGAAATCAAGATTCCCTGTTCCAGCCCAAGCCAATGATAAATTTTCTACGTTGAATGCCACCAAGGATTTCCAAACCCTGTTAAATGCTACCACCCAGCCCACAAGAATTTTTAAAAGCTTTCATAGTCTTGATGGGCATACTTATACTCTGGGACCTACTAGAAATTTATTTGTTGCCACCCTTACAATAAAGTGTTATGAACCTTTGATTCACGCAAGTTTTACCCTACCTCCTTTTAGCAACTTTACCATTTTCAATTTGATCTTCCTGGTCCTGTCCCCACTTTTCACCAAGCCCAAGAAAACACAGACCAACCACCCAAATTGTTCTTTCCTCTAGGAGCTTCCTACAGCCCGGTCACTCTTTACAGAATATCCTCCAAACCCAAATTATTTGGAATTTATCTTAGAGGAGATCCTAATTTACGGCCCAGAAACCTTTACCAGAGAAACAGAGCTTATTGGCTGTGAAGGAACTTGTATCACCAAACAACCTTTGCTATTTCATAGCAAATGGAAAACTGCCTGCCCGCCTACTTGGTACCAATGTCCCCTTCTTTGACCCCGCAGCCTGACCACCCAAAAGAATCTGTTGCTACCAGTGAGTCCTCCTCCCCACTGATATTTGGAGTCATGACCATCACCCTCACTGGCTTAATCAATTCTATGGTGCCCACCAGGGCAACTAAGGTAGGATCAAATCCCTGGTGATTGACTCCCTGGTGCTTAATGCTATAGCAAGGCAAGAATTCAGATTTTCCCCTGATTGGCAACTGGAAATTGACACTTTTTTAATTGACAGATCTTGATTTACTGAAAATTTTTAATGAAAAAATTAAGCCTTACAGCTATGGAATACTAATTGTGACCCCAGAGAGCTCAAAAATGCAATAAAAAAGTATATTTTAACTAATGTGAATAAGGAAAAATAAGCAAATGTTTCTCATTTTAATATGTAATTTACTCTCTTTATTATAAAAATATTTTTGATTACCATAAAAAATAAAATTCCATTGGCCCAAGAATAAACATAAGCACAGCAAAAGAAGGTATGCAAAATATGAAGAAAGATTAATATTTATTTGATATAGTTCATATCAGTACAAATTTGAATATTTTATGTTTTACCAATAAAGTAACAAAAATTAAGATATTTCAATCACTTTCAACTATAACCATTCATCTCAAACTTGCCATGTATACATAAAATACAAAGTGCCATATAATTAAAACAAAATATAAAATTAAAACTAAAAACTAATATCAAAACTAAAAAGTAAAAATTAAAGCTAAAAAGTTAAAAGTAAAAATCATATAACTGAGCAAGCAAGCAATTTTACTCTTCATCCTTCTTTCCCCTTTTTATTTTAGCCCCTTCCAGGAGGGTAGTGGCAATAAGCTCAGGCTGCTGCTTAAGCTCAGAGTCCTTATACTTGTGCTTGGCCGCACCCTGGATGGCCTTGGTGAAGAGGGTGGAGCGGGTTGTAGGCTTGGTGGGGGGACGTGGTTGGCCAGATCACTAAGCTTGGAGATGGTTTTCTCCTGCTCATGCTGCAGGAGGGAGAAGAACCTATTGAACTTTGTATGAAGCCCAAAGTTGGCCTTGAGATTCTTGTGATAATCCTCTAGTGCCAAAGTGGTCTTGAGCTCCCTATTCATGGCCGCCCAGCAAATGTTCCAACTGGCCTTGGCGCAGGCCTTGCCTTGCCTCTGCGTGACAACCTTCCCAATCCACTGGGGCTAAAAGTACTCAAGGAAAGGCTTAGAGATCCAAGTGCTTTACTATGTAAGGATCCTTTGAGAGAACCTCAAACCCCTGCACAGTGTGCTCTGGCTTTAAAAAAGCCAAGGCACTAAATTGTGCAAGAACAAATTTGCAGGTGTCCAAAGTGTCCCTCCAGCTCAACCTACTAATCTTGGCATGGGCCTGCACATTCCAAGCAACTGTTTGGTGGAAGTGAAAGTGACACCCTCACACCTCTCTGCTAAACAGCTGCTCAAATACATTGAACTGAGCAGGCTCAAAGCCCATAATGCAAATGTGAGGCACCAGAGCTCTCAGCCTTAACATTTCCTCCAAGTCCAGGGGGGCCTGGTCCTTGTCAATGGCAGGAGGATTAGCGCAGGTGTAGGGGGGGTCTTCTTGGCATCATTGTTGTTGTCAGGGGGAAGGAGGGAAAGTGCTTGCTGAAGGAAGGATATAGAACATGTGGGTGTAAATGGCCTCAGTGGCCCCAGGGAGAAGGAAGAAAGCAAGTGGAATCACCCAGATGTCAATCTGGGCATGGATCATCCAGAGCTGTTTGAACATCCAGGGACAAGTGGCAAAGCTACCATCAACTAGCCAGGTTGAAGCCCTTTTTAACTCCAGCAGGTTCTGCTGAGTGGCATAGCAGATTATGCAATCATTGCTGCTAGGCCCATTATTTTGAAGGAGGAAGCGCTCCCCACTCGGAAGCTGCTTGAGCTTGTGGGTGAGTATAAGCTCAGAGAGGACATCGGAAGCCTTGGGAGGAGGGGGATTGGCAGCAATTCTCTTGTTGCTGATGAACTTAACAATTTGCTCCTGGGTGAGCACCAACTTAAGATTGTTGGGCTGCAGGTGTTGAAGGGCCTTGATAGCCATATCTGAAGTGCAGAGGTTGGCAGAGGTGGGGATCACTTGGACAAGGTATCACTTCAGCATAAAAGTGATCAGGTGATTGGGGGGCTCACATGTGTGCTCCCCCTTCTCAGCAGTAACCCACTCCCAACCCTTGGTGTTCAGCCAGGCCCCTGCAAGTCTTATCCTCACATACAGAGTGCTTGCTCTTGGTGGTATGCTTTTGATTATTGCAGTTGAAAATGTAATTATCTGCAACGTAGCCAGGGCTGCCCTTTACTGACATGATGGGGAAAAACAGGGGAAGCGCTTGGGGACTTTAAACTCTCTGTCCACATTGCAGATATTGTGGATGGCCAGTGGATCCCAAGCCACATGGCCAGAAGCTTTGAGCTTCTTGGAATATTCCTCAGGCTCATCCTGGGGGTCAAATGAGGGAGGGGAGAAGAGCCATCAGGAGGAAGAGGGGAAGGGCTCTTTGAGGCCTGATTAGATGCCTCCTTTTTCTTACCAGAAGAAGAGGTGGGCTCCTTGGCAGCCCATGACTTCTTGGTACAGTGCTCCTTAGTGGGTTCAGAGTTGGCCTCTGACTTTTAAAAAGAGTGGTCAGTGAGGGGGTCATCACTTTTATTTGAGGAATTGGGGGGAAGTTGAAGATGAGGGTGGAGGGGAGAGGAGTGGAAGGAGATGGGGTGGGGGAGATGGAGTTGGAGACTTTGCCTTTGCAGGCTTCTTGGCACGCTTGGGGGTGGTGGCTGGTTCCTTGGAGCCCTTGGAGGCTTGTTGCTTTGTAGGCTTGTTGGATTTAGATGATCTTGGCTAAAGAAAAGATTAGTTTTATAAATAAAACAGTATAAAAGATATGAAACACAAAGAGGTAAAGCAAAGCAAAGGAAAAGTTAAATAAAAAGTATGAAAATAAAGCTTTATTTATCAAGAAAAAAACATACCAAATTAAATAGAAGCAAAATAGAAACTCAAAGTATAGATATAAAGGCTAAAACATAGAAAATAAGTGAATTTATGATGAAGCATCAAAGATGTTAGGTTCAGCATAACATCTTAGTGCTAAATCAATGTAAAAGTATTATTAAAAATCAAAAAAGTATATAAAAATTATATGGAGAGTAGCAGAAAGAGTAGTAGATTATAATTGCAAAAAAATTATTATGTGGATTTTTTATTGGGAGTTAAAAAATCAAAAAATTGTAAAGTGTCAAGTTTGGCACTGTCAATCAGCTGAGAAAAGCTGAATTATCACTGTCAAGTATGCCAGAATTGAGCAGAAAAATCAAATTTACTATGTTTTTTACATATAAAACCTGCTTAAATTTAAAACAGGTTCAAAAGCTAACCCAAAAGCAAGGCAGTTTCATATGCTCAAAAATAAAATAAAAAAATACAACATAAGTTAAAAAAGTAAATTAGTAGGAAGGTGTTTATTAGTGATAATATTATGCTGTGAGGAGCTGGGAGTGAATTATTTACCATAGTGTTGGTTAAAATGTTAAGAATCTCTCTATACTAATCCCAAAGTTAAAGTGTCAAGTGGATGGGTGTCAAGTGGCACTCATAGTGTATCATTTATTAATTTAGCCTTAATTCTGAGCCTTTGATTAGTTAAATCTAAAACCAATCATGTGGCAATTGGATAGAGTCAAACAGAGGGGGAGTCAAGTTTTGATTTTTTTATAAATTACATATGAAATCTCTTAATAAATTGGGCTTAATTTATGTGGTACCACTTAATCCACAACCCCGTAAATGACATAATGTATAACAAAAGGGGTATTTGATTAATGTCTATACCACTAAATCCAGTATAGTGGTTCTTGGGAGCCTAATTGACAACTATAACCACTAATAATAAAAATATGATAGTAAATAACACAATTTTATATAAGCACATATGTATTTTATTAATAAAATTAAAATTTGGCTTAAAAAGTGTCAAACTGGTCACTTTTTGTTTTAGAGTGTTGAACACAGGTTTTCATTTCTACTAGTAAATTTACTAATAAATTGTCCCCTTAAATTTTTATTTTAGCTAACCAAATTATTAAACAGAGTTTAATTCAAGTAAATTTAACCTTGGTTTTTGGTTTCAAACCCCTAAATTACTAGTAAAAATTAGCTTAAAAATAGTTAGGCCAAAAATACTAATAGATTCACATATGCAGCACTCGACTCCCTGGTACTCAATAAAGTGTCAAGTACCAGGGAGCCAATCACCAGGGAGTTGAACTTACCACAGTGGCCCCCACCAGCAGACCCTGGGTCATCCTTGGGAAATCACTATCCCACTGTGTAAAGTTAGCCCTCATCCTGTGGTGCGCCCTTCCTTCTGGGCCTGCAGGCTGTTTGCCTGCAAATTCTCAGGAACCTACTGCAGGATGGATCCCTGACATGTATACTTTATTCTATTTTTAGCAAGGTAGACATTTATATCAATCACAGTGAGTTCTGTTCCTCCATCTGTAATCAGGAGTTCAGGGTTTCCAAACTTGGCTATGATTTCCTTACCAATAAATTGTCTCACATCATTTCTTTATGTTATTTTGTGGCTTGTGCCACAGGCCACCTTATTGCATACTTTATGGCTGTGATGACATATTTTTTGCCTTTGTTATCTCCTGGCATGGGCCCCACAATGTCCAATGTCCATACCTTGAATAATTGAGTGATTGACACTGGTGTCACAGACTTGGGGGTGCCTTGGGGCGTGCATACTTCTCACATACTTCACATTGCCCAAGCCCTTCTTTGATTTTGTCCAACATATTAAGCCACCAGTAGCAAGTCTTAAGATATTTGTGCAAGTTTTTCTACTGTGGGTGTTTCCAAGTCTCTGTGATATTGGCAAAGAATGGTGCCAATCTTTTGAGTTGATGGAACATAAGGCACTGTGTCACCATTTGGTGTAATTGCAGTGTAGTGTACCATATACGTTTTTGAACAGGTGTTTGTTATTAAAGACCTTCTCTTGGATGTCCATTAGTGTACCAGGTGGGAACCCCTCTTGGAGATTTCCCATTATTAACATGGGCCAATTAGAGTCTCCATCATTGCATAGTAGATGTTTACAGTATAGCCTTGATAGGGTGTCTGGAGTAAGCATTTCCTTGCCTGGTTTATATTCAATTATCATTGGATACCTTTGTATGAGGATCATTCATTCAGATTGTTGTCTAGATAGGTGTTGCTGTGTTTAAAAGAACTCAAACGCCTTGTGATTGGTTAGCACTTTAAATATCTGTGCACCTTCCAGATAGCATCACCACTACATTAAACAGTGTACAATAGGTATCAGTTCTTTGTCATATATCAGATATCTTTGCTCACCACCATACAGCTTACTTGATTCATATGCTACATGGAGGAAGTACTTTTCTGCAGCTTGGATACAGAGTACTCCTCCTATGGTGTAATTGGATGTGTTGGTTTCTAGATTGTATACTCCTTCTCAATTTGGATATTGTAAGATGGGGCTGTGACCATGCGTTCCTTCAACTGTTGGAAATGTTTATCTCTTAACAGTGTCCACACAAATTTGGCTTTTTTGCCTGTGATTACAGATAAGGGGCAGTCAAGGCACCCCATTCAGGGATGAATCTTCTGACATAGGCTATCATGCCTAGGAATGTACAAAGATCACTCTTATTTTGTGGTGCTGGTATTTTGGTTATGGCTAATATCTTTTCTGGGTCTGGGTTGATTCTATCTTTGCTAATGATGTGTCCTAGGAAAGATAGCTCTGTAGATAATTCTTCAAATTTAAATAGTTTGACTACCAGTTGATTGCCTTTTAGGGTGATGAGTACCATAAAAATGTCCTTTCAATGCTTTTTGGGCTATAGATGATCATATAATCCAGGTAAATAATGGCAATTTTTTTAATGTGGTCCTTAAAAACTTTGTTCATGAAGGTCACAAAGGTACTGGGGGCTTTTTCATACAAAAATTAAGAACTACAAATCAAAATGACAATATTTGGTTCTGAATGCTGTCTTTGGAATATCTTCAGGATTAACACGGATTTGATGGTATCCTGCTGTTAAGTCAATCTTTGTGAAGAACTGTGATCCTCCTAAAGTTTTGAAGAGGTTGTCAATCAGAGGCAGGGGATACCTGTTCTTAATTGTGACTTCATTGAGTGCTCTGTAATTGGTGATGAGGTGTAAGACTTAATACTTCTTTGCTACAAAGAAGACAGCAGCACCAAATGGTGACTTTGAAGGTTGTATGAGCCCTTTCTCAAGGGCTTTGTCAAGGTACGCTTTTAGTGCATTGCCTTCTTGGGGTGTGAGGCAGTAGATGGGGCCTGCTTTTGGTACACTCCCCTTGAGGTCAATTTTGTGTTGTATGCCACAGTTGGGTGGAAATCCTGATAGGGCTTCCTGGAAGACAGAGGAGAATTCACTGAATAGCCGGTCTTGAATGTAGTTGTTTTCACATCTGGCCTCTGTATTTTTGAAGTGGATAACTTTTTATGTACAGGTGTTCCAGTTTATCTTGTTAGTGTAAGTTTCCTCTTCTGTCTCCACAATTTTCACAAACACAAGATCCCTCATAAGCATGTCAAGATGAGTTAGATATACATGGTGATATACTTCTCCTTTTTGTATAGTAAGGGCAGCACTGTCCCAGTCAATTTGAGGTTTTGTCTTCCTCATCCAATCTAGACTAATCACTACATTGTATTTAGGAATTGGAATTATGGGCCACCAAGGATGGTTTGTACATCCCTTATCTGTGCCTGAAAAAGTTTGGCCTCCTTAGTGACTGGGGCAACTGTGGTAAAATTGACTCCCTGGTACTTGACACTTTATTGAGTACCAGGGAGTCAAGTGCCACATATGTGAATCTATTAGTATTTTTGGCTTAACTATTTTTAAGCTAATTTTTACTAGTAATTTAGAGGTTTGAAACCAAAAAACCAAGGTTAAATTTACTTGAACTCAACTCTTTTTAATAATTCAGTTAGCTAAAATAAAAATTTAAGGGGAAATTTATTAGTAAATTTACTAGTAGAAATGAAAAAACCTGTGTTCAACACTCTAAAACAAAAAGTGGCCAGTTTGACACTTTTTAAGCCAAATTTTAATTTTATTAATAAAATACATATGTGCTTATATAAAAATTTGTTATTTACTATTATATTTTTATCATTAGTGCCCATAGTTGTCAATTAGGCTCCCAAGCACCACTATACTGGATTTAGTAGTATAAACATTAATCAAATACCCCTTTTGTTTTACATTATGACATTCCCGGGGTTGTGGATTAAGTGATACCACATAAATTAAGCCCAATTTATTAAGAGATTTCATATGTAATTTATTAAAAAACAAAACTTGACTCCCCCTCTGTTTGACTCTATCCAATTGTCACATGATTGGTTTTAGATTTAACTAATCAAAGGCTCAGAATTAAGGCTAAATTAATAAGTAACACACTATGAGTGCCACTTGACACCCATCCACTTGACACTTTAACTTTGGGATTAGTACAGAGAGCTTCTTAACATTTTAACCAACACTATGGTAAATAATTCACTCCCAGCTCCTCACAGCATAATATTATCACTAATAAACACCTTCCTACTAATTTACTTTTTTAACTTATGTTGTATTTTTTTATTTTATTTTTGAGCATATGAAACTGCCTTGCTTTTGGGTTAGCTTTTGAACCTGTTTTAAATTTAAGCAGGTTTTATATGTAAAAAACATAGTAAATTTGATTTTTCTGCTCAACTCTGGCATACTTGACAGTGAGAATTCAGCTTTTCCCAACTGATTGACAGTGCTAAACTTGACACTTTACAATGTTTTGATTTTTTAACTCCCAATAAAAAATCCACATAATAATTTTTTTGCAATTATAATCTACTGCTTTTTCTGCTACTCTCCATATAATTTTTATATACTTTTTTGATTTTTAATAATACTTTTACATTGATTTAGCACTAAGATGTTATGCTGAACCTAACATCTTTGATGCTTCATCATAAATTCACTTATTTTCTATGTTTTAGCCTTTATATCTATACTTTGAGTTTCTATTTTGTTTCTATTTACTTTGGTAAGTTTTTTTCTTGATAAATAAAGCTTTATTTTCATACTTTTTATTTAACTTTTCCTTTGCTTTGCTTTACCTCTTTGTGTTTCATATCTTTTATACTTTTTATTTATAAAACTAAAATTTTCTTTAGCCAAGATCATCCAAATCCAACAAGCCTACCAAGCAACAAGCCTCCAAGGGCTCCAAGGAACCAGCCACCACCCCCAATTGTGCCAAGAAGCTTGCAAAGGCAAAGTCTCCAACTCCATCTCCCCCACCCCATCTCCTTCCACTCCATCTCCCCTATTCCATCTTCCTTCCTCATCTTCAACTTCCTCTCCCAATTCCTCAAATAAAAGTGATGACCCCCTCACTGACCACTCTTTTTAAAAGTCAGAGGCCAACTCTGAACCCACTAAGGAGCACTGTACCAAGAAGTCTTGGGCTGCCAAGGAGCCCACCTCTTCTTCTTGTAAGAAAAAGGAGGCATCTAAGCAGGCCTCAAAGAGCCCTTCCCCTCTTCCTCCTGATAGCTCTTCTCCCCTCCCTCATTTGACCCCCAGGATGAGCCTGAGGAATATTCCAAGAAGTTCAAAGCTTCTGGCCATGTGGCTTGGGATCCACTGGCCATCCACAATGTTTGCAATGTGGACAGAGAGTTTAAAGTCCCCAAGCGCTTCCCCTGGTTTTTCCCCATCATGTCAGTAAAGGGCAACCCTGACTACGTTGCAGATAATTACATTTTCAACTGCAATAATCAAAAGCACACCACCAAGAGCAAGCACTCTGTATGTGAGGATAAGACTTACGGGGGCCAGCTGAACACCAAGGATTGGGAGTGGGTTACTGCTGAGAAGGGGGAGCACACATGTGAGCCCCCCAATCACCTGATCACTTTTATGCTGAAGTGATACCTTGTCCAAGTGATCCCCACCTCTGCCAACCTCTGCACTTCAGATCTGGCTATCAAGGCCCTTCAACACCTGCAGCCCAACAATCTTAAGTTGGTGCCCACCCAGGAGCAAATTGTTAAGTTCATCAACAACAAGAGAATCACTGCCAATCCCCCTCCTCCCAAGGCTTCTGATGTCCTCTATGAGCTTATGCTCACCCACAAGCTCAAGCAGCTTCCAAGTGGGGAGCACTTCCTCCTTCAAAACAATGGGCCTGGCAGCAATGATTGCATAATCTGCTATGCCACTCAGCAGAACCTGCTGGAGTTAAAAAGGGCTTCAACCTGGCTATTTTATGATAGCTTTGCCACTTGCCCCCGGATGTTCAAACAGCTCTGGATGATCCATGCCCAGATTGACATCTGGGTGATTCCACTTGCTTTCTTCTTTCTCCCTGGGGCCACCGAGGCCATTTACACCCACATGTTCTAATCCTTTTCAGCGCACTTTCCCTCCTTCCCCCTGATAACAACAATGATGCCAAGAAGACCCCCCACACCTGCGCCAATCCTCCTGCCATTGACAAGGACCAGGCCACCCTGGACTTGGAGGAAATGTTAAGGCTCAGAGCTCTGGGGCCTCACATTTGCATCATGTACTTTTAGCCTATCAGTTCAATTCATTTAAGCAGCTGTTTAGCACAGAGGTGTGAGGGTGTCACTTTCACTTCCACCAAACAGTTGCTTGCAATGTGCAGGCCCATGCCAAGATTAGTAGGTTGAGCTGGAGGGACACTTTGGACACCTCCAAATTTGTGCTTACACAATTTAGTGCCTTGGCTTTTTTAAAGCCAGAGCACACTGTGCAGGGGTTTGAGGTTCTCTCAAAGGATCCTTACACAGTAAAGCACTTGGATCTCAAGCCTTTCCTTGAGTACTTCTAGCCCCAGTGGATTGGGAAGGTTGTCACGCAGAGGCAAGGCAAGGCCTGCGCCAAGGCCAGTTGGAACGTTTACTGGGCGGCCATCAACAGGGAGCTCAAGACCACCTCAGCACTAGAGGATTATCACAAGAATCTTAAGGCCAACTTTGGGCTTCATCCAAAGTTCAATAGGTTCTTCTCACTCCTGCAGCATGAGCAAGAGAAAACCATCTCCAAGCTTAGAGATCTCGCCAACCACGTCCCCCCACCAAGCCTACCACCCGCTCCACCCTCTTCACCAAGGCCATCCAGGGTGCGGCCAAGCACAAGTATAAGGACTCTGAGCTTAAGCAGCAGCTTGAGCTTATTGCCACTACCCTCCTGGAAGGGGCTAAAATGAAAAGGGGAAAGAAGGATGAAGAGTAAAATTGCTTGCTTGCTCATTATATAATTTTTACTTTTAACTTTTTAGCTTTAATTTTTACTTTTTAGTTTTGATCAGTTAGTTTTTAGTTTTAACTTTTCTATATTTTGTTTTAATTAGATGACACTGTGTATTTTATGTATATATGGTAATTTTAAGATTAATAGTTATAGTTGAAAGTGATTGAAATATCTTAATTTTTG
Source organism: Entomophthora muscae (assembly GCA_014839935.2). Lineage (NCBI taxonomy): Eukaryota > Fungi > Entomophthoromycota > Entomophthoromycetes > Entomophthorales > Entomophthoraceae > Entomophthora > Entomophthora muscae. The sequence goes on from QTSX02006412.1 coordinate 176,214, forward strand.
TTAATTTACTAGTAAAACATAAAATATTCAAATTTGTACTTATATGAACTATATCAAATAAATATTAATATTTCTTCATATTTTGCATACCTTCTTTTGCTGTGCTTATGTTTATTTTTGGGCCAATGGAATTTTATTTTTTATGGTAATCAAAAATATTTTTATAATAAAGAGAGTAAATTACATACTAAAATGAGAAACATTTGCTTATTTCTCCTTATTCACATTAGTTAAAATATACTTTTTTATTGCATATTTTGAGCTCCTTGGGGTCACAATTAGTATACCATAGCTGTAAGGCTTAACCTTTTTCATTAAAAATTTTCAGTAAATCAAGATCTGTTAATTAAAAAGTGTCAATTTCCAGTTGTCAATCAGGGGAAAATCTGAATTCTTGCTTTACTATAGTGTTGAGCACCAGGGAGTTGATCACTAGGGAGTCAATTTTACCACAGTTGCTGTGACTGTGGTGCTCCTGTTGTCTGCCATGATAACTCTCTTGACATTGCTTTTGTTTGTAAGTAGTTTCATGAGGTTGTCAAATTTCTTGTCAATAAGGGATTGATCTTCTTCAGGGTCAAATAGTGATGTGCCTTGATAGCATTGAAAAAATAATTGAGAAGCTTAACTCTATTCTAGGTTTCAAGCAGTATAGAATTGCTGGATGGTACTTGGATCATTGTGATTAAATCCACATCCTGGTCCTTTTACAAGTCTTGTAATATAGGAAAAGATTACCTAAGAGTCCCCTTGCTTTTTAACATCTTCATTTAAAGTTTTGGTGCTCATCTGGTTTGCCTGTATGCTATGATTTCCTCCTTAGAGGTTAGGATTATTAGCACAGTTAGCTTGTTTGTTGAGACAAGTGTCATTTTTTTAGAGAGAATTCTTTTTACATTTGTTGTTCATGTGCAAGTTATCTTATTTCTTTTAGTTTAGTTTTTTCACTCACTTTGGTGAACCTTTGGGATGCCAGACTACTGATGGTCAAGGGTGGGGAAAATTAGAATCAAAACCCTGAGCTGTGGTGCTAAGAAAATATTTCTCCTCAATCAGCTAGTTTTTCAAGAACTTAGTGCATTTATTCCTTGGGAATCCACCATGTGTGGAACATGCTTGCCTCTAACAGTTTCACTTTTTTCCAGCTCTTCAATCAATGTGGCAAGATAAGACTAACACCCATCTAGCCCAAAGGCAAAAATTGGCTCAAAGAGACTAGTCCCCAGGAAAAATCAATTCTTGTCTTCTGTGATATCTGGCAATCAATTGATATATCATATTCCTAAGAAGCCTGACCATACACACCACCTGTTTCATTGCTCTTTGTACTAGTAAGGTATTGAACAAACGTTAATAATAGAGGGCCTTGCAAAAGAAACAGTTCATAATCACCCCCACTAAGTTGTCTTATTTCTGGACAGTGTGTTTTCCTTTCAAGAACATTCCTTGAAGGTTGGTGCATCTTCTCAGATCATACTGGCAACTGATGTGTGCTAGAAATTCATTGTAGAAGTCAAGCTGTGTTGCAGGGCCATCAAAATCTATTTTTGGGGGGATTGATAACAAAATTATTCATATGCAGCTACATACTTGTCAATGTTTCCAGGAAAATTAAAGATTCTGAGCTCCTGCATTATCATGAAATCTGTATCCTTGATGGCAAACCTCTCTAGAAAAACTTTCTTAAATGTTTCCCATTCTTTTCTCTGGTTGGGTTTTTATAAACCAGTCACTCATAAATTGGGAGGCTTTTTGAAGGTTCTGAGCTATGTCATTATCATAACCCCAGAGCTTTTTATAGCAAATTTCTCCAGGAAGGCCTTTTTGAATGCTTTCTAATTATTGCTCTGATTGGGGTTCTTCTTGAACCACTTTCTTACAAACTGAGAGGCTACACCTGTTAATCAGGGGGAATTTTAATTGCCCATAACTTCTGAGAATAACTAAATTCTGTGAATTATTTTTGGGTACTTTGAATCCAAGGGGTAAAATTTCCTTGGTGTATTTTTGCAAACATCCCAATATTAGCCAAGTGAAGGTACTAGAACACAATTTTTGACACTTTGGGAGCATCTCAAGATGTGGGTGTGCTCAGGACACTATAAATGCTGAGGAGATTGAGCTTTTTTCTGGGGACAAGAAAGTTATTAAAGACATGATGTCCTGTAGGAAAGTCTTGTCCCTTTTTGTATTTATCCAGCCAGTTGAGAGTGCCATCTGCTGGTGTTTTGGAGACTTTTTCTTTATGTGTGAAAGACCTACCTGGACAAACACTGATAAGTATATACTTCTTGAAAGTATATAAAGAAAAATAAAGAGAAAATTTATAGGATATTATATAATTTATTTCATATGAAGGCAAAATGTGTAAAGTTACTTCTCTCTTTAGCCTTGGATTGGTTCATTTTCCCTATACAGATCAAATAAATCTCCCCATAATTCTGCAAAAACCCTACACACTTTGGGGGACTTGGCTCATACAGTTGATAGAATATTTGTCTTAGAATATTCTTTTCAGTTCTCTATTTCCCCACAGTCCCTCCTTTCAACTTTGGAGGAAACCCTAATCAATCTGGAATGCCTTCTGTCCTGGTTGCACTCACACCTGAAGCACTTTTGCCTCAGACAAGCAGATCTCCCCACACTGTTGCCTTCATCTGACCCCAAATCCAAAGAATTTTTACTCCCAACTCATGGATACATCCCAGGCAGTAAAAGAAGATCCAAAAATTGCTGCTAAAACTTCCAAACCCCCTGATACAGGGTTAAAACTTTTATCCAGCAACCAATCAGATCAGTTCACAGACCTTAGTTTTCATGAAGGTCCCCCAGTCCACAAGGCCCCACTTTAAAAGGCATGCAGGAACTTCCAGGTTCCTTAATTTTGTGATAGAGAAGCTAAACTTACTAAGCTCAGCTCTCATCCCAGTGGAGAAGATCACCAGGATGCCACCTGGTGCAGGACTGGGATGGCCTCTCAGACGGGGCCCAAAAGGATTCAACAAGAGACAGTTGTGGAAGGTAGGCATTTAGTCCCATTAGGAGGACACCCACAATTAGCCAGGAGGTGCATTTAAGAGCAACCTCTGGGAACACAACCATACCACTGGGGGAGGGAATATCTTTCAATTCTACCAGGGCAGTGTTGCAGTAGTTTCCATAATGCCTGGTATTACCTGTCCTAATTGAAAAGCCCAGAAGTAAGCCAAGCAGTTAACTAAGCTGGAAAAATTGACAGATTTAAATCATATTGTTGATTGGAAATGGGTTACAGCTGCCCCAGTTTTCCAGACTTATTTGATCAACCCATGCAAGTTGACACTGATAAATAGACATAATCTGAAAGTCACTTGATACAACCTCATTTATCAAAATGGTCAACAGAAATTAATCACTCAGGGTTTTTGCGTATTGGACAAGGTACTCTTTAGACAATGCAGACGGGATATGAGCTGTGGATCTAAGTGGTATTGCTTAGTCAAAAATTGGTACATATTAGAAAATTTTCAATGTTCAACTCTTAAGAGTTGAGTCCTCCCTAAATTACTTAATAAACCAAATATTCTCCTGGTCTAACTTTATTTTTAAAATACATCCAGAAGTTAGTCTACTCCACTACATCCTGTATAACTTGATCTTGAGTTGAATTATCACTGGAAGATGGGGCCCTGCCTTGGGTACTTTGTTGGCGGCGCCTCCATAACGTTACTCCAATGCCTCCAAATCTTGGTGTCTTTCCTACTGAATCTGAAGACTGAGACAGTTGCTGCCTTCTCAATGTCCAAAGTTCTATGCTGAAGACACTTTAATCCTTTCAAAGGCTATATATCTAGGACTTCTTTGGTTGGGTTTAATCATTTTTTAAACCCCAGTGTTTCTCTTGAAAAATTTACAAAACAGTATTTGAAGCTTTAGTGGTGGTTAATCATCAACTACATGTGGATCTGGGTGGTTATTCCCCACCACATGGAGACCTCTTCTTACTATCTGTTGATCTCCATTACAGGCAGGTAGCTGTGCATCCTCTTATTGATAACTTGTTGGGGTTGCAGTGGGTAGATAAAACTACATGTCACCATAAGTTAGGCTGCAGACTAGATTATCACCAGCTAGGTAGGCAAGGGAGGAAATACAAGTCCAGATATCAGAAGATGTGGACCAGATAATGAACAAGGCAGGAGCCAGGGTAAAGACCACAAATTTCACAAGTGAGGGTAACATATTTTATTTTGAAGGAAAAATTGGAAGATTTCCGGGTGAACAGAATAATTTTCAAGTCTAAAAATAGACCAGACCAGGGAAACCACAGCAAAATTTGAGCCTTGGAAGAGGTGGGCAGGGTTTAAAAGCCTTGGAATAGGCCAGGGGAGTTATTTACGTTGCTGTACATGAGATTTAAAGCAACCAAGTGTGAAAACACTGAAAATTCAAAATAAAAGTAAGTTTTTATTGAAAAATAACTCAAATTTGGATTTAAAGTAAACAATAAAAGCAAAAACAGGTAAATAACAAGTTTTTAACGCTAATGATAATCCTAGGAAAGCCAGAAATGCCAGCAGAGACCAGGAGATAGGGAAGAAGGTGAGAAGGACCAAGATTACTACCAATTTTTTTATTTAAAGGACTCCATGAAATAGAGTCCAAACAATAAAAAAATTGAAAGTAAAACATTCATTTGTGAAAATAGGCAAGCAGGGACCCAAAATGGGCCTGCTCATCTTTTAAGGGATTCAATTTGAATCAACCATGTCACCCAAAACTGTGGAACCCCCTGGTTAGCTGGTAGATAATTTTTACTGCTCATTGCCAGGGGGACTGTAAGGTTTTGAATTAATTTCTGGAGGAGAATCTGATTAGCCACTTCCTATCATGCATTTCTGCTGGAGTTTTGGAAATTTTCAGGGAGCCATCCTGTAGAGGGTTTAGGAGAACTTGCGGGTGGACAGCCTGTGGGCCCAGAGGGAAGGGCTTACAACAAGATGAGAGCTAACTTTAAAGTATAGGAGAACAACTTTCTGAGCAAGGCCCATTAATTGATACCATATAATCAACTAATCCAATGAGTGTTATGTAGAGGGTGCTAAATAAATGGGTGGAGGTTGACTCATTAGCAATCACAGTTTCTTGTGGGCAGTTGGGCCACAGGGTCACAGGAGGAGTCATAGGCACTAAATAGGCGGGCAGGTAGTTATATTTTCCCCATAATAGTAATGGTTGCTTGATATGCCAGGTACCTTCAAGTCCAATGAGTTCAGGCTCTCTGGTTCTGGCTTTAGGGGTTTTGATCAGAATTTCATCTAAGGTGAACTCTCAATAGGCAGGATTAGGGGATATTCCATGAAATTTACTGGGCTTAAAGGTGCTTCTGGGGGATGGTATAACTCAGGTGACTTATCTGCAGTTTCTTGGGATTGAATGGTAGAAGGGGCAGAGCCAGAAAAATCAATTTGTAAATGAAAAGTGCTAAAATTAGGTATTGTATTACCTGAGAGGGCCAGAGGTTCATAACACTTTATTGAAAAAATGGCAATGGGCAACTTTCTGGCAGCCCCAGAGTATAAGTATGCCCATCTATAATATAAAAACTTTTTCAGAATCCTTCAAGTCAGGTGATAGCATTTACCAGGGTTTGGAAATCTTTGATGGCATATGGAATTTTTGGCTTGTCATTGGCTGGGCTTGGGTGGAGAATATTAATTTCTCTCTTTGAGGCATAGGATTTGTCATCATCTGGAAGGCCTTGTTTTAGGGTATAATTTATGCTATGCTCTATTAACAGGTGCCCAGTTGGTCACAGAAACTCTATTCATCCTGGCACTTCTATTGGATAGGTAATAGCAGTTCATAAGAGGGTGAGGTTTGAGTGTAGTTTTTGCCTCATTGGTTGGCTTTGGAGGTTTCTCTGAAGTCAAATCTGTTCTTGGTTCAAGCCCAAAAAGCGCAGGCAGCCAGGCAGCAGGGCCTGCAGGCTGGCAGCCTGTGGGGGTTTAGGGGTTGAATCCCAGGAATGGGGTTCAGTCTTATGAATTAAATGCAGATGAATTTAACTAGTGGCAGGAGGAGGCAGAAAGGAAGACAAGAGAGGAGAAAGTGAAGAAGGGTAGGGCCTGGTCTGTCATGAATCACTTCCCTGACAAGATTTATCCACTAGATGAAGACTTATTCTAACTTCCAAGTTTGGATGATCTAGATTACTGCCGTTCAATTAATTGCATATCAACTGTCCTAATGCCCTACAGCAATGCAGATGCAAATACAATCTTCCAGGAATTCAGCACCATAATGGATCTAAAAATAATCTGCACCATGATTCCTGTCACTTCATATAAAGCATTACACCTGCTTTCAAACTCATTAAGTCTGTACCCCAATTCCACCCTCCTTATTATAATAACTCACATCCAAATCCCAAGTTAATTTTTTGATTAAAATTTAATTCTACAATAAAGAAATCTTTCCCTATTATTCACGTGAGCGTTTAATAGTATCTTATTAGAGAAGATGATTGGAATTCCCCATTTATGGTCCTTAGTTACCATCTGTCTCTCCTTATTCCTGTCTTGTATCCTGTCTCAGGGGCCAGCTACCTTGTGCTATCCTGGTCCTTGCCCAACCCCTACCCTACAGCTTTAAGAGCTATCTCCTGTTTTAGATATTAATTTACCCTTATTTGATGCCACAACTTTATTATTCTCTATAAAGAGGGTCCCTTACACAGTCAGAGAAGTTGCTGGAAAATTTGAGGAAGTTGAGTGAGAAGGAGGCCCAGGAAAAGGCCCTTGCATCAGCAAAATCTCCAGAAGTACCTAACTCTGAAAGAAAGTAGCAATAAAGATGAAGTTAGCCAAGTCACTGGCAATAGACAGATTTTTAGTTGAAAATGAAACAGCCCAAACCAACACTCATCTAGGATCATTGGTAGCAGAGAAAAGCAGAAGAAAGCAGCAAAATACTGTAGTAAATGCAGAAATCATCAAAGAATCATTTTAAATTAGAGCTGAGGTCCCAACCCCAGCATCATTTGTTAGTGTGAACTCAACATAAACGGATCCACCCAATGCTCAGACAGACACAGAAGCCCAGGATAACGTAGAAATCAGGGAAGAGGATAGAATGGAAACAAGGGGCAAATAAAATCAAAGTAAGCCCAGTGGCCAAGCTAGGTCACTAGGCTGCCCAAATAAAGCACCAAATGTACCTCACAATGAAGTTTTCTATGTGAATAACACCACATTGATAATTCCATCTGTCAACAAAATCAATCTATGAGTTTAAACTTGATTTTGCCAATGAATGAGGTCTGGGTAAACTCAAACAAAGACAATTACTCACATATATAATGCAACAACATAACATTAGCATTGTAGTATTTACCAAGTCCAAATCTAAACCATGGGCCAAGGAGGAGTGGATATATCAAATCTCTCCAAAGAAATCATTTTATTAACACTCAGCAGAGGAAACAGAGGCAACACCTGAAAGGACAGCACCAACAGGACCAATGAAGCCAAAAGGGGGTGTCTTGATCTGGTGGAAGACAAAAGTCAAAGTAACAAAAAAACTGAAGATAGTCTCAGGCAGAGCCTCAGCCATCCAGGTTGAGGTGAAGTCAGGGCAGTACTGGGTAAAGGACCTATATTCACCAAACAATCTTACAGCATGGCAGGCCTTCTTTCATAAGGTTAAAAGGAAAGTGAAAGAGTTAGGGATAGGGAACAGAAATGTGATTATGGGAGGTGATGTAAACTGTGTGATATCTGTAAGCAACATAATTGGTGTGTCAAGCAATTAGTCTGCTGATTGAGGAGCTACAGATCTAACACAGCTTATGGCATTTCTTGGAGTGATAGATGTATGAAAAAAGAATAATCAAGATGATCTAGGTGAAGGTAAAGGGTGGACTTCCTTTAGAGAGAAAAACTTCTCTCAAATTGACATTGTCACAGTCTCTGAAGGGATGCTGCAAAAATGTAAGATTAGTGTCAAAAATTTGGTGTCAACAGACTTGGATCACAGACTGTAAAGTTACTTCTCCCCCTTAGGCCTCTACTTCAATCCCTGCCAAATGCTTGGGAATTTCTACCAAATTATGTTTGAATATTTATCCAAAAGGTTACTGAAAAAGCCCAAAAAAGCCCTCAATTTAATATTTGGAATTATTCTGAAGATGCTCCCACCTAACCCACCCAAGAGACACCCCTGGTTAAATATCATGTGCAAGAGTGGCCAAGAGCAGTGGTAATTGCATATAAAGCAAATTTCCCAACCTTAGTTGGTTCGGTTTTCCTTTTGATTGTGTCCATTCAAAATTTGTCAAGATCTTTCTGCCTCAAGAAATGCACTCATATCAGCTCACATCATTGGTCAATTGGTTTTGTGACATTCAATCTGCCACCCACAATCCTATCTCATTCCTTAAATGAATGCAAGAGTTGTAAAAGACCTTGCTTCACCATTCTCTACTCTAACAAAGTTTAGAACCTGTTAGTGATAATCCGGCCATTTGGGTTTTTCTGTTGCATTTGGTGCTCAGTTGATTCCTTCCCCCCTTTAGCCTCCCAGGAATTGTTGGTGACAACCTTTTGGTTGTTGCTGAAACTGCAATTTTGGTGTGGTCAAGAGCTTGTTTTTATTTCCTCTTAACCTGCTCCCCAATCCTCACACAGACCACTGGAACTGCTAGTGAAGGAAGAGTGTATGGCTCAGGCAGGGAAAGGAATTTGGAGAATGAATCCTAGACTCTTGGAGTGGTACTCACTAAAAGATCTCCTTAAAAACAAACTTAACTTCTACTAGAACAGATTACATTACATACATGAAAAGAAAGAGGAAAGTGCTTATAAAGTTTGAAAGATGACCAAGGAGGAGATCAAATAGATTAATGCAAACTTTTGGAGACTAGTAGCTTTGAAGATGACAAGATATCAAGACAAAGAATCAGAGTATGCTCAATTGTGCAGTAAAGCAAGTGAAATGGAGACTTCAGTGTTCACAGAACAAGAAATTCAATGCAAAAAAGTAATTGGCAATTCTGTAGCAGATAAATTGAAAGCTTCAAAGGCAAAATGGAATGAAAAGTCTAACAGAGACCTGGCGCTCTTGAAGGGGAAAATTGGTGTATTCCATCCGTCTTCCAGGATTATAGAACTATCTTTTTGTGGAGCCCAAGTAATCATAAAATAAGGCATGACTGAAGCATCTACAGAGTATTATGCATACCTTTATAATGAAACAGAAAGCAACAAATCAGCGGCTGAAAAGCTTATTGAAGGTTTACAGGTTTTATCAGTAGAGGGCCAAAATTTATTAGGGTTGCCTATTAGATGGCAAGAAGTAACAAGTGCAATCCAACACTCTGAAAGTAGAAAGTCACCAGGACCTGTCAGAATTGTGATGGTCGTTCCACAAGTTATAAAAGGAAGAAACAGCATCAATTTTGTACAAAGTATTTAATGAGATCTTAGACCCAAACGTAGGAGTCACATCAGAGGAATATGAATTGAATTGTGAAAATGCTGTATAAGAAGGGTGATCCAAGCAAACTTGCTAATTATAGGCCTCTAATACTCTTAAATGTGGATTAAAAAATACTCATGGGAGTTCTGACTAGGCGCTTGAAGAATCAGCTAACAAAATTTGTCAGTGAGGAGCAGACAGGATTTATCCTGGGACACTTGATAGTGGACAACCTGATGCAGTACTAATTAATCAAAGAATGGACAAAGAAAAACAATACCCAGGAAACTGGATGAATGATGTTCTTAGATCAGCAGAAGGCTAACAACAGAGTGAGTCATGACTTTTTGTGGAAAGTTTGTGAAAAAAATGTCTTCCTGACCAATGTAGTGAGCATATTAAAATCAATCTACAGAGTAGTGTAATCCAACATTAATGTAAATGGCAATATGTCAAAGCTCTTTGAGGTAAAAAGAGGGGTACATTAAGGGGATTCATTTTCTCCATTGTTGTTTGTACTTGTAATAGAGACACTATCAGCAGCCCTACTAAAGGCCAACCAAAAAATGCTAGTAATTAACAGAAATGATTATTCACACTCAATGTATTGGACAATACACAGATTTTCTTCAGGGGCTTGGAAGATGAGCTGAAGGTGATGGCAGTCCTAGACAAGTACCAAAGGGCAAGTAACACAAAGGTGAATCTTTCTAAATTGCGCTCAATTCCAATTGGAAAGACGGCAACATGGGTGGTCAACTCAGGTTCAAGAATCCCCTGTTTGGCAGACAGGGTGTCAGGATTCAGAATCCTGACAACATTTTATATCAGTTTACTTGATTTTATCATGTTTGAACTCAATTTGAAATAGGTTTTATCTTAACTTAATTCAATTGTGCCATTTCCGAGTGCTTTTGCAGTCCAAATACCTTTCGAACTATCTGTCTTCTTGTGCATAATTGCTGATCCTTAAAAAATCATATCTCTGCAACTAGGGAGCCAATCTCAACGTTTAAAGGCATTCCTGAAAGCTGAGACTAAGAGGAATCTATTGATGCCACTTTTGAGCCACTATTATATATCCCAATATACCTTCGAAATGCTATATCCCTCTTGTAGCATACTTGACTCCTCTCATTCAAGAATTGATGAGTATAAATTACCTTTCCCTTTCTCTTAACCCTTATCCATCATTATCCTTATGGTGCTTCAATAAATATTATGGTTCTTCACTCCTATCCCTGTCTTATGAATTATCTTGTCTTGCCTCTTTCTGGATCTTCTTGGATGAATTATAAGATAATTGGAGTAGTCAATGGTTTGAAGTTCTGGTGGCTCATGGAATCTTATTTCCATACTTCATTCCTGACACCGGGAGGAGTAAAAATACCTTGGGAGTCCCATAAAAGGAGGCATGTTTCTGGAGAAAATATGAAATTATCAAATCACTGAGATAACTAAAGAGGTAGGGAAATGAAAGTGTATTAACCTTTCCTACTGCAGCAAAGCTTTAGTACTCAACATCTTTATTTTATCCAAACTATGGTATCTGGCTAGGGTGGTGCCACCGGCGCTGTCAGCAAAGAACACAATTCAAAAGATAATAACAAACTTTATATGGAACAGATAAACAGACAGCAAAAATCAGATACAAGGATCTATTTCAGGAGATGTCAAAGGGAGGCATTGGACTAATCAACTTTGAGACTATGCTTAAGGCACTACAAATTAAATGGCTAGCGCACATTGCAGACAACTTGAAACCAAGGTGTGGCTACCTATAATAGACAACTATTTAAACAAGGCATAACTAACCAAGACAAAGGACAACCAAGGATTGAGCTGGGGAATAAAAAAGAATACCAATGTAGTAGCAAAGTACCTCCCAGGCTGCTGAAAGGACATCTTTAAAGCATGGAAAAAATAATGGTAGAATAGTGGTAGACAAGTGAACACTTCAGAAAATAAGAGGCATTCCAATAAAGGGTGGTTATTATGGTCTGGAGATAGATGATTGGTCTCAGAAGGCCTTTTTAATATCACTGGGGCAACACACTAGGGTAATATTATTGACAGAAAATAGAGATTACTACAAAGGTTGAAACCACTGAGGAACTCTAAACCTTTAGACAAAGTTTACTTTAAAAAGGGGTGAATATAATAGTGGAAAATCAAGGGACTGGCAAGTGAAATTGAGACAATACTGTAAACCATACAAGAACTTATAAAGGGAAGTCCCTAACCGTGGGGAGATAGGAGAAGAAGTAGTGCAAGAACAGTACTAAAACAACAGACCAAGGTTACCTAGGGCTGATTGTTTGATTTGGCTCAGAAGAATGTTAAGAGTAGGGACAGATGCTGTCAGGATTCACTCTTTTACTGCTTCCATTATGAATCTATTTTTCAACTTGACCCCTTTTCCCAAGCACTTTTCCAACACTAGGCAACACTATATTATCAACATTTAATTTTATTATTATTTTCTTTGGGCTTTCTATTTAAAAAAACCTAGACATCAGCTAGTATTCTTTCCATAACTTACCTTTCTTCACTATGGGGTTTGAACCCGGAACCTATACGCTCAAGTTAGTTTATTTAAGATCCAAACTCCTTGCCTTTTGCTTTCACTTCTGGCCATGCATTCAAGCTCAGGACAGGGGTTTCCAGCATTTTTGCTGCCACTGACGTAAAGTAGACAACATTATCAACTGCTTTCCTCCTTCTGGTTCCCTTGCCATTGTACTTCAACTCTTTTAAGTTAGATAACATCCACCTGATACTTTCCTCCTTCTGGTTTCCTTGCCATTGTACTTCAACTCTTTTAAGTTAGATAACATCCACCTGATACTTTGCACCTTGCTCGTTACCAATGCATTTTACCCAGCTCAGGACAATCTTATGTTTTTTCTAAATCTGTGCCTCATTTTTTCAAGCATAATAAAAAGGCTTGGGTCTTCCGTCTCAACTCCAAGTTGAGATTGTTTGACTTGCACCTCCAAAAGGGTACTTGTTAGGTTTTGTGGGTTGTGTTTTTCTTTAAATCTTGGTTTACATTTCCATTTCCCTTTGAATCTTTAGCTTACCTTCATGCTACCTTTTGATCATCTTTCCCAGCAGGTAGGGACCCTTTTTAGCGATACACAAACTTTGATTGCCAATAGGTTCAATCCACCAGTCAATGGTGGCCAGTACCCAGACCTTGAAATCAAAAGTTTAACCCGATCTTCTGCTATTAAGACTGGGATTTATTTTATCCTGTTAGGCTTAATCAGTCACATCAGCCCGTATTTTATTTCATATAAGCTGTTAGGAGCCATAATTCAATTATTGTTGCTAACCGTACATGCATTTCTATATCTAACCAATGTATGTATTCCGGGATCAAAGGCTTCAGTTTATAATAACTTGCCCAGAAGCCTCAGACCTTACAGATGGCAGGATTATCTGGGCAGAATTTCAACAAGGGTCTACCAGGAGAACCAAAGCACCAGACTGGCTCTGCGACATATGCTGAAGCTGATGACAGAACAGGAGGTCAGACAAGGGCTAGTCAACCTTTGGGGCAAGGTAGGTGGGGGATGGGCCATTTTGGCTCAGAACTTCCTATTCCAGCTTTGAGGGGAGATCCTTCACCCAGGAAAGGTGCTATACAAGTGGTACATAACATAGGACCCTTACAGCTTTGCTCGTAAGGTCTGTGGGGAAGTGAAATCAGCAAAACATATATCCGTAGAGTACTTGGAAGCCAGAACAATATGGTCACATGTGTTCCACTGGTACAGTTGTTACCATCTAGAGAGAGAAGCAGTTTGGGGCAGAAGGTAATGGCCTAAACTATTGGCTGCAATCCCACCACAGATGCTTTATGCTAACATGACGGGTGAGAAGGTTTGGAGAACGGTGTGGGGTGAATTCCTCTTTGGTCTATAGCTTACCAGAAATGAAATAATGTTTTTAGTTCTTGGACAACAGGCATGTCCAACTCTAGACTTTGTGAAGAAACAGCTGCTTGCAGCTATTTGTAGCAAGGAAATCCTCTTTCTATTGAGTCTACTGACTCACAGGTCAGTCAGGTCCTTTGTTTCACAGTGGAAACGGAGATGCATGTTTGTTGTTCGCCTGGCTTACCTTTGCAAGTCAGCCCAACAAGCGGATAAGAACATGTAAGTCTTGGGGTAGCGTGAGCTATCCCAATTGAGGGTGGGAAACCGCTTCACACAGCAATTGAGTGTGTCAAGGTGTGAGCCCTTAAGATACATCCCATCGAGTGACGCATACTCAATAGCTTCATTTGGAGGGGTAAAACAAAAACTCAAAGAAAGGGTAAGTATCTGGGATTCTACTTGGGCATAAAATCAATTCTAACTATTGGTGTACATCAATTGCCATGCTGGAAGTTTAAGTTTGGACTGGAGCCAGGTTAACCGGGCTGGAACTGCCCCATTATTTAGAGTTGGATCAATCAGTTTGGTCGCTGGGTTAAGCATGGCTTGGGCTAGCTCCCAGCTCTAGGTCACAGGTCAGAAACATTATTTTAAATCGTTAAATATTAAAACTAAGATTTATTGGCTGTACCGGCCCAGGCATAGGAATTTTTTATTTTGAATAATTTTGCTCCCCAGGGCTCTTATCAAGTTAAAGCTTGGGGTAAGAGTTGTATAATATTTAGATGTATGGAGGATACGTTATTAGTCTAGTTCAACAAGGCTGTTTTTTTTGGGCTGGATTCTTGAGTAGCCGTACTTATCCTGGGGTAGGGATTGTTTTTGGGTTGGGTACTTTAAGTTGTGTGATTTTGGCTTATTCTTTAAATCTAAAGCAACATGCTATGCAAAGTAGCCGTTTGAAATATCGAGTACTAACGTGACCTTTTTTCCGAGAGATTTATAAATATATGTTGGTCATAGTCAATAAAAGCATATTTCCTCTATCCGATTAGATGGTCAAAGCCCCCGGATAGCTAATAAATATTAGTGAACAACAATGCTTTTGCGGGATGAAAAGTTAAATTTTTCTCGTATTTTTTTTAATTTGTTTCCGCCCAATATTTTTTATGCTATGTATTATCTATCTGAGAAAAATTATAGTTTAAACTGTTGAAGGTTGCTTAAACCAGATTTTTTCAAGTGAACATTGGGGCTAAATATTGTAAGATTTTAGAAACTTGAATCACCCACCACTCAACATCAATGGAGCTCGAATGGTCACACGGATTCACTGCGGTTTCTAAACCGCTTAGTACAACAAGCACCGATTCTGGTACCCCGCCTATACGGGTGTATACTCTGCTGGGGCGGTTCGGGACGCAAGCTTCAGGGAGCCGGGAGAAAATCGAGCCATACCCACCCCGGCAGCATCGCCAATGTAAGATATCCCTTTCCCAGATGATTGCCCTTGGGCTCAAAACCAACCAACCAGTCCTTATCCGGCGAGTAGCTGCAACAACCAATACTGATCAGGATAACGTAAGTCGTGTTTATGGCTTGTTAAATTCCTTAATTTCCGGTGTTGTTTTTTTTTATTTCAATAATTTAGCTAAGTTATGTCACTGGACTAAGTCCCTCGATTGTTAGCCAGTTTAATTAGGAATATCCCGAAGCAATAGCTAATATCTAAGCTGGTAGGTTTAAGCATTTTTGAAGTTAAAGATATCAACCTACCTCCTTAAGCTGCTTGGAAGAAAACTGGTTTTAGTTGTTGCACTATTTTATTTCAAAGTATCTGATTCCTTTTGATCAGGAATTTTCCAAGTACACTGTAGCGACGGCATGGCCTAGCTTTGATCACGGGCCTGAGAGTAATGGTGTTATCTGTCAAAGCTAATCGCATGTTAGGCCTTCAGGCCTCTGCGCACCTGTTGCGGAACTGCGGTGCAGCGCAAGGAAGTCAGGTTCAAATAGCCAGAATGGATGTGAGCTGTCCCAAGGGGTTTTGTCTGGTCTCGCTGAGTAGACTGGGCTTGGAGCCGCTATCTACACTATCACTTAGCGGAAGCGAACTGGCGGAACTCATACCTTATGTTTCACAGCTACTGGGCTCACTGGAGTTCGTTTGCTTAAACAACACACTCGACATTTCGGTTGCAGGCAAACCTGTCCGGTTCCGCGTCACCTCCCTGGAGGGCACCCATGAAGAAGCTTCAATCAAGCTGAGCCATCATTCCGGGATGTATGGTGTAGGTCGGTTTATCCCTGGCACCACAAAAGTAATGCTCGAGCATCGCCCAGAAGCACCAGTACATGACGCAAATGCGGGATATGTAAATATCGGCGGATTGAAAAGTCAGACTGCTGAGCTGCAATCTGTGCTGAAGCTTGTCATGGGGGAAGATATATTCAGTGAGTATGGACTTACTCCGCCAAGGGGTGTCCTGCTCTACGGGCCACCTGGAACAGGAAAGACATTGGTAGCCAAAGCAGCAGCACACACTGCTGGTGCCACGCCCTTCCTTGTTTCCGCGCCTGAGCTTGTGTCGAGATACGTGGGCGAGACCGAACAAAAGATAAAGAATCTTTTTACTCGGGCGCAGGAGGCGCAGCCGTCAGTGATTTGCTTTGATGAAATCGATTCTCTTTGCCCGCAGAGGGACAAGGTAGCATTGCATCCATGTTTGTATTTAAACAGCTAGTCCCAATCAGAACTAGAAAAGCGTACGGTTGCCACGCTATTGACGTTGATGGATGGGATCAGCCAGAAAAACTGCAAGCTTTTAGTTATAGGCACCACAAACAGGCCAAATGCTATCGACCCTGCGCTGCGAAGGCCGGGTAGGTTTGACTTGGAAATAGAAATAGGTATGCGGCATACATGCTTCTAACTCAGGAAAGGGATCCCAGGAGTTGATGATCGCTTGGATATTCTAGCCAAGCTCCTAGCAGCTACACCCAATACCCTTAGCCAAGCAGACCTTGAAGCGGTGTCCGGCAAGGCGCATGGGTATGTAGGAGCTGATCTTGCCGCACTAGTCAAGGAGGCAGGGCTCCTTGCTATTAGGCGGAGCATCAAGTCAGATGAAAATGTATGCATCTGCAATCAAGATATCGAGGCTGCCTTTAATCACATACAGCCCTCAGCAATGCGAGAGGTTGCGGTGCAGGTGCCTAAAGTGTACTGGAGTGAGATTGGAGGACACGGCCACATCCGGCAAAAGTTGCAGGAGGCAGTGGAATGGCCGCTTAAGCGCCCGGAAGTCTTCCAGCGGCTGGGAATTCGTCCGCCAAGGGGAGTCTTGCTGTATGGCCCGCCCGGCTGTTCCAAAACTCTGATGGCCAAAGCTCTTGCTACTGAAGCCGGCGTGAATTTCCTGCTTGTCAAAGGGCCTGAACTGTTCAACCAATATGTCGGTGAGTCTGAGAAGGCTGTCCAAGAGATTTTTCGCAAGGCACGAGCGGCATCCCCTGCAATCATCTTCCTTGATGAGATTGATGCTCTAACCGTACGCCGTGGCAACACATCGTCCGTGGCGGAGCGTGTCTTGGCCCAGTTCCTTACTGAGATGGACGGCATAAACGCACTCAACAATGTCACAGTAGTTGGCGCCACAAACCGCCCTGACATCATCGTAGTTGCTTAGCTAGCTTTATGGCTAAACTTCATTTAGGATCCTGCGCTTCTTAGACCTGGGCGGATAGATAGGATCCTGTATGTTGGTGCCCCTGACAACACTACCCGCAAGGAGATTCTCGCCATCCAACGACAAAAGATGCCATTTGCACCCGATGTCGATCTGGACTGGCTTGTTGGCGAGGTAACGCATTTATTTATCCCATACTTAACCTTCAAGACTCAGGGATGTTCCGGAGCTGAGATGGTGGGGCTATGCCAGGATGCCGCCCTGGCTGCTCTAGAGAGAGATATCCACTCGGACCAGGTAATGGCAAGGCTAGCGTAATATTAAATTCATTAGATTCTGCGCAAAGACTTCCAGATGTGCCTGGACCGCGGGTTGACCCGAGGCATTACCCAGGAGATGCTCGACTTTTTTCACGACTTCCAGACAAAATCTAACCTTGTTTCCGTCTAAACCCCTAGAATAACAATTCATCATTAAACTATACCATCCACTATCATACAACCATTTAATTAACTAGTCTTGTGGATCAACCACAGATCCAAAGAAAGAAGCTCATAACCCGGCTTGTTTCATTACACAATCCACTACAAGGTTCTCCCAGCAAGCCAAGCCACACTATCCCTTTAGTATCGAAATGCACTTTTTACTCTCAGCGTTTATATTAAAACACCCATCCAAGGGCAAGTAAATGGGGCATCGTTGGAAATTCTCAGGATCTTGATAATATCTACACGCAACTTATTACTAGATGCTTGGTACTATCTTGCTTATTGGATGGGAAGGAAGGTGTAATGTGCGGACTTGATCAAGATACTATATTAAGATAGCATACCAAGAGGATATACACTCAATCTTGCACTAATGTCAAAGCAGCTGCATTCTCCAAGCCAGGTCAAGAGTTTCTTCCAAAGCCCTCTTACAGACATTGCAACTGAGCTGGTTATAGTTCAGGACTTGGTTTGGGGAAGATAACAGTCCAGGTAAGGGATTAGGAATAAGATGATCTTTATTGAAACTAAGAGAGATTCCTATACCAAGGTAATAAGCCACTGGGTCACTAAGGGGTTGGCACTGATATGGGTGACCTAAGTAAGGGTCAAATATGTGCTGGATAGGTCATGGATGGGATTATCATTAGAATTGGTTTCACTCTTTATAAGGAAATATAATGTTCTGCCAAATCAAGGGAATAGGAAGTTAGAACTGCTATGAGGTAACTCATTGATTGCCCCCTGTGTATTATAAGGTACAGTAGCAGCTGGGATGACCATCTCAGTTGCAACCCAGACATGCTATTCTAATTACCATCACCACTTCAACTCATTTGAAACTCTATTTGACTTGCTTTTATGTGGTAGATCACCAATCCAAATAAAATATACTCCTCCATCAAAACCTGTCCCCCTTTGGTTTTATCAACATATATGCTGTCATCTCCTCAAGAACAAAGTTTACTTGAAGCCAAATCCAAATTCTTAAGCCATCACCCATGTTGTCTTGACGCTGTCAAGCTTTTCAGGGCGGTGCAGCAGCACCCAGGCCGCTCAGTCTGGATCCAGCCCCATCAATCCGGTATACTTGGCAGGCTCTACTGCAGCGTTAAAACCCCCACCCTGAACCCTTTTTGAGCTGGGTCCTTTTTATTGGCGTAGGGTTTGCGTAAGCATCGGCTTTGAATGGGTGTTAGCCAACCATCTACTACCTAAGCTTTAAGATGTAAGCTTGAAACCAGATGGTCAAGCATCACCAAATATCCTTGGGGGTTTCAGATCCCAATCCTATAGCTCCCAACAGCCAAAGTTAGAAAGGTTGGGGTCAGTCAGGAGGGCAATCAATGGTACAGTTCAACCCCACCTAAACCGGCTCCTGACCCCTACTTCTATCCCAACCCCTTCAAAGGCTATCCCATGGTGAATATATTGCTCTCAACCATAACCTCTCTTCAATCTCCTTGTTGATAGAATACAACCTTTCAGCTTAGCAGATCTAATCAGCTATGCTTAATGCCTTGAAAGCCTAAAGGAAGGTACATATGTTACATCTGGGTACCATCTTATTTTTAGGACCAAACTTATATCATCTATACCCCTGCAAGTAGTAAGCACATGCTCTTATCAAAGATGATTGCATAACTACCTCAGAGCTATGGCTGTACAGACAAAAGTCTCAAAGATAAACCGGTTACCTAAGCTTCTAGGGTTTAGCCTCTTAGCTCCCAAGAATAGAGGGGGTGAGGGTTAAACCTGTACCATAACCCATATCCCACAGAAACTGTAACTCATGGCATGCCAAGGATGCTTGACCAGCTTTCCCGGTACAGGTGCCCAGTACACCTGCTCTTGAAGAACCCTTCCCCTCTTATTTCTGGCTCCCACCTGCCAACAAAGGGCAACTCAATACCAGCCAATAACCAACCAGGCCATCAAATCAAACCAGAACACCACAAATCTGTCTTCCACCCAGGGCATCAAGGCTGTTGACAGCAAGGCAACCTATATAGGGAAACAAGCCAATGTCAAAACAGCAGGCTCAACCCGCCAGCAAGGTTCCGAGCAAGCGGGTTTGTGACCTGCAATCTGATTACTCAGCTACTCAAAGCCATACTAGGAAGTCAACTCAAATTGCCAAATCCAACAACATGAAAAATGATGATCCCTTATGGTGAATACCTCATTTTGGCGCTTGACTTATTACCAGGATCAAGCCACCCCCTTCTCCCATCTAACCGTGTGATCAACACAATCATGTTCCTTTTATCCTTGATTCACAATAACTATATAATCACTATCTCTTAATAAAGATTATTATCTAGTTTCTAAATGTTTTCCCCCTTGTAACTCTGCTAAAACAGCACAGTTACAACATTGGTAGCACAGGTAGGTTCTCCATCCTACCTCATCTTGTAAAATTCTGCCTGTTGTCCGCACACACTGCGGCCAACAAATCCTTGACAGAATTATGTCTGGCCTCCTGCCTGACTAGACCCCGTACACTCCTGGTACCAAGATACCTGATGGCTTTGTCCTGTACCATAACATGGTGATTCCACTACCTGCCTTCAACGCCATGTCTGCACAAGGGTTCTTCCAGACGGCTGCCACCATTCTGCGACCAACCAACAGAAAACATCATGCCTGCCTACGTAGCCCAAAGACTGTGAAGCGCTGCCTTGGAACCTTTTGCTGGGGCCAACAACAACAATGCTGCCGCATGGATCCAGTCTGCCTAGAGCAAGCTGACCCAGATGGAATGCCCACAGCAATTTTGGATTGTGGAAATCTCTATCTGACTGACCCAAAATGCTGGCACCTGGTGCAACAAGTGGCACAAAGAACACGCCAAGAAGAACTGGGATACCTTTAAACAAGACTTCTTGGCAAGGTTCATGCTTAAGGACACGGCGCTCATGATCATACTCCAAGTAAAGAACCTAACCCAGACGGGCACCGTGAAGGAACTCACCCGCGCCTATGAGGAACTCCGACTTTGCGCACCCTCTGACATGGCCTTTGACACCCCAGCCACACACCTCATGTACTATGACGCCCTTAAATTGCATGTAATGAGGCACATGAACCTGGACCAGGTGACCAACCTGCAAAGCCTGTGCCGCAAGGCAGAGAAAGCGGAACAAACATCCAACACCCTCCATAAGGCACAAACTGGAAAACAAGAGAGGCCCAAGGATTCTCACACAGGCGGGCGCTCCACTTGACCACCCCCTGGAAGCAACAGGAATAACACCAACCATAAACCCACAGGTTCAAATGAAAATGGAAGTGGAAACATTGGTCAGTCAAATTGTACTCATTTCCGTATCACTGCCACGCAAGGCAATCAAGAAAAGGGAAAAGCCCAGGGAGAGCATTAAGCAAGATAAGCTCTCCCCGCACAACTCCTGACTCGCCCAAAAATGAGTACCAACCCAAGGATGTGGACCAATGCCCAACAATCCAAGTACCCTCAGAGGACCTGGTACTGTACACCCTTGCCAGATATCCCAATAAACTGATCTCCTATATTTTCTGTTTTTGCAGTTACACAGGCTTGGCACTCCTGGACTTGGGCGCAAATTTGAACCCTAGTCAACAGCGGCTTTGTGGATAAGTTCAAGTTAGCCACTCATCCTTTGCGGATAAAAAACGTGGTCCTAGCTGATAAACACCACATTGCTGTGAGAAAGGAAACTGACCCCTCCTCTGTCATGCTTGAGAATCTACACTCTACCATCCAAGGCCCTGTCATTGGCTTCCAAAAGTTTGACATTGTACTGGGTTTAGATTGGTTTTGAAAGAACAATCCTCACTTAGACTGGGTGACCTCAGTGTTGACCATCAAGCGTGAATGTCAGGGCCCAAGGGCTTCTGACTCTGAACCATTAAATTGAAGATTGGATGTAATTGATTTATTTATTTCAAGGACCAAAAATGACCACAAATGAAGGGGAGAGAAGTCAGGCTCTTTTTATACCATTTGATCTGATTCTTCCAGATCATTCTCAGAGGTTCTTGGGTCTTCATCTGGGGGCTCATTCTGTGAGTCTGAGACATCAGCTGATTGTATGGCATCATATTCCTTTGAGAATCTTTGAACTTCACGCTTTGCCTCTGTTTATTATCCAAAAATAGTCCAAATCAAAGCTCCTGCTTTGTGGCTTCAATTTGAGCGTAAAAACGTCCAAATCCGATCAGTATCAGCTGAGATACACTAGTATTTGTCCGCACAGCGTTGAACGTTGCCTTTGTAGGCCTGATACCTAATTGCATTTCCTTTTTGGGACGTATCAATGAGTTCTCCCAGGCTAAATATTCAAATCAAATTAGCTTCTGAACCAGTTCACCTAGAGAGACCATCAAGAGCTCGTTTTGACAGCAAGGATCTGCTCTATCAGCCCAGTAGTTAAAACGCAATTTTTATAAATAATAATGTCATGGCGGTTCATGACAGTGAAGGTGTTAACCACCAGATCTACCCTGACTCAGTGGACCAACTCTTACACAACCACATCTTTGTGCGCATTACAGAGACCCTGGATGAAAAAAAAACCTGAAGGCAAAGACTGGGACTCCTGCCAATACAAGATCATACACTTCAAGGACCACCAGGATACCTCCACACCTCAGGACTGCAAAATTGTGGCCTGCCATCCAGAAATCTTCAAGGAAGCTCTACCTGGGTTGCCCCCAGAGAAACACATTCAACACTTCATCCAACTCAAAGGAGCTGTCCCCAAAGCACACCCTATCTACAGGCTGACCCCAAATGAAGACAACACCCTATGTGCTTACCTCAAGGAAGCATTAGATAAAGGACTTATCCGCCCTTCACAATCTCCCTTTGGGGCCGCTTTATTCTTTGTAGCCAAGAAGGATGATACCCTGCGTCTAGTCACAGACTACCAAGCCCTAAACAAAGTTACCATCAAGAATCATTATCCACTACCACTGATTGAGGATCTCTTTGAAGCCTTGGGAGGAGCCACCATCTTCTCCAAGATTAATCTAACTGCAGGGTACAATCAGATTTGTATTAAGGAGGAAGAATCCCCAAGACAGCCTTCCACACCAAGTAAAGTTCCTACAAATGAATGGTACTCAACTTTGGCATGAAAAATGCCCCATCCACCTTTGTAACCTTCATGAACAAAGTGTTTGCTTTGCACATAGGCAAGCATGCCCTAGTCCACCTAGACAACATCATTGTCTACAGCCCCTTGGTGGAACAGCACTACAAAGACCTAGAGGCAGTCTTTGCTACCCTGAAACAACACAAACTGTTGGCCAAGCCCTCCAAGTGCCAGTTCTTCTGCAAGGAATTAACTTTCCTGGGACACATAGTCTCAAAAGACGGCATCAAACCCAACAGTCAGAAGATACAGGCCATCTTCAAAATGCCACCTCCCAAGGACAAATCAGAACTCTGCACTTTCTTGGGAATGGTGGCCTATGTACACCGCTTCATACCTGACTGTGAGGTTTTGACTGCCCCTTATCCACCATAACAGGCGCCAAATCCAAGTTTGTGTGGACCCCCCAATGTGACTTCTGTTTTAGACACCTCAAGGAGAAGCTCACAAAGACTCCTATTCTGAAATACCCCAAACATGATGGGGAATACCAAATGGAAACCAACGCCTCAGACGCATCCATTGGGGGAGTACTACAAATCAAAAATAATGATGATGATCTCCTGCCTGTAGCTTATGAATCCTGAAAGAGACAGATAACAAGTGTTGATATCCTATCCACAACAAGGAGCTGCTGGCCATTGTACACTGCCTAGTCAAATGGTGTTGTTATCTAGAACGGCAGGAAGAATTCACAGCATTGATTGATCACAAGTCACTCATATTGTCAGGCACCCACCCACTAGGAAGTAATCTCCCTAGGTGGTGAATAATTGCAGAGGGATTCAATCCCGTGACCAGAGATCCTACAGGCAAGGAGACCATTCCTAAATGGAATAACTCTCCAAAGAGTCTGTACCTGCCTAGCGGGGGATTAAAGCACCCTAAGAAGAAGTACACTCCCAGATAACACAATAAAAAGGCTGAAGCCAAGGGACAGAAAACTTGGGGCTTGGTAACCTGGGTGGTGGAACCATAGACCTTAGTTTCCTCCCAGACAGGTGGGTTGTTTGATAGAGGAGTTGCGGTATACCAGACTCCTGGAATCACAGCGCCAGGAGCTGTCAAGGAATTGGGACTCTGGTGTTGTACCCAAATCAGCATGTGAACCCATAGAAGCGCTGGTAAACACTGTTGTTGTCAGGACTATCCAGAATAACCATTTAAACCCAAGAGACTCCAGAAGAGGAGTCTTGGGTAATTTCATGGTTTGGAATTTAGAGGTTTAAGTCAAAATAAAAGATAAGCAAAAACAATTTACTAGGGTGAATTTAGGCTTTATTGATTGAACAAATACTGAAATAGAGCTTACCAGCTTTTTATAGCATGGTAGCAGAAATAAGATAGGGAAAGGAGATTTAAAAAGTTGGAGATGAAATGTGGGGATTTGGCAGTTAGGATCTTAAAAACTGGAGAAGGTAAATTATTCCTTATGTTTTTAAAATTCTTCTTAGCAAGGTATCATAATTTCCTTAACTATCTTTCATTTTCTGGCATGGATTGGAAATGTAGTTACTCATCCCTGCAGAAGGTGGGGACCAGGAGGCGGTTTTAACAGAAAAAACGGAAGGAACAGCAAACAAAGGACCCAAAACCAGGCAAAGAAGGCTACCTGCTTCTCCCAAGCTGCCAACATCACCAAGCGTATTCTCAAGTAGACTCAAAATTGGCGTTTTAAACATTTGATTGGCTGAAACCCTGTACAAAAGCTAATGATTGGTTTGAAGTTGTTTTAACGCTCATACTGTTTTGATCAGATTTAAAGACCTCAGAAGAAGAACCAGGTTCAAAACCTGTAGATGAAAACAATGCATCAGAAGCCACTTCCAGACATGAATTTACAGGTAATTCTGAACAGATACTACCCATTAACACATTCCCTTTAGAAGATTGCAAAGGAGAAAGAGGGTAAATTGGAGTCCTTTTTTAAACTAAAAATAAGTTGTTGGCAGGAAGTATATTCCTGACACTACCCCACCTAAGGGAAGGTTCCCCCTAGAAAGGAACTTATTTAACACTTCTGGACAGTGTTCCAAGTTTTCTTCAGGCTCCCATGAGTTGGATTTCTCTCCATAGTCCTTCCATTTGACCAGGAATTGTGACTTCCCCTTCACTTGTCAAGAGTCAATGATGTCCTCCACTTCCCATTCAAAGGTGTTGGAGACAATCTGTGGATCAGGATTCCTCCTTCAAGATTATTGGGATCACCATCATAAGGGGTCAAAAGATCCACATGGAAAACATTATGTACGCTAGATCCAGTTGGAAGCTCAATTCTGTAGTTCAAGCTAAAAGTTTCTCCAGAACTTTGAGTGGACCAATCTTCTCGGGACCTAGCTTCTTGCTAGATATCTTTAACTTAAGATTGTGGGCGTTCAGGTAGACATAGGAGCCCACTGTGTAGTCCTTCTCTGGAAAGCGGTGGCGGTTGGCATATTTCTTGTATTCCTTGCTGGCCTTGGTCAGGAACAAAATCAGGTCTGAGTGTATTTTCTTCATTTGATTTGCCAGATTGTCCACCTGAGGATACCTTGATTCCAAAATGATGGAGGGAAAACTCTCCAAATCATACCCAAAATTGGCAAAGAAGGGGGACATTCCAATGGAGCTGTGAGAAGAGTTATTGTAGCATAGCTGATCCAGATAGCAAAAGGAACTCCAGTTATCTTGACAAGAGTTAACGTAATGCCAAAGATATCCCTCCAGAACCTGATTGACCCGCTTGGTTTGTCCATCAGTCTGTGGATGAAAGGAGGTGGATAAATTGACATTAATGTCCATTTGCTCCATAAGAGCCTTCCAAATACAGGATGTAAATTGAACCCCTCTTTCTGAAGTGATGTTGGTGGGCAAGCTGTGATTGCACACTGCTCTTGCAAAGAACATATTAGCCACTTCCTTAGCGGTACAGGATGAGAATGGAATAAAGATGGCATATTTAGTGAAGCAATCAACCACTATTATAACCCCAGAATTCCTGCTGTTGACTGGTAGATTAACTATAAAGTCCATAAATATGGAAGACCAAGGACGTTTTGGGATTGGAAGTGGGCAAAGAAGACCCTGAGGCTTGGAGTTTCCTGGCTTGTTCCTTCCACAAGTCACACAAGAAAGGATGAATTCACGGACGTCCTTCTTCATGCCAGGCCACCAATATTGTCTAATTAATCTCTTCAAGGTTTTAATAAGCCCTCCATGTCCTGCCAGTCGTCCTTCATGCATATGGCTAACTGCTTGGGTTTACAAGTTACCTTCAGGAACAACTAAGGAGCCATTCACATAAGAGATCTCCTGATTGTTAACCATTACAGCTTTTGGAGTTCTCTTAAGCATGCTGGTGAGTTCTTCCTGAAAGGAAAAGGCCATATGGGCTTCCATAATCTCTTGGTCAAGAGCAGTGAAGGCAGATATCTCAATGATACTGGAAAGGAACTGGGAGGAAGATAACACCGCTTGGTTATTGTGGTCAAGGTCTGCGGCTGGATTATTCTTAAGATCTTCCCGTTTGCTGATTGCATCAGGGACTATATTCAATTTACCGGGTGTATACTCTATTACAAAGTCATAAGCCAAAAGATTGATGGCCCATCTGGCCAGAAAAGGAACAATCTTTTGCTTCTAAGTGAAGTACAAGAGGTTATTGTGATCAATGCAGATGATTGTAGGATACTTGCTCCCCTTGAAGTATCTTCTCCAGTGTTTCAAGGAGTTTAAATTTCATAAAGCTCCTTCTCATACACATGGTAATTGCGTTCTCAATCCAAAAGCTTGTACAATTAGAAGACCACAGGGTGGAATTCACCATCCTCCCCTTGCTGGAGGAGTACCGCGCCCAACGTGTAGTTGGATGTGTGAGTTTCCAAAAAAAATTGGCAGTCTGGGTCTGGGCGCAAAAGTACTGGAGCCAAGGTGAAGGCATGCTTGAGCGTGTCAAAGGCATCCTGGGCTGGAGCTGACCAGACAAAGGGGACCTTACTAGAAGTGAGAGTGGTCAAAGGAAGAGCAATGGCTGAGAAGTCCTTTATGAACTTATAACAGAAGTTGACCAGACTCAAAAATCCACGGAGCTTGGTGCAAGAAGTTGGTACTGGCCAATTCAAAACTGCCTCAACTTTAGAAGGAGCAATAGAAAAGCTGCCAGGATTAATGGAATATCCCAAGAATTTGATCTTGGAAGCAAAAAACTCACACTTGGACAACTTACAAAACAGGTTGGCCTTGGTAAGAGCTTCCATGACTTCCTCCAAGTGCCTAAGATGACTTTTTCATCCGGGGAGTAAATCAATATATTGTCCAGGTAAACCATAACGCTAGTATCCAGGAATGGGAATAGGACCTTGTTCATGAGTCCTTGGAAGGCAGCTGGTGCGTCACTGAGGCCAAAAGGCATGACTAAGTATTCATAAAGGCCAAAGGGAGTTTGAATTGCTGTCTTCCATTTATTGCCTTCAGCTATGCAGATCTGGTTGTAGGCGTTTTGTAAATCAAGTTTGGAGAAGATACGGGCACCTGTGAGTTTGTCCGTCAATGTTTCTGCGGCTGGAAAGGGGTTTCAATTCTTGATGGTGATAGAGTTAAGTTTAGCGTAATCCACTACCAGGCAAAGAGTACCATCTGATTTCTTAACAAAGAATATAGGAGATGAACAGGATGAGTTAGAGCAGTGTCAGGAATGACAATTTGGATGCTCCTAAATCTCAAAATACAGAATCAGAGTCAAACCCTGGACAAAACCCTTTGCAGACTGCCAGACTCATAGGCTGGGAACGCAATAACCCACTACTAATTGATGAAGTTGCTGCCAGCCCGCCAGGACCCAAACCCTTAGCTGCCCCACAGGATTCTGAAACTCAAACTGCCAGTGCAAGATGCCAGGAATTTCTCTGAGGTGCCAATGCCTGACACCGGCAGTTTGCCTGGTGAAATAGACAAATTTCTCCCTGAAAGTTATTCCGAACTCCTCCAAAGTCCGAGGGAAGGCACTGAACCTGAAGAGGCACCCAATACCCAAATCAATAAACAGAAGGATTCAAAGTCTTCTCACCCCAAAGCAGCCAGTGGCAAACCGCCAGTGCTGAGTGCCACACTGCCATCTGAGACACCCGATGCCAACCCGCTCAAGCCCAGAAAACCCGACCAGGTAGTGAAGCCTGGCAGCGTGGTATAAATACCTGCCAGGCCAAGATCAACCCCCATTGTCATTTTTAAATAAAGGTTATGAGATATTGGTTTCCCCAACTATTGCCGTATTTTATTCTTGCCATCTTCCAGTTAACCCGAAGATTGTCTGCCCCCTGCCAGCCTGCCAGCTACATACCGCCCTCCAGGTGCCCCCTTTGGTCCTATCCATTTCACAGAGTACCCCTTAAAGCCTGAATACAAGGACTACACCGCCGACAACATACTAGCCCAGGATCCCTTGGCCAGAACTACTGATTTAACCAGATACAACCAAGAAGGCCCTTGGTACGTTACCAAACCCCGCCTGTTCAGAGATAAATACAACTTCCTTCCTGCCTACCAAATGGACATGTAACCACCTGTCACCCCCAAACCAATGCCTGCCTCTGCTGCCAAGCTCCCACTGGACCATACCAACAAGCTTTTTGGAATTGTATATATTAATCTCACGGGAGTAATAGATACTATTGTCTCAGCTGCCGGTTTGTGGTTGTGGGTGGGCAAGTCAATGTCCTAACTCATTAAGTTAGCACTAATCCTTTGGTGGGCCCTGCCCACCCAGTCTGCAACCCGCTAGTTCCCAAACACTAGCAAGCCGGCCAATCAGGGTTGGTTCCCTGACAAGCGGCATATGAATCCCTTCTTCAAATTCTTGTCCAGATATTCCTTCAAGGCTATGCCCTGAGCTTGGTTCATTGGATAAAGCTTTCCCCAAGTTGGTACAGTTCCAGGGATCAGCTCAATTATGAGGTCAGAAGTTTTGTGAGATGGTAACTCGTTACAACTAGTTTCACTAAACAAACTCTCATAATGAAGCAATTCAACTGGCAGCAACCCCTTTTGATGGGCTTTGGTCTGAACCAAACTAGAAAGGAATTTCAGCAGAGTATGACCATGTGTATTGTACTGACCAATTGGAACTGAGAAGTTGATTCCAAGGTTTGTAAACTCAATTTGGTGTGTGTCCCAGTTGATGTTCATCTGGGCTTGTTCACACCATGGGTAGCCAATAATAACAGGACAGGCCAGGCCACAGATGGTGGAATATTCCAAGGTGAACAAAGATCCAGTTATGGAGGTTTTATATGGGGCAAGAAATACAATTGACGTGAATTAAAAAATTATTGGCTAGCAGGACCAAAGACGGAGTGTAGTCTTCAATGTGTAGTAACTTCAAAATAGTATGGTCAAGGAAGTTGCCCATGGCACCTGTGTTAAGAAGTGCAAAGGTGTCCAGAATTCCTTGAGGAGTTTTGAGTGTAACAGGAAAAGAGGCGTAAGACTTATTGGCAGATTTATTTGGATCAGCAGCCGCCAAAACTGCTGATGGGGTCTGCTGGACATGGTTGAGAGTAAAGCAATCCTTAGCTTGGTGGCCCTTCTTCCCACAATAAAGGCAGCAACCCTTGTCAATACAGCGTTTGCGTTTGGTATCAGAAAGCTGGTATCCCCCACCCTCCTTGGGTATAAGTCTGGCAGGGAAGGTGTTGGGATTGTTCTTCTTGGTCAGCGGCATCTGGCAAGGCGTGGGTTTCCAAGGAGGAAGTTGTTTAACCCAAGGAGCCCAGCGTAAGATTTCTTGCACAAGGTTGTCATAATTGGTTGGCAGGATGTGGTGAGCCAAGAACCCCTTGAGTTCAGGCAAGAGTCTCTTCTGCAAGGGATAGCAGGCTTCTTCATTGCCCATCCCAATAGCATTATTGATCCGGGTGAATTCCTCAAGGAATTCCAAAATTGCCATCTTACCCTGGTATAAGCTAGATATTTGGTCCCAAAGTTCCTCTGAAGAAAGTTTAGGCAAAACAGTGTGCAGAAGGTGCTCACAGAAGTTAGGATAGTTGTTTAAAAGTTCATCTCCCTTGAGAATGCTCTTGGCGTACCACTGACAGGCCTTTCCTTGGAGCTGTTTGGCAACGTGATGGACCTTCTGGGAGTTGGTACATAATTGTTTGGGGCTGTCTCAAAGAGTGATTGGGAAAAGGCCAGGAGCATAAGGATCCCGTTGGAAGCTTTGTCCTCAGGTTGAGCAACTGAGATTCTGTTCAGCACTACTGTTTAAACCTGACTGTTTTTGCAAGATTT
Source organism: Entomophthora muscae (assembly GCA_014839935.2). Taxonomy (NCBI): domain Eukaryota; kingdom Fungi; phylum Entomophthoromycota; class Entomophthoromycetes; order Entomophthorales; family Entomophthoraceae; genus Entomophthora; species Entomophthora muscae. Next base: position 206,132 of record QTSX02006412.1, read on the forward strand.
AGGCAAGGAAGGTTGTTTACGTAATATGGCCACTAGATAGACTGTGATGCACAAGATGGTGGTGATGAATACCAGCGCCAAGGTTTTTACTAATCCTAGCTGGTACTCCAGTTCTAAGGTCTTGATCTAACTTGAGGTCCCAAAGATGGCCTCAAAAAAGGTTCAATAAATCTGTCAGGCACCCACCCACTAGGAAGTAATCTTCCTAGGTGGTAAATGATTGCAAAGGGATTTGATCCTGTGACCAGAGATCCTACAGGCAAGGAGACCATCCCTAAATGGAATAACTCTCCAAAGAGTTGGTACCTGCCTAGAGGGGGATTAAAGCGCCCCAAGAAGAAGTACAATCCCAGATAACACAATAAAAAGGCCAAAGCCAAGGGACAGAAAATTTGGGGCTTGGTAACCTGAGCGGTGGAACCATAGACCTTAGTTTCCTCCCAGACAGGTGGGTTGTTTGATAGAGGAGTTGTGGTATACCAGACTCCTGGAATCACACAGCGCCAGGAGCTGTCAAGGAATTGGGACTCTGGCATTGTACCCAAATCAGCATGTGAACTCATAGAAGTGCTGGTAAACACTGTTGTTGTCAGGACTATCCAGAATAACCATTTAAACCCAAGAGACTCCAGAAGAGGAGTCTTGGGTAATTTCATGGTTTGGAATTTAGAGGTTTAAGTCAAAATAAAAGATAAGCAAAAACAATTTACTAGGGTGAATGTAGACTTTATTGATTGAACAAATACTGAAATAGAGCTTACCAGCTTTTTATAGCATGGTAGCAGAAATAAGATAGGGAAAGGAGATTTAAAAAGTTGGAGATGAAATGTGGGGATTTGGCAGTTAGGATCTTCAAAACTGGAGAAGGTAAATTATTCCTTATGTTTTTAAAATTCTTCTTAGCAAGGTATCATAATTTCCTTAACTATCTTTCATTTTCTGGCATGGATTGGAAATGTAGTTACTCATCCCCGCAGAAGGTGGGGACCAGGAGGCGGTTTTAACAGAAAAAACAGAAGGAACAGCAAACAAAGGACCCAAAACCAGGCAAAGAAAGCTACCCGCTTCTCCCAAGATGCCAACGTCACCAAGCGTATTCTCAAGTAGACTCAAATTGGCGTTTTAAACATTTGATTGGCTGAAACCCTGTACAAAAGCTAATGATTGGTTTGAAGTTGTTTTAACGCTCATACTGTTTTGATCAGATTTAAAGACCTCAGAAGAAGAACCAGGTTCAAAACCTGTAGATGAAAACAATGCATCAGAAGCCACTTCTAGACATGAATTTACAGTTAATTCTGAACAGATACTACCCATTAACACATTCCCTTTAGAAGATTGCAAAGGAGAAAGAGGGTAAATTGGAGTCCCCTTTTCAACTAAAAATAAGTTGTTGGCAGGAAGTATATTCCTGACACATATACTTCAAAACCTAAGCAAATCTATCTTGCTGCCAAGCCTGCTAGATGGAGCTCTTGGAGAGATTCAATATGCTCATACAGTACAAACCTGGTCCAGAACTTGCCATGGCAGACACCCTCTTGCGCCTGTATGTTTGTGCCACTAGAGGGGAAAATGGGCTCAACCCAGACTGGCCTCTCTTGGTGCTACAAAAAAAAGACAAGGGTTTCCCTCCTGGTACAACCAACATAACAAAGGAAACAGTCATCAAAAACAAACACCTATTTGCTGACATGTACAGGACCTTGCACAGAAGAATGTCCAACGGGACTACCATCCCTTACATCCACACACACCAGCAAGTGGACACCATCCTAAGATAACACAGAGACCTAGGACACACCAAGAGCTGCAATATATATGAATTCCTTAAGCACAAGGCCTGGTGGCCAGCCCTGTATTGTGATGTTCAAGAAGTCTTAGACTAATGTGAATTATGCAAGAAATTTGCTAAAAGCAAAGCCTCTCCAAAATCAGTACTACCCATCCGCACACAACTACCCTTCAAGGTGTGGGCCCTTGACGTTGTTGGCCCCATGCCAGGAAAACACAACAAAAAGAAATACATAATCACCTCCATAGACTTTGCTAAAAGATGGCCAGTAGCCCAAGCAGTAAAGGCGCACACTGGCAATGACGTACAACAATTCAGAGGAAGAGAAATCATCAGCAAGTTTGGAAAGCCAGAACTCCTAATAACCAATGGAGGGAAATAATTGACCTCCAAAACCACCAACATATACCTTGCTAAAAATGGGGTCAAACACACCGTAACAACACCATACCACCCACATGCCAATGAATGTGTAGAGCAGCTGAATGGAAGCCTTGTGCAAGCCTTAGTCAAGCTCACTGCCGGAAGACCTGAAGACTGGTATAAGCAGCTACTAACTGCACTACTTGTGTGCCAAACCCAAGTGAACAGATCCACTGGAAAAAGCCCATTTGAGTTGGTATACAGCACACAGCCAAATATCATTCAAGCATTAACAGGACCCAAACTGGAAATTCCAAGTGAAGTTGCCCACGCTCAGACCCTCACGTTGTAGAGGCTAACAGCAAACAAGCAGTGAAGGAGAACAAACATCTACATAAAAACATTTGTCCCCATCCAAGATAGACATGAAGTTGGGGATGAAGTTTCGGTCATGAACGTTGATAAAAGCAAACTACAACCCAAGAAAGTAGCCCAGCAATCATTCTAAAGGTAAACAAAAATAACACTTACATTGTGCATCAACTCAGAAAGCGCAAACAAGACAAAACCCTACACCATGGTTGCCAAAGACCCTGCAAAGCAAGACGAAAACAATGCAAAACTGCCCTGCCTGCCACAGAACAACATCTAGTCCAGTATGGCGCCCAGGCTCTCAACAACCTCCCCAACAACCTACCCCCAGAGGAGGCCAACCTTCAGTTGGGGGGTGTCAAAACAGCAGGCTCAACTTGCCAGCAAGGTTTTGAGCAAGCGGGGTTGTGACCTGCAATCTGATTACCTGGCCACTCAAAGCCAGACTAGGAATTCAACTCAAATTGCCAAATCCAACAACATGAACAAATGATGATCCCTTATGGTGGATACCTCGTTTTTGTGCTTGACTCATTACCAGGATCAAGCCACCCCCTTCATCATCCAACTGTGTGATCAACAAAATCATGTTCCTGTTATCCTTGATTCACAATAACTATATAGTTACTATCTCTCAATAAAGATTATTATCTAGTTTCTAAATATTTTCCCCTTATAACTATGCTAAAATAGCGCAGTTACAACACCAAATATGTGAAAAGAACCACCTCATCAGAAAATAGATTTGACTCTTATACCAAAATAATTCTGGTTTGATCCAGGGAATATCAAGAGATCAAGTATGGGTGAGAAGATTACATGGCTGGTTGCCACATGACTGAATCATTGATTTGACAGGGGAACCTCCATATGAAAAATAAAAAGGTTTGGAGGGGTTGAGCCCAATCACTTGATACACTACCCAGCTAAGAGGTTGGTCTGTTACAGCAGGGACATTGAGGCAAGGTCCTGTCTTGACAGCAGATGACTGATGGTCCTGAAGTTGGTGGCTGGTGGTTACTAAGCTTTTGGAACAATTCCCTCTTCTTGAAAAGAGGTGGGTCATGTGATATTTCTTGACACCTGCTTCCTTGGCACTGCAGAATTCCACAGGGTACATGTTGTGTTCTGGGCAGTGTTTAATAACTCTTCCTGGCTCTCTGTGTACTGAGTCTAGTTTCTTGAGGTTAACAACAAAGTCCCAGACTTAGGTGCTAGGGGCAAGTGGTTTCTTTTGAGAGGTGATTTTCTTCTGGGAAATTCTTTTAATGGCTTTTAAGTTATGTTTTAACCTGACACTTTTGCGTCTGGTGTTCTGTGCTCAAGTGTGTGGTTTTTCTCCAAGAGCTGCAACATGATATTAGTTGTTATTGGTAACCATTTCTTTCTTATATCCATAGATAAGTTCAACTGGGGAGTAACCAGGTTCTTGATTGACCCCAACTATGGAGACACCTGTCAGCATTTAAACTGTCTACATGTAACATCCTTTATGTTGACAAATATCAAAGAATATTTTTGTGTTTTCATTGTACATTTATTGATTTTTTACCTAAAATAATTTTTACTAGCACTAAAAGTTAATCTTGATTTTGATTTTCACGTTTTAAGTAAAATTGTAAAAAATAAAGCCAAAGTAAAATCTAGGGTTGTTGGTATGGAGGATGTTACATGCAGACAGTTTTAATTCTGACAGTTGCTGCTCTGGATACTAGCCATGCTTGTCTGACAAACTTTGACCAGTTGCCCTTGTCTTTACCATCCATTATATTTTCTAGAACATAAAGATGTCTGATCTTTAGACTTCTCATGCTTTTATTTTCCTGGGAAAGCTAAGCAATGTTATAGGATGCTTGATTGAGTTGCTTTTAAGCTGCTTTATATTTTTCCTGATAGTTTACAGCGCCATTATTGATGGTATAGTTGGGTGTGCCATATCCTGCAACTGCTGCTTTATAATGAAGTGGTTTATTGTTTCCCCACTATAATTGTTGGCTACCCAGGACTTTGGCCAGTGTGGGGTAAAGCCTATGGTTGCAACTAAGAAGCCTTTTTTCTACAGCTTCTGGGAAGAGCCCAATAACATCCAAACCCCAGAGCTTGAAGGTTTCTTGGCCAGGTACTAGGTTAATTGTAGGCTCAGGTTGTTCTGTGCTATTGAATTTCTCACATTAAGTGTACCTCTTTAATACATATGTGATACCATGCTTAAGGTTAAGACACCAGGCAATTTTTTAATATAAGATCTATTTCATCAGCTTTAGTGTATCCTAATAGTTGGTGGTATCTTAGGATAGTGGCAACTCTTTGTGAAAGGGAAAGGTTTGATTTTTTTCCATTTACAATGTAGTAGACAGTTTCATTTGGTACATAAAAGTTTTTCATTTTATTAATGTATTTTGGGTGTATTAATAAGTGACGGGGTCTTTTTCTTGGTTGTGTTGCAACTGAACCAATGAGGATTCAGTAATTGGAATTGGGGAAGACAAAAGTCCAATAGAAAGGACAGAATAATAAGAATAAAGTATCATTTATTGTAGAATATTGTGATTAATATACCATATGGAGAAATCCACAAGGCCACAAGGGGGTGGCATAGTGGGAAGTTCCATGTAAGGTTTGGAGCCAAGGAATAACTTGTGCAGGAATCAGCAAGTCAAATTGGTAGCACTCCTAATTAGGATGAAGTACCCGCCATTTGATATTGCCATCAGATTAATCCATAACGTTAGATATGTCAAGGGGCGGCTCATCAAGCGCCCCCTGTGTATTGTAAGATACGTTAGCAGGCAAGTCTGGAAGCTCAGTTGCAACAGTTGTATAGTCTGTTGTGTATAGATTGTGCCAGTCATAGTCCAGGTGGTATAGGTGATTCTCTCTATGCTGAAAAATTATAGACAGTTCATCATCTGTGACCAGATCTTCTTTTTTAGAAATCTAGGTTGAGCTGTTTCATAAGGTACATTCATTTGTCTTGGTGCTGAGCAAGTGCATGATGTATTTTAGAATAAATGGGCGGCTTTTGATTGGTGAGTACTTTGACATTGATATTCTCCTCTAGGTATCATGTCCACTTTGTGCATTTGTTATAGATTATAAAGATTTCCTTATAATGAATTGGGTGAAATTGCTCATTGTTAGTCAGTTTTCTACCTTTTAAACATACTGACAAGAGGTAGGCTGCCCTGGTTAGCAGATGCTCAACACTGCATCTATGGTGGTGATGTTTGAATCTGAAGCAAGCTTGTAGCAATCCTTTATATTTTATAATTGCAATCCTGGTGCCTTGATAAAACATTGTTTTAGGAGCAGGAAGTTTTATCACATTCCAGGGAGCAAATAAGTTTTCTTTTAGCACTGCCTTTGAACAGGCCATTGATCAGTGGGGTAAGTTTACTCCAGTCTTTAATATACTTTAAAAGCTAAAATATCATTCTTAGAGAACATGGGACTTGTTTCACAGAGGTGGGTTGTGAAAATCCACATGAGAGCATTGTTGCAGGTGAGAGCTGATTTGGCCACAATAAAGATTAAATGCCCTGAACAGGTAAATGTTGATTGGTTTGTTGATGTATGTAGGTTTTAGCCAAGAGAGGTGGGAGATCTAAACCAGGAAAGGTGGGCAAAGAGGAAATGGATTCATGCAATGGATGATGATAAGGGCCTGGTTAGCTGGAAAGGGACGTACCAAAGGAGTTCTGGGATCTTGGGACCAACTGTAAGGGAAGTACAGTTGAACAACTTTACCTAGGGTGGAGGGGTAAAGTTTCTCCCTGTGATTGTCAAGTAACTTTGAGGAAACCTTTAAACTACTAGACAAGATTGGATATGCCCAGAACCATTGTTGAGGTGGCTGTCTGGAGAAACAGCTGCAGAACTTGATGATTTAGAGGTTTCTGGGAAGTAAAGTTGGTTACTTTGTGCCTGAAAGCTCAAAATAACCACTTGAGTGAGTAAAAATAGTGGCAAAACATGAGAAGTTTCTGTTACTGATGGTCTAAAGTGTAGGTAACTGATGGGGGTCAAGTCAAAGTTGATTCACTTGTGAAGACTTATTGCCTGAGTTTGAGGTGTTGACTGATGAAGACTAGTGGAAAAGAGGAAAGACAATTGTGGTGAGCAACAACCAAAAAGAGCAGAAGAAGTAGGTATAGGCTATCAGAAGAGGTTCAAAACAGAAAAGAATGAGAAAATAAAGAACAGAAAATGATTAAGAAATAAAAAATAGAAAAAGATTTAAAAGAATTAAAAAAATTATAGAAGAAATAAAAAGAGATAATAACAGAGATAAATAAATAAGAGAATAAAATTGAGTAAAATAATAAGAAGAATATATAAAGAATTTATTATAGAATCAATATAGTAAAAATAAAGGGAAACTGGTAGAGCAGCACAAGGAAACTCTAAGGACAAAGGCTGGGTTTTCCCCCTTGCATTAAGAGGAGCGTAAAGCAAGCAAAAGACGGTTTCAAGTTTTGCTGAGGGGGAAAAACACAGGAAAGCACAGAGAAATGTTGAAGAAATTAAGTTACAAAATTTCATTAGGTAAAAAATAGGTAGAAACACTCAGATTGACCCAACAAAACATGACAGGAATTACAGGGAAACCGTTTGAAACATGGAGCCATGGTTTTTCCAGAGCAAGAGGATGGCAGGTTTGAACCAGAGTCAGGAGCAGGTCATCCAGAGGAATGTTTTGGCAAAACAGGCCAATCCAGAAGCCTGATTGGCTAAAGGCCAAAGCCTTTTTGATCAATGTTTTCCTTTTGGTTGAGCTGAAGGGAAAAAGCCTAAAAAGGGGATTGACAAGGAAAAGTCCTATCTGATTGGCTGAAGTAAGAACATAAGTTTAAGTTATTATAGAGCAAGAAAAACTGGATAGTTTAAACTTTGTAAATTCAGAAGTCAGAAGAAAAAATCATTAGAAACATGGAGCCATTTAAGGGTAAACAGTCTGAAACAAGGGGGGATATAGTGGATTTCAAAAGCCATAATCCAAGACAAGGAGCCCAAGACATAGGAGTAGGAGCCCAGGATCACCAGGAAGGAGCACACAGCCAAGAAAAAGGCAGCACAGGAATAGCAGGCAAAGAAGTGAGATGAAAAGTGCAGCATAAAGACTCCAAGTCGTGGAGCAGGACTGTAAAACAAAGGAAAAGAAGCCTAAGACCAAGTACAAGAAGTCCAAGACCAAGTGCAAGGAGTTCAAGAGAAAAAACAAGGACTGCAGACTTGGAAAACCAAATTGAATATTTTCTAAAACAGGCTATCTAAGAGAAGGTTTCTAAGGAGATCTTTCTTCTGAACTCAATAAAACACCACTCTCAACCCACATTTATTATCCCTAGTTGTGCATAGTTCTCAATGTGTGAATCACATAACATCTTATATCCTAGATCAGGGGAAGAAGATGTCTATTGCCAGAGCTGCCAAAGGTTTGTAACCAGCAAAAAATCAGTCAAGGAGTTGGAAAGATTTTCCAAAGCTAGAGATGACCACCAGAGGCAAGTAGTTCATAGGAAATTAGTTCAAGAGACTCTTCAAGGATTAGTATTAGCCCAAGGTTGATCTGGCTCCAGAAGAGGTCAAGGTGTATGGAGGAGATGCTTACCTGGTAATAGGAAAGGTACTTGAGGAATTTGCACCATTGTGAGAGAGGGGGGCTAAACTAAATAAGTTTGGCTTCCATCCTGGAGGGAGGATCCACCAGGACACCATCCAGTACAGGACTGGTATGGCTGCTCAAAGGGGCGTCCATAGAGAGGACACGGCAGATACCTGGGGGAAGTAGGAGTCCAACCCCATCAAAAAAATTCTGTTAAATAACCAGGATGCACGTTTGGGAGTGAGCTCTGGGGTGCCCAAGCCTTCCTCTGAAACCAGGACAAGTGGGTCCTCAGAGGGGAGGGCATAGGGTAAGCCAGACTGGGGGGCAGCAGAGGCTGTCTTGACGGCAGGGAACTCTAGGTCATCGCAAGTTAGACTTCTCACCACGTTCTCACTGGTAGCGTATATGTCCTGAGCATGTGTGGGGATATCTTCAAAAATATTCAAGAACTGATTGGGGTTGGTGCCAACATAGAGGAAAGAATTGGAGATACAACCCCAAAGATCTGGAAAGGTAGACCAAATCATTACCAGGGCTGGTGACAAAATAAAAACCACAAATTTGACCAGAGGCACTAACATTTTTGGAATCTGAAGGTGGAGCTCCACAAAATTACAGGTAGTTCTGTAAATTCCAAGTTTAATCTCAAACCAGGGGACTCTAGGACACAAGGAATAAGCAGGGAACAGCAACCACAGACCAAAGGGTTCAAAAGTGTATAGGAAAGCTTTACTAGAGAAGATATAAAGCCTCAGCATAATTGAAAGCAAAAAAAGTGCAAAATCAAACTTATAATAGGTAAATATATTAAATTTACTACTAATCTTTAGAATCAAGTCGTTTTCTTCAAAGCAAAAGAGGTAAGCTTTAACTTTAATGCTAACAACGTCAATAGGGACTTTGAAAAGTGGCAAAAGGGGCCAAAAGAGAGGAGAAAGGTAAGGAAAAAGAAAACCTTTACTGAAAATCTTAGAGAATCAAAGGACAATAAAAGACCCAAAAGAACTACTTAATTTTGAAGTGTAAAGTTTAAACTTTATTTGTAAGAATGAGCAAGCAGGGGACCAAAAGTCCCCTGTCTTACTTTAAGGAAAGCCCATTGAAATTAAAAGGTCAGGTGACCTCAGCTGGTCATTTGATTGGGTGAGATAGAATTTTTGCTAGTAATTTCAGGGAGTTTGAATGGTTTCTCATCAATTCCCAACCCAACCTCTGATTGGCTAGTGCCTAAAGAACACTTCTGAATGCCATCAATTCCAGTTAAGTTGGGATTTAATGATTTGGCAGTAGTGCGACCTGATTGCTTAGACCTAATTAATTTTAAATGTGGCCAAGCCCAAGCCAGAAAATAGTCCAAATTAATCAGGGATTCCTCCCAAGTGGGGACAGAATCCAAAGCACCATTATTCACCACTTGAGAAGGGTATTTCAACACAAATATCTCACCAATTGTGTGGGCTAAATCAAGAGGGAATTGAGGGGCTTGGCCAGCTTCTGAGCAGATTTTTTTGTGCAGCGCAGGAAGATTGTCCTATCCAGAGCTAAAAGGAGGAGTGACTTTACAACCATGCAGAACAGGTACAAGCCTCAACCCAAGAAGTTGCCCCATCTGGAGAGTTGCATCCCCTTCCAGTTGGCACCTGGCTTCAACCCAAGACATGTCATGGTGACCAATGAGCTGGAACACCACACAGGTCTTTGCATGTTAGACATAGCCTTTACCTTTTCAGGGTCTGCTTTGATGCTGCCATGGGAGCAGTTTCTCAGTAATTAAGGGTTACTTCTGCATAACCCAGCATCTCATGACTTTTGATAAAGCTTGGGTTTGAAAAGTTGAAAACATTTTTGTGCACATGAATTAGGTCTTCCTCTTTGTTGCTTGATAGGGAAAAGATGTGCTAGTATAACATATGATGCTTGATAGAAATAAATGGCTTGATTTATCATGGTACAACTGTAGCTAGTGCACTTGCCATTTCAAAATCCATGGGTTTACACTAAAATGAGCTTTATTGGGTTCCCTATACCATCTTTGGAATGGCTTTGACTTTTAATCCAACCTGGCTGTATCCAGATGTAAGTTTTTGTTTGGAGAAGATCTGGGAGCCTTGAGGGCATGTAAATAGATATTCAACTATATATAGTGGATGTCAATTGCTGACAGTGATTGCATTGGGAGCCTTTTAATCTATGACAGGCCAAATAAATCATGTTTTCTTTTTGAAAAAAATCTGCTGCACCCAGGGTGACTCTGATAAGTGAATGCAGCTCTTGACAAGATTATTGACAGTTTAATCCTTAAAAGTTCTAGCTTTTGTTTGGGAATTGATTTAAAGAGGTGCTTCTTTGGGCATGGATTTACTTAGAACCATGCCATTCTTGGCATCATGCTCAGGTGAGAGGTTTATGAGTTCTTTCTTGAAGACATGTTTGTATTATTTGAGTATTCATGTGAGTTCAAGTGGGTGTGGTTCACTTGTGCGTTTTTTTTGAAAATATACTCTTTTTATCTTAGGGTACAACAAGTATTTTCTTTTTTAGGGGTTCAGAGCTTTCTGGATTGATGGCTTGAATAAAGACTGTGCTCCCTAGTATAAGACCATGTTGATCCTTGAGGGTGGTGACATCAGCACTGTTGTGATTGATGGCTATGGTTTTAGTCTTCCATAAAGCACTAATTTTAACTCTGGAAAACTAGTCCATACCAGAAACAACACCATAGTTTAGTTTGAGCATTAAAAGATCATTAATACTGGTTTTTATCCCTTGTAAATAAAAATTGAAGGAAATCACTTTTTCTTCAAGTAGAATTCTATTACCATCTGCCTTTTGGGTGCATCTGAATCTAGAGTTTGCTGTGGGATTCTTTATTTGATAGAGAAATATTTGCTGAGAATGATTTTTTGAGCACTAGAACCAAACAAAGCTTTGTAAGTGTGGGATTTACAAGTACATGGATAGATAAAGAGCTGCAAGTGACCCTTGATCTTCAAGCTCATAAATGTGGTAGAATTTGGGATGCATTTGATGCATAGAGCAACATCAGTACCAGAAAAGTATTCATTTGTCTCATATTGAAGGGAGACAGATGCACTAAGGCCGGCTCCCAATCTTATTTTCCCTTCTCTTTAATATCAAGGTCTTTAACATCAGAGAAGATGGGTTTGGAGCCATAGTAAGTGGTATTATTAGTATTATTGACCTCTGTAACATTTTTTTATTGGAATGGGTGCTTTTATTGAAGTTGTTACTACTATTATGATAGTTGCCAAAGTTAGACTTATGCTTATTACTGTTATTTTTATCATAATTGTTGCAATTGCTCATAAATGCATCATATCTCATGAAAACACTCTTATTGATGTGTTTGGTTTCAGCAATGAGTGCTGGTATGTATATGTTTGCCTCAGGGTAGATAAGTGCAGCAATGAAGGGCTTTCTGTGATTGATGGAGGATGTACAGGCTTGCACATTGTCAGCTTGAGGAGAATTTTGGATCATGTGTTGGATCTCTTCAAAGCCATTGGTATATGTAGAAATAGGTGTCTCTTTACAGGAGTTGCTAAGTTAGATTTTAATATCCTGGGAAGATTGTTTGATGGGCAACTGTGGTAATTTTGACTCCCTGGTGCTCAACACTATAGTAAAGTGAGAATTCAGCTTTTTCCCTGATTGACAACTGGAAATCAACACTTTTTTAATTAACATATCTTGATGTACTGAAAACTTTTAATATAAAAAATTAAACTATACAACTATAATATACTAAAGTGATCTCAGATATCTCAAAAATACAATAAAAGTGTATCTTAATTAATGTAAATAAGGAGAAATAAGCAACTGCTTCTCATTTTACTATGTAATTTACACTCTTTATTATAAAAATATTTTTTATTACCATAAAAAATAAAATTCCAATGAACTAAAAATAAACATAAGCACAACAATAGAAGTTATGCAAAATATGAAGAAATATTAATCTTTATTTGATATAGTTCATATAAGTACAAATTTGAATATTTTATGTTTTACTAGTAAATTAACAAAAATTAAGATACTTTAATCACTTTCAACTATAACTATTCATCTCAAACTTGCCATGTATACATAAAATAACCAGTACTATCTAATTAAATCAAAAAATCAAAAATTAAAACTAAAAACTGAATGATCAAAACTAAAAAGTAAAAATTAAAGCTATAAAGTTAAAAGTTAAAACCATAGAAGTAAGCAAGCAATTTTACTCTTCATCTTTCTTTCCCCTTTTAATTTTAGCCCCTTCCAGGAGGGCAGTGGCAATAAGCTCAAGCTGTTTCTTAAGCTCAGAGGCCTTATACTTATGCTTGGCTGCACCCTGGATGGCCTTGGTGAAGAGGGTGGAGTGGGTTGTAGGCTTGGTGGGGGGGACGCAGTTGGCAAGATCTCTGAGCTTGGAGATGATTTTTTCTTGCTCATACTGCAGGAGAGAGAACTTATTGAACTTTAAATGAAGCCCAAATTTTGGCCTTAAGATTCTTGTGATAAGCCTCTAGTTCTGAGGTGGTCTTGAGCTCCCTGTTGATGGCCTCCCAGTAAACGTTCCAACTGGCCTTGGCACAGGCCTTGCCTTGCCTCTGTGTGACAACCTTCCTGATCCACTGGGGCTTGAAGTACTTGAGTAAAGGCTTGAAGTCCAAGTGCTTTACTATGTAAGGATCCTTTGAGAGATCCTCAAACCCCTGCAAAGTGTGCTCTGGCTTTAAAAAAGCCAAGGCACTAAATTGTGCAAGCACAAATTTACAGGTGTCTGAAGTGTCCCTCCAGCTCAACCTACTAATCTTGGCATGGGCCTGCACATTGCAAGCAACTGCTTGGTAGAAGTGGAACTGGCACCCCTGCTGAACAGCTTCTCAAATGCATTGAACTGAGCAGGCTCAAAGTCCATGATGCAAATGTGAGGCCCCAGAGCTCTCAGCCTTACCTTTTCCTCCAAGTCCAGGGTGGTCTGGTCCTTGTCAGTGGCAGGAGGGTTGGCATGGGTGTAGGGGGGTCTTCTTGGCATCATTGTTGTCAGAAAGGAGGGAAAGTTCTTGACAAAGGATGGATAAAGCACGGGTGTAGATGATCTCAGTGGCCCCAGGGAGAAGGAAGAAAGCAAGTGGAATCACCCAGATGTCAATCTGGGCATGGATCATCCAGAGCTGTTTGAACATCCGGGGACAAGTGGTGAAGGTACCATCAACTAGCCAGGTTGAATCCCTTTTTAACTCCAGCAGGTTTTGCTGAGTGGCATAGCAGATTATGTGGTCATTGCTGCTGGGCCCATCATTGTGAAGGAGGAAGCGCTCCCCACTCAGAAGCTGCTTGAGCTTGTGAATGAGTGTAAGCTCCAAGAGGACGTCTGAGGCCTTGAGGGAGGGGGATTGGCAGTAATACACTTATTTCTTATGAATTTAGCCAACTGTTCCAGGGTTGGTACTGACTTAAGATTGTTGGGTTTTAAATGCTGCAGGGCCTTTATAGCCAGATCAGATGCCTGGAGGTGAGAGGATGTTGGGATCATCTGGACAAGGTACCGTTTTAGCATCCAGGTTATAAAATGATTGGGGGCTCACAAGAGTGCTCCCCCTTCTCAGCAGTTTCTCTCTCCCAGCCCTTGGTATTTAGCCGGCCCCCGCAAGTCTTATCCTCACATACAAAGTGCTTGCTCTTGGTGGCACGCTTTTGATTATTGCAGTTTAAAATGTAATTGTCAGTGACATAACCAGGGCCGCCCTTTACTGACATGATTATCACAAGTGACAAACTCCTATTGACCATGCTTACTGGAAAACCTCAACTACAGGATTCAAACCCTGACACCCTGCGGGCCGCCAGCCCACAGGACCAGCTGCCTGCAGATTATCAGGCAGGAACCAGAACAAGATTTGACTTTGGAAAATCCTTTAAATCTTGATGATTCAAAATCACCTACATTGACACTCCCCACGTTAAAAGTTCATGTTAACCCAGCCAATCAGCGGGCAGGCCTGATCATAGAACTCAAAATAACTTGGGCCACCATAGAAGGGGAAACAAAGAAACTTCTTATAGAACATGGGCTGCCCAGAGATGACCAATCCCACAACCCAACAAGGAAATCAGAGTATTCCCAGTTTGAACCAGCCAATGAATTAACTCCTGTGATGGATGCCACCAAGGACAGGAAAAACCTGGTAGACAGTAACACCTGGGCCAAAGAATTTTGTAAAAGTTCACCCATGACAGATGGGTATACTTATACCCTGGACTGCCAGGAAGTTGCCCATTGACATTCTTGCAATAAATTGACATGAACCTTTGGTTCAACCAGGTTATTCCATATTTGATATTAGTTCTATTTCATTTACAGTCTACCTCCTGTGGTTCTGCATCTCACACCCATTAACCCCAAGAAACCGCAGACCAGCCTCCTGACCTTTATTGTCCACCAGGAGCTCCCTACAACCCAGTACATTTCACCAGGTACCCCCCCCCCAACCCAGTGTATTCAGAGTTCACCCTAGAGGAAATCCCAATCAGCAACCCTGAGGCAAGAAATAGAGAGACCAAGACTGTTTACAGGGAAGGCCACAAAATTACTATACCTCCCCTGCTATTCCGCAACAAGTACAATCACCTGCCTGTGTATTTAGTCCCCATGACTCCGCCTCTCACCCCGCGGCCCAACCGCCCGCAAGAATCTGTTGCTGCCAATGAATCCACTTCCACTCATATATTTGGAGTGATGTACATCACTCTTACTGGTTTGATAGATTCTATGCTACCCACCAGCATACCTTGGTCTCTCCTGGGCCAATTGTTATCTTATATTGTAAAGTTGGCCCCAATCTTGTGGTGGGCCCTCTCTGCCGGGCCCGCAGGCCGTCCGCCCGCAAGTTCCCAGGAACTCCCCACAGGCTGGATCCCTGACATTATGGCAATCTAACTCAAACACAGTAACCTGGGCCCCAAGATGTTGATAACTCTTGGGGATCTTGTATGCTACTTTTATTGATTTTAGCTTACTATGCATACAAGCTAGCTACCAACCTAATTGCATCAGCAAACCAACACCAAACCAGTACAGAACAGAAAGACGCCCTGCTTGGCTTTGAGAAGACCAAGACCCCAAACTTGCAGGTTCAGAACGTTATAGTAAATCAGACCACAAACAAGGTGGACATGCCTCAGATGGGGAAGCTCACCTTAGAAGAAGCCAGAAGAGCCATGCCAGTCCTCTATCTCCATTTCCAGGCTAACACAAACTCATATTCCAACAACACTGAGAAAATCCTTGGAGTGGCCTCCATGCTATCTGGCAATGCCTTAGACTGGTTTAGGAAGGCTATTGCCAAGGACATTGAGTTCTACCTGGACTACTCTCAATTTGAGAGTGAGCTGATGGCCACTGGCAGCAACTGAGACACCCACCATCACGCCCTCATCAGTTTACTAGACATTAGACAAGGACCACACACTCTACAAGCCTACACCAACAAATTCCTGAAACTGAAAGCCAGAACCCAACTTGAGGATCAGTTATCAGCCATCTTGTACCACCAAAGAGCTTGTCCTGCCTTAAAGAAGCTCCTTAAGCACCATCCCCCTACGCTTGGCCTAGACAAATTACTCCTTTTGTGTAGAGGATTGATCCTCAACCAGGAAGGCACCCTCTCTCCCACTCAACGTGCAAAACAAGCCCCAACACCCAACAGACCAGGAATGTACCCTGATTAACTACAGTGAAGGGTTGTTTTTATACTGCCACAAACCTGGGTACCTCACTAAGGTTTTACTCAAGAAGAGTGGTTCTACGGTTTCTTTAGCACAAATAAACACCTCTACCCAGTCTTAAAAATTTATCCAAGTTGAAGTACAAACACTCACAACATCCCAGACTGTGGAAGCTTTCATTGATACAGAGCTGAAGAGAGTTTTATTGACGCCACCCTTGCAAAGGACCTAGGACTAAAGGCCAACACCAAAGGTGTCAAAGTAATCATGAGAAATAGCTCTCAAAACTTGGATTCCTGTGCGCAACCAAATTGCCATTGAAAATTTGTCAGAACAACTATCCAGTGCTCCCCATCATCCTGAAGGGACTTCCCCACCTCTTGAACCTAGGAGACTCCTGGTCCCAAAGACACGGCGCTATTCTAAATTTCCATAATCAAACAGTTGCTTTAAATGGAGACAATTTGTGTGATGTGGTGCCATTCCAGCTTGGTCCAATCAGAAAAAGACCCAACACACTCCTGACACTAAAAATATAATCCAGTGTGGGAATCCTACCTGCCTCTTTAGATAAGTGGAACCATTTCTTCAGCAAGGAAGCAGCAACCCATCTCCCCAGCCACTCAATCTACAATCAAGCCATAGACCTGTTACCTGGAACCCAACCACACTACAGCATTTATCTACAGCTGCAAACATCGTGAATAAGTAGCCCTGAAGACATACCTAGAGGACATGACAAAAAAGGTTTTATACGGGTGTCAAAGGCCCCTTGCTTATCACCCATGCTGTTTGTAGGGAAGAAAGATGGCAGAATGTGTCCCTGCGTGAACTACCAGAAACTGAACAACATTACAGTGAAGAACTGCTACCCCATCCCCAGCGCTGACAACCTTTGTGACGTACTGACTGGAGCCCAGGTGTAATTAAAAATTGACCTGAGAGACGCCTTCAACCAGATCAGAATCAGAGAAGGAGACAAATACAAACAGCTTTCAAAACCAGATATGGGTTGTAAAAATACCTAGTTATGCCGTTTGGCTTGTGCAACGCCCCCAGTACTTTCCAAAGGATGATGAACTCTGTCCTAGTCAAGTACCTCAACCAATTCTGCACGGCATATTTAGAGGACATTTTCATATACAGCAAGTCACATGAAGAACACCTCCAACAACTTGACCAAGTACTAGAGAAACTCTCACAGGCCAACCTACACACCAAGCTGAAGAAATGCAAATTCTTCCAGTCTGAGGTCAAATTCCTGGTATATGTGGTAAAGCCTGGTGGGTTTTCTATGGCAAAGGACAAAGTGGAAGCAGTGACAGCCTGGCCAGTACCCAAATTCAGAAAAAACGTGAGAAGTTTTTTGGGCCTAGAAAATTATTGCAAGGATTTCATCTAAATTTTTTCTTGGATTACAATGCCCCTGACCCGTATTTTTTCTGACAAGGTCCAGTTTGTCTGGACTGAGGAGTGCACCTCCGCGTTTATGACCCTGAAGGAAGCATTCACGTCTGCCCCAGTCCTTGCCATTCCTGACCCATCTAAACCTTCTGTGATGGAGACAAATGCATCCAACTTTGTGGTGGGCAGGGTCCTTCTTCAGGAAGGAGGGGATGGTATTCTACATCCTGTAGCATATTACTCTAAGAAGATACTACCAGCTGAAGGGAACTACCCAATATACAACAAAGAGATGCTAGCTATAATGAAGACATTGAAGCATTAGTGCAGGTACTTGTGCAGTGCTGAACACCTAGTAAAGGTTCTGACAGATCACAAGAACTTAGTCTACTTCTTCAAACCACGCCAGCTTAACCAACAATAAGAAAGATGGGCCTTAGAACTGGCTGACTACACCTTGACCATAGACTACAAGCCAGGAAAAGTGAACATGGTACCAGACGCCTTGACCAGGAGAGCAACCTGTTCCCTCCTCTGCAGAAATCAAGGACTGCAACACCCATATACTACTAGACCCTGCCAGCCTAGGAATACAACTGAAGTACTTGAAGATTGCCGCCAGCAAACCCAATGTGATAGGAGCTCAGAAACAAGACACCTAATCACCTGAACTAGTTGAAGCCCTGATAAAGGACCCAGATTACCATCACTCAAAGAAAGGATATTTCCTGAAAGGCGCTACCCTGATGCTCCACAACAGAATCTATGTACCTGAAGGCCCAACCCAAACAAACGTATTGACTGACCACCACAATTCAGAGATGGCAGGCCACCCTGGTAGACACAAATCCCTCTCAAGTATCAAGCAGAACTATGCATGGTCAGGCATGGACAAGGAAGTAGCTTCCTACATCAATGGTTGCAAAACCTGAAGAAGAACCAAGACGCGTTGCTCAAAGCCTGAAGGACTATTAAGACCTCTGGACATTCCTACTGGACCCTGGAAGTCAGTGTCAATGGACTACATAGTAGAGCTCCCCCTATCAAAATCCTTTGATGCAATCCTAGTAATGGTTGAACGTTTCACAAAAAGGGCTTACTTCCTCCTGACCACTACCCACTGCACAGCAGCTGAGACTGTCAGACACTTCCACAACCGCATCTTGACACAACACAGCACTCCAGAAGAAATCATCACCAACCAAGGACCTCAGTTCACTTCCCACTACTGGACCCAAGTGATGAAAGACCTTGGAATAAAATGTTGCGTGTCAACCTCTTACCACCCACAGACAGACGGACAAACTGAACAAATCAACCAAATCTTGAAACAATACCTCTGATGCTACACCCGCGCAGACCAAGACAACTGGGAAGAGATGTTACCCATGGCGCAATAATTCTATAACAGCAAAGATCAAGCATCCACAGGCATGTCCTCCTTCAAGGCTAACTACGGGTTTGATCCATCATGGGACCCTAGCATTGGCAGCAAGGAACATGATACATCAGGACAAACCTGGATTAAACAAATACATACCACCCAAGAAATCTTCCTAAGGCACCTGATCTGCGCTGTTAAGACCTATAAAGCGTTTGCTGACAAGAAAAGAGTCCCCAGGAAACCCCTGGAGATAGGTGATGAAGTTTACCTCAACTCACAGAACGTTCCCCTATACATACCCAGTAGGAAGCCAGCTCACCACCGCTGTGGCCCTTACAAGATTATAAAGCAAATAGGAGAAGTGGCGTACAAACTAGAACTGTCGCCTACTTGGAAAATCCACAATGTCTTCCACCAATCACTGCTATTCAAGAAAGAAGGAACCTCCCTTCCCCACCAGAAGATCAAGACCAACCCCCTGCCCATCCAGGAGGGACACATAACCAAATACAAATTGGAGTACATCTATGGACACCACCTCCACTACAAGACCCCACAATACTACAAAAAATGGGTAGGTTACCCCCCCAAAGAGAGCACCTGGGAACCTATCTCCAACCTGCCTAACGCACATGGAGCCATACAGCAATACTTAGAAAAGAGGGCTAGGAAAGAGGAGGGCAAAGGGAGAGAAGGGGATGATTTCATGAGTGACAAACTACTATTGAATATGCTTACTGGAAAACATCAACTATAGGATTTGAACCCTGACGCCTTACAGGCCACCAGCCCGCAGGACCAGCCGCCCGGCTGCCCACAGATTCTCAAGCAGGAACCAGAACAAGATTTGAATTTGGAAAATCCTTTAAATCTTGATGATTCAAAATCACCTACATTGATAATCCCCACATTAAAGTTTCTGTTAAACCAGCCAATCAGCGGGCAGGCCTAGCCATAGAACCTGAAATAACTTAGGCCACCACGGAAGGGGAAACAAAGAAACTTCCTATAGAACGCAGGCCGCCCAGAGATGACCAACCCCACAACCTAACAAGGGAATTTGAGTATTCTCAGTTTGAACCAGCCAAAGATATTAACTCCTGCAATGGATGCCACCAAGGACAGGAAAAACCTGGTAGACAGTAATACCCAGGCTAAAGAATTTTGTAAAAGTTCACCCATGACAGATGGGCATACTTATACCCTTGACTGCCAGGAAGTTGCCCATTGACATTCTTGCAATAAAGTGACATGAACTTTTGGTTCAACCAGGTTATTCCATATTTGATATTAGTTATATTTCATTTACAGTCTACCTCCTGTGGTTCTGCATCTCACACCCATTAACCCCAAGAAACCGCAGACCAGCCTCCTGACTTTTATTGTCCAACAGGAGCTCCCTACAACCCAGTACATTTCACCAAGTACCCCCCAACCCGGTGTATTCAGAGTTCACCCTAGAGGAAATCCCAATCAGCAACCCTGAGGCAAGGAATATAGAGACTGAGACTGTTTACAGGGAAGGCCACAAAATCACTATACCTCCCCTGCTATTCCGCAACAAGTACAACCACCTGCCTGTGTATTTAGTCCCCATGACTCTGCCTCTCACCCTGCAGCCCAACCGCCTGCAAGAATCCGTTGCTGCCAATGAATCCACTTCCACTCATATATTTGGAGTGATGTTATCACTCTTACCGGCTTGATTGATTCTTTGGTACCTGCCAGCAGACCTTGGGCTCTCCTGGGCAAATTATTATCTTATATTTTAAAGTTGGCCCCAATCTTGTGGTGGGCCATCTCTGCCAGGCCTGTGGGCCGTCCACCCGTGAGTTCCCAGGAACCCCCCACAGGCTGGATCCCTGACAATGATGGGGGAAAACATGGAAGCGCTTGGGGACTTTGAACTCTCTGTCCACATTGCAGTATTGTGGATGACCAGTGGATCCCAAGCCACGTGACCAGAAGCTTTTAAATTCTTGGAATATTCCTCAGGCTCATCTTGTGGGTCAGATGAGGGAGGGGAGAAGAGCTATCAGGAGGAAGAGGGGAAGGGCTCTTTGAGGCCTGCTTGGATACATCCTTTTTCTTATCAGAAGAAAAGTGGGCTCCTTGGCAGCCTAAGACTTCTTGGTACAGTGCTCCTTGGTGGGTTCAGAGTTGGCCTCTGACTTTTAAAAAGAGTGGTCAGTGAGGGGGTCATCACTTTTATTTGAGGAATTGGGAGAGGAAGTTGAAGATGAGGGTGAAGGAGTGGGAGGAGATGGGGTGGGGGTGATGGAGACTTTGCCTTTGCAGGCTTCTTGACACGCTTGGGGTGGTGTCTGGTTGTTTGGAGCCCTTGGAGGCTTGGCGCTTGGTAGGCTTGTTGGATTTGGATGATTGTGGATAAAAAAGTTTAGTTTTATAAATAAAACAGTATGAAAGATATAAACACAGAGGTAAATTAAAGAAAAAGTTAAATAAAAAGTATGCAAATAAAGCTTTATTTATCAAGAAAAAAACATAACATAGGGAAATATAAGCAAAATAGGAACTCAAAGTGTTGAAACTGCAGGCTTGACCTGCCAGCAAGGTTCCAACCAAGAGGGTTTGTGACCCGCAATCCAATCATCAGGTCACTTGAAGCCAGACTAGGAAGTCAATTTGAATTAACAAATCCAACAACATGAACAGATGATGATCCCTTATGGTGGATACTTTGTTTTGGCGCTTGACTCATTGCCAGGATCAAGCCACCTCCTTCTTTCATCCAACCATGTGATCAACACAATCATGTTCCTGTTATCCTTGATACACAATGACTATATAATCACTATCACTCAATAAAGGTTATTATCTAGCTTCTAAATATTTTTCCCCTTGTAACTGCTAAAACAGCACAGTTACAACATTGGTAGCACAGGTAGGGTTTCCATCCTACCTTATCTTGAAAAATTCCGCCTGTTGCCCACACACACCGCGGCCAACAAATTCTTGACAGAATTATTTCTGGCCTCCCACCTGACTGGACCCCATACACTCCTGGTACTGAGATACCCAATGGCTTTGTCCTGTACCAGAATATGGTGATTCCACTACCCGCCTTCAATGCCATGTCTGCACAAGGGTTCTTCCAGGCTCCTGCCTCCATGATGCAACCAACTTAAAAAGACACCATGCCAGCCTAAGTAGCCCAAAGACTGTGAAGTGCTGCCTTGGAACCTTTTGCTGGGGCCAACAACGACAACACTGCCGCATGGATCCAGTCCGCCCAGAGCAAGCTGGCCCAGCTGGAATGCCCACAGCAATTTTGAATTGCAGAAATTTTTATTCACCTGACCAATAACACTGGCACCTGGTGCAACAAGTGGCACAAGGAACACACCAACAAGAATTGGGATACCTTCAAGCAAGACTTCTTGGCAAGATTTGTGCTTAAGGATACAGCGCTCATGATAATACGCCAAGTAAAGAACCTAACCCAGACAGGCACCGTGAAGGAACTCACCTGCGCCTACAAGGAACTCTGTCTCTGTGCCCCATCCAACATGGCCTTTGACACCCCAGCCACACACCTCATGTACTATGAAGCCCTTAAATTGCATGTAATGAGGCACATGAACCTGGACCAGGTAACCAACCTGCAAAGCTTTTACCGTGAAGCGGAGAAAGCAGAGCAAATCTCCAACACACTTCATAAGGCACAAACTGGGAAACAAGAAAGACCCAAGGACTCCCATCCAGGCCGGCGCTCTACTCAACCACCCCCTGGAGGTAACAGGAATAACACCAACCACAAACCCACAGGTTTGAATGGACATGTAAATGGAAACAATGGCCAGTTGAATTGTACCCATTTCCGTGTCACCGCCACACAAGGCAATCAAGACAAGGAAAAAGCCCAGGGAGAGCATTAAGCAAGCCAAGCTCTCCCCACACAACTCCTGACTTGCCCAATGATGAGTACCAACCCAAGGACGTGAACCAGTGCCTAATAATCCAGGTGCCCTCAGAGGACCTGGTACTTTACACCATCACCAGACATCCCAATAAACTGATGTCCTATCCTTTCCGCTTTTGTAGTTACACAGGCTCAGCACTCCTGGATTTGGGTGCAGATTGAAACCCAGTCAACAGTAGCTTTGTGGACAAGTTCAAGCTACCCACTAATCCTTTGCGTGTTAAAAATGTGGTTTTAGCTGATGAACATCACATTGCTGTGACAAGGGAAACCGCTCCCTTCTCTGTCATGCTTGAGAACCTCCACTCCACCATCCAAGGTCCTGTCATTAACTTCCCAAAGTTTGATATTGTTCTGGGGCTAGACTGGTTACAGAAGAACAATACTCACATAGACTGGGCAACCTCAGTGTTGACCATCAAGCATGAAGGCGTCAACCACCAGATTACCCTGACTCTGTGGACCAACTCCTACGCAACAACATCTTTGTACACATCACAGAGACCCTGGACAAAAAGGAAAACCTGAAGGCAAATGACTGGGACTCTTGTCAGTACAAAATCATACACTTCAAAGATCACCAAGATACCTCCACGCCTCAGGACCTCAAAATTGGGGCCCACCATCCAGAAATCTTCAAGGAAGCGCTGCTCAGGCTTCCCCCTGAGAAGCACATTCAGCACTCCATCCAACTCAAAGGGGCTGTACCCAAGGCGCGCCCTATTTACAGGCTGACCCCAAATGATAACAACGCCCTATGCGCCTACCTCAAGGAGGCTTTGGAAAAAATACTTATCTGCCCCTCACAGTCTCCCTTTGGGGCTGCTGTATTCTTAGTGGCCAAAAAAGATGGTACCTTGTGTCTGATCACAGACTAATGAGCCTTAAACAAAGTTATCATCAAGAATCATTATCCACTACCACTAATTGACAACCTCTTTGACGCCTTGGGAGGAGCCACAGTCTTCTCCAAGATTGACCTAACCACAGGCTACAACCAGATTTGTATTAAGGAGGAAGATATTCCCAAAACAGCCTTCTGCACTAAATACAGCTCATAAGAATGTGTGGTGCTCAACTTTGGCATAATAAATGCCCCGTCCACCTTTGTAACCTTCATGAACAAAGTGTTTGCTTTGCACATAGGCAAGCATGCCCTAGTCCACCTAGACAACATCATTGTCTACAGCCCCTTGGTGGAACAGCACTACAAAGACCTAGAGGCAGTCTTTGCTACCCTGAAACAACACAAAATGTTGGCCAAGCCCTCCAAGTTCCAGTTCATCCGCAAACAACTACCCTTCCTGGGACACATAGTCTAAAAGGACAGCATCAAACCCAACAGTCAGAAGATACAGGCCATCTGCAAGATGCCACCCCCAAGGACAAGTCAGAACTACGCACCTTCTTGGGAATGGTGGCCTATGTACAACGCTTCATACCCAACTATGGTGTCTTGACCGCCCCCTTGTCCGCCATAACAGGCGCCAAGGCCAAGTTTGTATGAACCCCCCAATGTGACCTCTGTTTTAGATGCCTCAAGGAAAAACTCACGACAGCTCCCATCTTACAATACCCCAAACGGGATGGCAAATACCAGATGGAAACCAATGCCTCAGATGCATCCATTGGGGGAGTTCTGCAAATTAAGAATAGTGACTTCCTGCCCATAGCCTACAAGTCACGCAAGTTGACAGATGGCAAGTGTAGATACCCTATCCACAACAAAGAACTCCTGGCCATTGTACACTGCCTAGTCAAATGGCGCTGTTACCTGGAACGGCAGGAAGAATTCACAGCATTAACCAATCATAAGTCACTCATCTATTTCAAGACAGGTAAACTTGTCACGCCGCCAAGCACAATGGATGGAAATCTTAGAAAGGTTTAACATGCTCATCCAATATAAGCCCAGGGCCAAGCTTGCCATGGCAGACGCTCTCTCCTGCCTGTATGTCTGTGCTTCAAGAAGAGAGAATGGGCTCAACCCAGACTGGCCTCTCTTAATACTACGTACAAAAGACAAAGGGTTCCCTGTGGGCACCATCAACATAACCAGAGAAACAGTCATCAAGAATGAACACCTCTTTGCTGACGTATACAGGACCCTTCACAGAAAGATGACAGACGGTACAACCATTCCCTACATCCCCACACACCAGCAAGTCAACACTATCCTTTTCTATCACAGAGATCTTGGACATACCAAGAACTAAAATCTATTGAATTCTTAAAGCATAAAGCCTGGTGGACAACCTTATATTGCAGCATTCAAGAAGTCCTAGAACAGTGTGAGGTATGCAAAAAGCTTGGCAAAAGCAAAACCCCCAAAAAATTTAGTACTCCCCATTTTCACACAACTAACTTTCAAAGTATGGGCTCTTGACATTGTTGGCCCCATGCCAGGGAAATACAACAAAAAGAAATACATCATCACTGCCATTGACTTTGCTACAAGATGGCCAGTAGCCCAAGCAGTAAGGGCACACACTGGCAACAATGTACAACAATTTATTAGCAAAGAGATAATCAGCAAGTTTGGAAAGCCAGAACTCCTGATAACCAATGAAGAAAAAGAATTAACCTCCAAAACCACCAATGTATACCTCGCAAAAATAGGGTCAAACACACCATGACAACGCCATACCACCCACATGCCAATGAATGTGTAGAGCGGCTCAATGGTAGCCTTGTACAAGTCTTAGCCAAACTCACCGCTGGGAGACCTGAAGACTGGTATAAGCAGCTACCAACTGCATTGCTTGTGTGTCAAACCCAAGTGAACAGATCCACCAGAAAAAGCCTGTTTGAGCTGATATACAGCACACAGCCAAATATCATTAAAGCATTGACAGGACCTAAACTAAGAATTCCAAGTAGAGTCCCCCCATACTCAGACCCTCACGTTTTAGAGGCTAACAGTGAACAAACAGTGAAGGAAAATGAACGTCTGCAAAAACCTTTGTCCCCATCTGCAATAGACATGAAGTTGGGGGAAAATTTGGGTCATGAACGTTGACAAGAGCAAACTGCAACCCAAGAAAGTGGGGCCAGCAATCATTCTAAAGGTAAACAAAAATAACACTTACATTGTGCATCAACTTGGAAAGCGCAAACAAGACAAAACCCTACACCATGGTTGCCAAAGACCCTGCAAAGCAAGACAAAAACAATGCAAAACTGCCCTGCCTGCCACAGAACAACATCTAGTCCAGTATGGCGCCCAGGCTCTCAACAACCTCCCCAATGACCTACCCCCAGAGGAGGCCAACCTTCAGTTGGGGGGTGTCAAAACAGCAGGCTCAACTTGCCAGCAAGGTTTTGAGCAAGCGGGTTTGTGACCCACAATCCAATTACCCGGTCACCTGAAGCCAGACTAGGAAGTTGTCTCAAATTACCAAATCCAACAACATGAACATATGATGATTCCTTAGGGTGGATACCTTGTTTTGGCACTTGACTCATTACCAGGATCAAGCCACCCCCTTCTTCCATCCAACCGTGTGATCAAAAATCATGTTCCTGTTATCCTTGATTCACATTAACTATATAATCACTACCACTCAATAAAGGTTATTATCTAGCTTCTAAATATTTTTCCCCTTGTAGCTCTGCTAAAACAGCACAGTTACAACAAAAGTATAGATATAAAGGTTAAAAAATAGAAAATAAGTGAATTTATGATGAAGCATCAAAGATGTTTGGTTCAGTATAATATCTTAGTGCTAAATCAATGTAAAAGTATAATTAAAAATAAAAAATATATGAAAATTATATGGAGTATAGCAGAAAAAGTAGTAGATTATAATTGCAAAAAATTATTATGTGGATTTTTTATTGGGAGTTGAAAAATCAAAACATAGTAAATTGTCAACTTTAGCACTGTCAATCAGCTGGGAAAAGCTGAATTCTCACTGTTGAGTATGCCAGAGTTGAGCAGAAAATCAAATTTACTATGTTTTTTACATATAAAACTTGCTTAAATTTAAAACAGATTCAAAAGTTAACCCAAAAGCAAGGCAGTTCCATATGCTCAAAAATAAAAAAATACAACATAAGTTATAAAAGAAAATTATTAGTAAGGTGTTTATTAGTGATAATATTATGCTGTGAGGAGCTGGGAGTGACTAATTTACCATAGTGTTAGTTAAAACGTTAAGAAGCTCTCTGTACTAATCCCCAAGTTAAAGTGTTGAGTGGGTGAGTGTTAGGTGGCGCTCATAGTGTGTCACATATTAATTTAGCCTTAATTCCAAGCCTTTGATTAGTTGAATTCAAAACCAATTGGGTGTCAAGTGGATAGAGTCAAACAAAGAAGATGTTGAGTTTCAGTTTTTTTATAAATTACATATGAAATCTCTTAATAAATTGGGCTTAAATTATGTGGCATCACTTAATCCATAAACCCAGAAATGACATAATATAAAACAAGTGGGGTATTTGATTAATGTCTATATCACTAAATCCAGTATAGTGGTGCTTGGGAGCCTAATCAACGACTATGGACACTAATAATAAAAATATAATAGTAAATAATAAAATTTTATATAAGTGCATATGTATTTTATTAATAAAATTAAAATTTGGCTTAAAAAGTGTCAAACTGGTCACTTTTTGTTTTAGAGTGTTGAACACAGGTTTTTCATTTCTATTAGTAAATTTACTTATAAATTGCCCCTTAAATTGGTATTTTAGCTAACCAAATTATTAAACGGAGTTGAGTTCAAGTAAATTTAACCTTGGTTTTTGGTTTTGAACCCCTAAATTAATAGTAAAAATTAGCTTAAAATCAGTTAAGCTGAAAATACTAATAGATTCACATATGCGGCACTCAACTCCCTGGTACTTGACAAAGTGTTGAGTACCAGGGAGTCAAACTTAACACAGTTGCCATTTGATGAGAAGATTAGAAGGGATTTCTGCTCCAAATCTGTCCCAATTGTCAAGCTGAGCACCAGTTTGAGACCTCATCCAAGTGTAAAAACTAGTTATCAGCATCTTCAAAGAGTTGCTTACTGGCTTTCCAACCTAGTGGCTGTGAGAGATGAAGCCAGTGCAGAGTTTGGCATCTTAGTGATCAAGCCATCTGATGCCAGCTTCTTTGGTTTTCCAGAGAATTTTTAAATGATGATGTAATTCAAACAATCAAGCTGATCTTTTTTAGATGTGAAAGTAAGGTTCATGGGTAGAAACGTATAGAATGCCCTTGGTGCATGATTTGGGCATGGTATATTCTCTAAATATAATGTGAGCTGGTGAGATGCCTTCATCAAAGTTTTGGGATGAAATATACCTTTTCAGGTATCCATAGATGTGACTTGGTTGGGGGACTGGAAAAGGTGGATGGCTCTTGTTGATATGTCATTTCATTAGGTGTGGTCAAAGAAAAGAAGATACCAGTGATAATCAGGTAACCTATAGAGTTAAGATAGAGATATATATGAAGAATGAATTTCTTGAGTAGAAATTTGGATTTTAAGCTAAAATTACTGTGGTTTGATCTTGGTAAGGGTTCAGGATCAACTATGGGTGAGGCAGGATTTGTGGCTATTTAATACATAATGAATAATTGATTTGGTAAGGGGAAAATGATTATCATCAAATGAAAGCTAAGAAGGGTTGAGTCTGCTCCCTTGATAATATATTTGAAATTACTATGCTTCATGTGCTCAAGATACTATTTAGTATGAGAAATTTAGGTTAAACCAAAAAGAGAGACTGTAGCATATTATAAAGTGTTGGAAATTTATACTCACACAAAGAAATGGTAAAATCTTGAGAAATAGACCATCTTGTTGTGACTCTGAGGATTACTTTGATATAGTTGCCTTTCATGGATTGGCTATCATTATTATTGTTGAATACCATTAAAGGGGCTTATATGGGTATAAGCTGCTTATAATTTGGTTCGTGTACTGATATGTGATGCTTAGAGACTGTGGGGTTCCTGGTCACCAGTCCCCAAAGTGTGTCCTGGGTCATAGCCAGGGACCAGCTTGGAGGAGTTGTCATTCTCCAACAGTGGTGAGTGGTTGGTTTGGAACCTGTACTTGGCCTGCATAAGAGCAAACTCCTCCAGTACCTTCCCAATCACTAGGCAAGTGTCTCCCCCATACACTTTTAATTCAGCAGGCGCCAGCCCTTCTGTAGGCTGATACCAATCCTGTAATAGTCTTGCAAACTCTCTCCCAATAAACTCTCTTCCTCTATTTGGCATTTCCAGATGCCTAGTCACTTTCTCCCACTCCTCCTGGGAAGACTTACTAGAGGCAAACTTCCTGCACCCTAGGCAATAGGATTCCTTGTCCCCTGGGCTAGGATAGAAAATGTGGGGTAATTGACTCATAGGACTTATATCCTTTCTTAACACGGAAAAATTGGATAGGAGTTGTAATAGGCGCTTTATTCACAGTCAGAAGGAAGATCCCCTTAGAAACCTTCTGATATATGGCCTTGGGATAGGGAATAATGAGAGGTTTGTGCCAATACTTGGATTCCTTTAACAATCTCTTGGACTCCTTGTACTTGGTCTTTGGCTCCTGCACCTTGGTCTTGGGCTCCTGCGCTTTGGTCTTGGGTTCCTGCACTTTGGTCTTGGGCTCCTGTGTTCTAATCTTGGGCTCCTGTGGTCTGTTCCAGCTCTGGCTTCCTATTCTTGGTCTTTGGCTCCTTCTGTAGCTTTTGTGGCCTTTTTAATCCACTTGATCCAGTCCCTGAAGAGTCTCAGATAGCTCTCCCTTTTATAACCCCTTGTTTCAGACCAAAAACCTCTCTTAGAACTCTGGTTCTTCAAATCTTAAACTATCCTGTTTTTCTCCTTATATATTAGATTAAACCTTTAAACTTACTTCAGCCAATGAAAGCCCTGAATTTTCTGCTTTTGCTCCTCATTTTTTAGGCTCCAACTCTTAAGTTAAAGCCCTTAAAACACTGATCAAATAGACTTTGGCTTGCAGTCAATCACACACCTCAATTCAACGGTTTTGCCAAAAAGGTTTCCCTGGATGAATTGCTCTTGACCCTGGTTTGAACCTGAGGCTGTCTTGCTCCAGGTAAACAACTGCTCCGCGTTTCAAACGGTTTTGCCATAATTCCCATCATGTTTCCCCAGCAAATCTCAAGCGCTTCCACATATTTTTTACTTAGGCAAATTTTGACCCCTCAATTTTTTGACGTTTCTCTGTGTTTCTCTGTTTCTTTCAACGTTTTGCAACTTTGAACCTGCTTGCTGCTCGTCCTTTTGCCTCTTCTATTGTTCTCGGCAAAATTTGCTATTTTGCCTTTACAGTTTCTCCGTTCTTTTTCCAGCTTCTTTCTGGCTCATTTGCTCTTCAATTCTTCTTTTTAAAATAACATATAGTTCTAACAAACTATATATTATTTTTCCTCCTCTTTCTTTTTTAATTATATGATTTTAATTCCTTTTTTAACCATAATCAGGCAGTATTTAATTATTATTTAACTGCTTTTTTATCTATTTTACTCTTAAAAGACACCAAAATCAGCTCTTCCAGCCTCTGCATCCAGTCTGGCTAGTTCATCCTCTCAGCTCTTCAGTCCTTCACCACAAACTTCTGGTCCTTTGGCCATCCTGCTTTATGATCAGCTAGTCCTGATCATAATCTTCTTGTTCTTCAACTTCTCCTCAGCCATTTCCTCAACAAATCCTCACTAGGAACCTCCTTTGTTCCTTCTACACTGTTGTGTTTGGCTCCAGGGGACAACATCCTGGAGGACACGGCGGGAAATCTTTATTACAAAAGATTTGATGTTTGAAGCTAGCCTTGGGTTAGCCTTCAGGGCAAAATTAAAGGCACATACCTTAATTCCCTGGAAAACAAGATGCAAAAGTCCTTTTGGCAGAAAAGACAGGAAAAGCTTGAAGATCATAAAAGCCAACGCAAATGTGGATAAACTTGTCTTTATTAGGAGTAATGATTCTACTTTAAATAGTTGACAAGAGACAATGATCACTTAATAGGAAGACAGAGTGGCTGAGGGGGTCACGCTGGGATGGGGTCATACCAGGATCAACCACATACAGGTATGAGAATCTGGAATGGTTGGCTATTGAACCAGACCCATTTACAGAAGGCAGGGAATTTATGAACTCAAAGGCAAAAACAGCCAAATCTTTGCAACTATCAATATTCAAAGGCCAAATCAAAATAGCATTAATTGCGCAATTTACAACATACACACTGAACCATATTGGTTCCCACAATCCAATATGAATTAACAGTCCATCAACTAGCCTTCACTGTGACCAAACAGTCCCTCCTGTTAGTTTTCTCTGTTAATTCTGTGAACCACCTCAGTTCTTTATCTCAGTCCCCATTACCAGAACTTGTAGACCCAGGCATGATTCTACATTAAACTGGCGTTTGACTGGGCCCTTGTAAGTGGCAATCCACTTAGGCCATTCAACCATAAATCTATGTCTATGTGCTGTCTTTACTCACCCAGGTGACAAAGTCTGGTCTTTTAGCTGCAAAGTAATCAGATTTACCTCCCAGAGGCCTGATCACACCAAGTTCTGCAGCTTGCTTCCCCAAGCAAACCGCCTTGGTGACACCTCTGAGAAAATCTATGCCCTCCAATGCTCACTTTTGGTTTCCCCCAAAGCTCCCATAGGGGCATAGACGAGGTCACCCTACCAGTTCATTAGGTAGGGTGCTTGCTCACAGACCTCCTTCAAGTGTATTAGGGTATGTAGAGCTCTCAAAGCTCTTCCCCTCCCTGGCAGCCCGCGTTACTTACCAGGGGTCCAAAACCTACTCCCCCCAGACAGAAAAAGTTCCCTGCTTGCTATTTCAGTCTTCACCCTTCCGCAGCCACAGTTCCCTGCAAGGTGAAGCACTATAGCCCAAAGCAGCCATTTTCTTCTGCTGGGTGGAGGCAAAATCTACCTCTGGTAGTCCTATGTTACCTACTAGGCTCACCCTACTTACCCCTAGCAGCCCTATGTTACCTACTAGTTCACAGCGTCAACAGCTAACCACACATTGTCACTCTTCAGCATATTGTCTTTATTTGAAGCCAAATCAACCCTTGCCTGCAAACCATCACACATGTGGATCACCACAGAGACTCTTTAATGTAGCCCTGAAAGAAGCCAGTTTGGAGGTTCCTTCTTTCTGGAACAGGTTCCTGATTCTTAATTTAGAAAGACACTCAACTAAATGTTATTGCTGAGAAAAGCTGCTTCTGTGTAAAAGTTGAGGAGATGCTGGGGTCAGGCCACAACAACATATTATTAGAGGCTGTTGTAGCACTGTACTGGAAGGCTAAAGCAAGTGGTGCAGATGAGTGGGGGTAACCAAGTTAGATTGGTTGTATCACTGGGAACGCTAAGGTTCAGATATATTGTTGAGGATGGGGGTCATTTTTTTGCTAAAAAAATGCATGGATGCAGTAATGTCATGAAGTGATTGGTTTTAAACTAGCTGTCACTATAATCACACATTGATCCATTAAACTCGGTGAACTAGAGTATGATGGTACTCTTGTTCTGGATGATAATTAGTCCAACTGATCAACTAAGTTGCACTCTGAGTTCATATTAACTAACAATCATCCAATCATTATGTTAATATGGGGCTAAGTAATAGAGGAAACTGGGCTGTAGATAGAGGATCCTGGCACTCTGCGGCACTTGTTAATCCCTTTCCTACTATATAACTCTCTTCTTGACTTATTAAATAAAGATCAATTTACATAACTTATAACTTATTATACACATTAGGCTAAAGAACTTATCTTAGCTTAGTCTTTAATAACAACTAAGGCTCTATTTGAGTTAAGTGAAAACAGCTATCAACCACCTGACAGCTGAAGTTAAAACATTTGGTGCTCACTCTAGCATGCATCTGTCCAATGGTACTTGTTGCCCTGCTGGGGACTCGTCTTTTGTGCAGGAAGGTGATGGAGATAATCTTCTCCATGCCTTCTTTTGCTATCTCCAGGACCACCCTGATGGGCTCTTTACGGAGAGCAATTGCCCTGCTGGAACAAGGGATAGTCTGCCTAACAAATTTGTGTCTTTTGGTCAGTTTATGACTGATGTACAGCATCCCCGCCAGATAGAGGATCAGTCCTCTCTGCACCTCAACGTCCCAGTGCCACTTGAAGTGGACAGAAACGCGGAGCCTACCCAGCAGCAGCTGGAGCAAGCCATCAGTAGCATGGACCAGGGTGCGTACCAAAATGGGAAAGCACACAAGAAGCTTGCTATACTGCCATCTTACGGCATAACGGCTAAAGAGAAGTTCCGTAACTTTACAGGAATAACTCCTAACCAGCTTTGGTTGCAGATGAAAACAATCAAACAAGCCAAGTAGTATATCCATAGCTTTGCACATTCCGCCATTTGCCACAACTGGACCCACTTGGGCTATCAACTGTCCCTTATTTTGCATCAGAGAAACTTGATAAACAATCAGCAGGCTTTCCTCTGTTGCCTGTACAATGAACTTACAGGCTCCATGACCAACATCAGTCATCAACTAAACAGCTTGGCTGGCCACCAAAACTTCACTGCAAATTGGTCAGCACAGCTGGAGGAACACCTGACAAACTACGTGGTCAAAATAGTTGATACCATGCTTGAACACAAAGGGCTGGACAACAATTGGCTTGGTACAGTCACTCATCATGTAAAAGGGGCAGAAGCCACCTTCTGCTATCTATGCAGCAAGGTTGAGTTGCTCCACTGCTTTGTAATAATGATCAAGGATGGGGTTTCTTCCAAAGGTAACAAGAAAGCCACTGCCATTATCCAGCAGGACATGAAGGAGCTGTCCAAACATGTCAGTGAGATTGACAAAGGTCTGGGACTATCCCTTTCCAACTGCAACCATTTCAACATGGAATTTCCAAAGTTTGCAAAAATTATTGACCACAATCACAACTGCACAGAAGAAAATCATGATAATCTGGAAAGATTAAGTAATAGTCATTGGGCTATGCAAGAAAAGAACAATGTGTTGTTCAAAAAACAGGAATCACATATCAAGAAGCTTGAAGACAAACTACACATAGCAAATTGTACAATAAAAGACCTAGCTCAAGAAGTACCATTGCAATGTAGCAATATTCTGCACCTACAAGGGCAAGTAGAGCAGCTACTTCAGGTGTACGCCAGCCAGACTGTGTTGGAACCAGGACCACAGACAACCACAAGAAGAAGTCAAAGCGTCTTGTCAACTGCTAGCCAGGCAATGTCAGAAGACTGTTGCTCCTTCCATAGCTATGAGAGCAATGAAGACAACATAGGCCATACAATGAGGAAGGTCTATGTAGCAGAACTGGTTCTGGATAGCAGTGAAACACCTCTTCCTGGGTCTGCTGCTTTGACTTCCAGGACCAGCAACAACACCAGAGATGCAGCTTCTGAAGCACAATTCCGCGCCTCAAACCAGAGAAATACCTCACCTCTGCCCAGAAAAAGCTATAATTTTAGCACTTCTTCTGTTATCCATAACTTTAAGCCAACAAATCTTCCAAAGTTTGACAAAAAAGCCAATGTCCACATGTTCCTCTGGCTATATAATAACTCTATGTATGAGGCAGATGACGCCATAAAGAACGTGGCCATTTTTAATTGCTTGGATTTGTAGACCCAAACAATAATAATTCCAAGACTTCTGGAACAAGGCTGGACTTATGAGAACATATCCAGGGCCCTTATTGCAGATTTTGGTAGCAAAGAGGCTTTATTTTACCAAAAAATGGAGTTTACAGAAGGGAAGATAAAGAAGGGGGAAAGCCTAATGGATTTCTCAGAGCGCTTCAATTTGGAAGCACAGACCCTATTCTCCATGGGAGCTGCCACTTTTGTTGGCATAAAAGGAGCACTCCTAAACTATGTATGTCCCAATAGAGAACTATACATTGCGCTCAAATCAGGGATTTATGGTGCAAGAACAGTCCCTGAACTTATGCAACATTTGAGATCCTTCAAGGAGCAGTTCAAGGTTCCCTTTCCTGACTATAAGAAAGCCACTTTATCCTCTTCTATGGATCCCAAGGACAAGACTTGGGAGAGGGACTCATCAAAGAAACTAACAACTGTAGCTACTCCCCCAATCAACAACACAGCAAACACCTGCACATGCTACAAGTGTGGAAAATTGGGACATCTCTCTTGGGATTGCAAGCAATCCAAGGCTAATGTCCATCACTTGGGCCAGGAAGACAGCAAAGAAGACAAGCTAGGAGACAAAGACAAAGACAAGGACAGAGAAGAAGATGGTGAGGAGTCAAAAAACTGCTAAGCAGTCAGGTTGAGGAGAAAACCCTGACTGTTAGTAGTAACCAACCCTCTCCACCTATCAACCCAGACCCCAACATCCCTGATTGCAACGGCTGCCTGCTGGACCAAGAAGCCTGCCCTGAGAGATGCTTACCTAATAAAAAGAAATAAACAAAGACTTGCTCCATAGAGTTTTGGCCGACAATGCAGTCACAAGGAAGCAAGCAATTTGTACAAAAAGCCTACCTTCTAAAGAAGCCGTTGATATCATCTCTATACCTTACGCTGAACAACTTTCCATACCATACACTGAGGTTACCCATGAGAGTGACAGTGTTAAAAAGTTGTCTCAATTATTGAGGTTGTTACAATTCTTGACAAGCTTGGATACTTTGAAATCCCTGAAGCCCAAGCTAACAACTGCGCTAGAGTCATTTCTTGCTCAGTTTAAGGGTTTAGACATTCAAAAGGTTATCAAAATTAAATTTCCTCATTATGGAAAACAACACGGCTGCACATACATTGAACTAGTGGTTTATAAACTTTGGGTAAGAGCAATTCTAAACTCTGAGCTCCTGGGAACATTGTGTCAACCAGGCTAGTCAAGAAGCTGAAACTTGTTCATGATTTGGACTACAACAAGGAATTTGGAACTACAGGACCTGACAGAACAAAGGCATTGGGAGCCTATTCATCCTTACAACTTTGTTTTGGTAAATTGGTGGTAACAGTCCCAGCAATAGTGCTGAACAATGAAAGCTATGATATCTTAATTGGAACAAGCTTCATGGCAACCTATGGGACTATCATCAATCATCAGGAGTGTACCTTCAGCATTTTAGGCCACTCTGTATCAATGTTTTACCACAGCAACAGACCAAGAGACCTCCCTAAAAAAAGGTCCATTATATTAATATGGAATATGCCAATGGAGATATACCAGTAGTGTACACCTTGTGTTAGCGCAAAATCAAGGTTTTACCTCTGGCCACTAAAGAGTACAAAGGTATTCCTTTATATTCCTCTAGCAAATTCTCCATCCCAATTGGTTCTCAAGTGATACATAATACAGGTCTAAGACTCAGTTTCCCTAAAGGAATGCATGGTGAAGTATCTGGACTCCACAATGGTTCACAATTGGAACCATGTATTCTACCTGGGATTGGCATGCCATCTTTGGAAGAGATTCTGGTACTTTTGGGGAATCTTTCTGATAAATCATTGAAGGTGACAAAACTCCAGCTGCTGGGTTACATGAAGTTGGAGAAAAACTCTAGCCTTATGGATGTCACCCCTTTTGGAAAATTTAGCAAATTTGCGCTACCATGCAACCAACCAAGCATTCTGTTGCTAATTCCGCGTGATTCCCTAAATGGACTAACAGAAGACCAGAAGGACCAAGCCATATGCCTCTTTGAGAAATACAAGGACGTCTTTGCAGAGAATGACCAGGACCTAGGGAAAGCTCTTGGGGTTGAACATGTATTGGATACGCAAGGTAATGCCCCTATACGCTCTAGACCAATAAGACACAGCTTGGCCAACCAAGCCATTGTCAATGAAGAGCTACAGAAGCTACTTGCATCTGGACTTTTAGTTCCCAGCAAGAGTCCTTGGTCCTCACCACTTTTGATTGTAAAGAAAAAGGATGGGTCTAATTGTGTAGTAATGGACTACCGCAAGTTGAACTCCGTCACAAAAAAAGGATTATTACCCGTTGCCATGCATTGATGACACATTGGACAAGTTGGGTGACACAAAGTACTTCAGTGCAATGGATCTGATCAGTGGATACTGGCAAATTGAACTTCCAGCGGCAGATCAGGAAAAGTGCAACATCATTACAAAACAAGGGCTTTTCCAGTCTATAGGATGCCACAAGGACTTGCCAACACTCCTGCAACTTTCCAACAAGCCATGGATTCTGTGATGGGAGACCTTAAGTTGACTTGTGTTCTGGTTTACCTTGACAACATAAACATCTTTTCACAAACTTTTGGTCAACACTTGGACCATCTGGAGGCTGTTTCAACGTCTTATTGCTGCCAACCTCAAGCTAAAGCCAAGGAAGTGTAATTTCTTTAAGGAACATTTGGAATTCCTTGGTTATATCATCAGCAAAGATGGTTTATGGCCTGTTCCTGCTAAAATCAAAGCTATCACACATATGGAAATGCCTTCCAACAAAAGAGATGTTCAGGTGTTTTTAGGAATTATTGGTTACTATAGACGGTTTATACCAAACTTTGCAGGTCTAGGAGGACCACTATTCCACTTGTTGAAAAATAATGTCAAGTTCTCATGGACTGAAGGATGCCAGAAAGCCTTTGAGGACTTGAAGGTCACTCTAGTGACAGAGCCAGTACTCTCCTACCCTAACTTTGATTGTCCTTTCATTGTGCACACAGACGCCAGTTTGACAGCAATTGATGCTGTTCTTTCCCAGTTGGACAATGACAACCAAGACCATCCTGTAGGGTATTGTTCCCGTACACTCAATAGTCATGAACAGAATTAAAAAGTCACTGAGAGGGAATGCCTGGCAGTCATCTATGCCTGTCAATAATTTAAAGTGTACCTCCACAGAGTACACTTTACAGTGGTAACTGATCATGCCTCACTAGATGGTTGAAAGCCCTGAAGGACATCTGGCACAATGGACTATTAAGCTACAAGCTTACAACTACAAGATAATCCATTGCACTGGCGCTCTGCATCAGAATGCAGATTGTCTTTCACGCCTCCCTACTATAGCCTTGGTTTCCTCAGCAGCAGATAAACTTTACAATAAACTGATGCTGAAACCTTCTATGTGGGGAGAGGAGCTGCTCGGCAACCGCCAGAATTAACTCATTCCGCAAGTCAACTTACTAAATGTTGACAATTTGTTGACATTCAGTAAGTTGACATTATTTTGGTATTTATCCGCTGGAATTGGGCATTTCCAAAACTAAACTAATTTTTCATAGTGAATTATTAAGTCAGAATTGCAAAATTAAAAAGGAACAGACATAATGTCAACACCATTTAAACAAAGGCTTAATTTTAAGCTAAAAAACTAATATAATTTACTATGAAAAGGTAAGTTTCTTTGTACTTTTACATTAAGGTTGACTACAGTAAGTAATATCTGGATGTTGACCCCAAATAAGAATCCATAAATTTCTTAATAAAATACACAATATTCTAAAAATAACTACTTTTATATCTTATACTTCTGTTTTTATTAAATATATATTAAGATAAGCATTGAAAAAAGACATATGTCAACTTTCATAGCATTC
Source organism: Entomophthora muscae (assembly GCA_014839935.2). Taxonomy (NCBI): domain Eukaryota; kingdom Fungi; phylum Entomophthoromycota; class Entomophthoromycetes; order Entomophthorales; family Entomophthoraceae; genus Entomophthora; species Entomophthora muscae. The sequence goes on from QTSX02006412.1 coordinate 244,272, forward strand.
TTTGTATTATTTAGATATTTACTGTTATTTTAAACTCACTGGATAAACTATAGCTTATTTCCGGAAGTCCACTTAAGCCAAAACGCATATGTTAAAACTAGAATTTATATATGTAATTAAGATGTCAAATTTTTGTCAAATTGATGTATTGCCTAAATTGCAACAAAGGGGTTTGGCTAAGCAAACAAAGTGACATAATTTATGCAAGATCCAATATGAGAGTTGCTATAAAAGAACGCTGACTGCCTGAATGTTGACACCTTCACTTATTTATTAGTAAAACACTGCCGCTTAACAAAAAGCACACATACAATGGTATGGTAATTCAGGCCAAAGTACCCAGGGCTGTACTTCAGACTTCCCTCTACAATCCCTATCATTTAGTTTTCATAAGTTACATATGCAACTCTTTAATTTTTTTTAAATTTAAAAATAATCAATTTTGGCCTTAAAAAACCAACTCCAGAAAATATTAACCAAGCTTTATAAGTGATTTACATAGTGTTTTTCCACTTTAATGCTGACTTTCAGTATGTTGAAGTCAAAATTAAAGCGTTTTTTTATGCTGACAAACTAAATTGAATATTTTTGACTACTGTGACTACAAGAATGTTGACTTTTTATTTAAACATGGGTTTTTTCTACTCTTTAATAATAAACTAGCTCTAAAATTACTTTCTATACTTCTATAAACTATTTACTTAATAATAAAATTTAAAACAAGTGATTATTATTTAATTTTATTCATGTTTCAACTGATTACTCTTACTTTATGAACTATACTCTAATTATTGTAGGAAAAATCTTCCAAGAAGCCACAAAATAACCCCAAGTCAACCAAGAAAGTACCCAAAGCCTCTGGAAAGGCCCAAAGTCCCTACCCCAACAAAAAACCAGCCAAAGAGCCCTCAACAAAACATAAGACAAAGAAGAAGACCCCTGACCCTGAAAGCAAAGAGCCCTCCCCTGCCCCCTCCTCTTCTCCAAGCTGGTACCAATCAGAAGGAGATGAGGTTCCACTAAACAAGCAAGGAAGAAAGAAGATACCCAAGAGTCCAGAACCCCAGCCAAGCCCAGATGAATCAAGCTCAAAGGAATCAAGTCCCAAGGAATCAAGCTCATCCCAGTCCAGAAAGCGCAAGAATCCAACTCCAGATAATTCCCCTCCACTGCCCAACAAATCTGCACCTCCATCCTCCTCATCAAGTATCAATAAAGAAGATCCTGATGATTACCTGTCTGTTTATCATCAAGCACCAATTGGCCCATGGGATCCCCTAAAGGTTCACAATATATGTAACGTCAAAGGAGAGTTTAAGCTCCCAAAGAAGTTCCGTCAGTTTTTCCCTCTAATGTCTGTCAAAGGAGGTGCAAGTTTAGTCTGTGATGGCTATGTTTTCAATTGCAACAATCATAAGAGAGCAGGAAGAAGCAAGCATTATGTATGTGAAGATAGAAGCTGTGCTGCCAGAATCAATACAGAAGGATGGGATAAAGTCACTAGTGAAAAAGGAGAGCACACATGCAATGCTCCAATAAATCTTATTGAAAAGCTTCTAAAGTGGTACCTCTACCAAATGGTCCCAGTCTCCAAAGATGTCAAGGCTTCTGATCTGGCAATTAAGGCCACCACACACCTAAGTAATGAGAACCTGAAGCTTATCCCTGACTGCGACCAGTTAGTGAAGTACATATGTGACAAACGCCGTGACCTAGTCCCCCATAAGAAATCAGCCATGGTTCAAGGAGAGTTAGTCTTGACAGAGGAGTTAAAGATGTTCAATGGTGATGAGGTATTCCTTTTAAATGATGATGGTCCTTCAGCAGAGGCAAGAATTATATGCTATGCTACACAACAGAACCTGGAGCAGTTGAGGGATTCAGAGACCTGGTTATGTGACGGTACCTTTGCAGTATGCCCCCGCCTTTTTTACTAACTATGGGTTGTACATTCCCTTATTGAAGGCAAGGAGCTCCCATTTGCCTACTTTCTGCTTCCTGGGGCAACAGAAGAGATCTACACAAGGGCCTTTAAAATCCTTCAGGAGGGCATCAAAGCCCTATCCAGTAATAGAAAGAGTCCCCCTGGCCATAACACTAGAGCCAATCCAGATGATGATGAAAAGAATGAAGCCACCCTTGCTGCAGAAAAAGAAGCTCAAGATAAAGCACTTGGCCTCTCAACTATAATCATGGTCTATGAAACTGCCCAGTATAATGCTTTTGTAAATACCTTTGATGGAGAGGTCCAGGGGTGTTTTTTCCATTATTGACAGGCTGTCAACAGGCAACTAAAGGGTCTACCTGAGCTCAGCAAGCTCCACCGTCTAGATACATCAGGAAAGTGCAAGTTCTTAATTCAGAAGTTGTAGCACTAGCCTTTGTAAAGCCAGAGCATGCTGGAAAAGCCTTTGAGCTCCTATGCCAAGAAACATGATAGTGCCTTCTACCCTTTCATTGAATATTATGAACCACAGTGGATTGGACTTAAGGTCACTAAGCGCCAGAGCAAGCCCAGAGCCAAAGCCAACTGGAACTGCTACCAGGAAGTTCTTAAGGATGAGATGAAAACTAATTCATCTTTGGAGGGCTGGCATAAGCATATCAAGTCCTCCTTTGGAATCAAGCCCAGCTACAACACCTTCTATGAGCACCTCAAAGTCCAACAGGGGAAGACTGCTGCATCCATCAGAGATATTGAGAACAGCCCATCTAAGAAGAAGAGAACCACCAAAGAGAAACAGTATCAAGAGAAGATCAAGGACGTTTTCAAGGCCAAATATAAGCTTTCAGAGATTGGAGAATACATCAAGAAGATTGCCACAGTTCTTAATGGCAATCAGGTTATTACAGTCTAGCTTTTCATTAAATTTATTGAGTATTGCCTAATTTTTATATAGTTCTTATATATTAAGTATAATATTTTTAAATAAATAGTTATTCTAAATAACTCATTAATGATTTATGGTACTGTTTTTATAAAATCATTGATTTTCTATTGATAGTTTGATGCTTTAGACTGTATTACATGGCCTATATTAGTATTTTACAAGTAAATTATATGTTTTTTGTAGTTTTCAATATAGAAAAAACTTTAAATTCCTGTTTTCAATTGCTATATTTTGCTTTAATACGTGAAATTTTATGTAGTACCTTTTTGTATATTAGATTTATTTTGTTTTTATAAGTGGTAAAAAATTTATTATAGTAAAGATAGCTAATTTCATAGTAAAATAAAATAAAGTTATTTTTATGAATTTTTTTAATATCCATGTATAATTTTTTATGGACTTTTTAAAATCTATGTTGTCACATTACCTTAAAAAGTTTCTTGAAGCTTAATTTTTATTAAGTAAAATGTTCAGGAAACAGGTTTCTGCTTATTAAAAAAGTGTCAACATTTAGTAGTCTGCATGAGTTAAAACTTAATTCTGACTTTTCAATGCTGTTGAAATTAAAGTATTTTTAATTCTGATTATTGACATATAGTAAGTCAACTTGCGGAATGAGTTAATTCTGGAGGTTGTCAGCTGCTCAAGATTCAGAAAATTCTGAAGGCTCTTATGGTAGACACCCGTGTCAAGGATAATCAGCTATTTAAGCTGTATAAAGGGAAGTGATTATCATAAATTTGTCCATCCTTACATACAGATGCAGTAGTATCAGCACATTGTACTGTGGGCCATGGGGGTATTCATAAGACCCTCAATCTTATACAGCAGCATTTCTACTTGGAAGGAATGCATTTGGATGTAGCGAAAACCCTGGCCGCTTGCCATGACTGTACCATAGAGCAACCAAAGGTCTTGCGATACCAACACCAGTTAATTTGACCTGGCTTTGCATTCCATACCATTGCTATAGATGTAGTAGGTCCCTTTCCACTGACTGCTAGCAATAACAAGTTCATAATTGTAGCAGTGGATCAGCTTACAGAATGTGTAGAAACAAAAGCTATTCCTAATCAGTCGGCGCTGACCACAGCCAAATTCATTCTGGAGAACATACTCTATAAGCATGGCTGTCCTCAGAAATTATTAACAGATAATGGGACCAACTTCACTGGATACATGATACCCAGACTGAACAAACTTATGGGCATCTGTGGTACCCTGTCAACACCATACCACCCTCAAACAAATGGAATGGTAGAAAGGACAAATGGAAGTCTTGTAAAGATCTTAAGGAAGCTTAGTTACCAGCATGAAACAGAATGAGATACATATCTTCCGGCAGCTACCTTTGCGTACAACATAGGGTTACACAGAGCTACTGGAAAAAGTCCCTTCCAGCTTCTTTATGGTTGACAGCCAAGTCGGCCGCCACACCTCTACAGTTTAGTTAAAACTAATGATCCCCTTACCCCTGATGCTTATTTGAAGAGACTAGCATAGACTATAATCAAGTTACAGTCTGAGGCTTACTCTACCAACTTAGCAACAAAGGAGAAAGATATGGATTGTGTGGTAGAAACCCAACCTGCCCATCCTGCATACTAAATAGGAAGCTTGGTATAATTCTACAGCAACCAATGGTACGGTTGCTAAAGTAAACTTGCCTCACTATGGCAAGGTCCAGTCAAGATAGTCCAGAAAGTGGGAGTAGATAGCTACACTCTCAAGGATCTGAAAACTGGCCAACTGATCACTTGAGTCCACGCGCAGTACATGTGCAAGGCTCCAAGTGATCAAGCATAAACCCCTTTACGGATAAAAATTTGGAAAAAGAAAAACCTAATGAAAATAGTCCATGGGTTGTTATCCTTTTTGCATCAAGAAGAGATAAAGATTATAGTAAGATAGATTAGTACAGTTTAGGCAATTGGTGCTTTATTAAGATACTATTGCCTCTAAACCCAGACACAACTGGATGAGGACTTTGGCGACAGCTGCATAGATTATCCAGACATTAGGTAGCCAGCAAAATGCGGATGGAAGAAAAGGAGAATCATCTACGTGAAGGAAATCAACATGGTTCACACTAATAGAATAAGGAAAGGCAAGCCCAAGCAAGACACATTCCCAGAGAAGTCTTTCTTGCTGGGCATATTCCTCAGGTGTTTTACCTCCTACCAAGTACATGACTCCGAGAAGCCACTCAATATACTCAGGCATGTGGTGCAGTCTCTGATGATAAACAACCTTGGAGCCGCTAAGCACCAAGTTTCCAACCAATGTCATGGACTGTTGACTCCCTGCTCAACTATAACTAAGGAGCTCTAGGGTAGTACTCATAGCTCGTTGCAATCAATATTTGTGACTATCTGAACCATGCCACAAGGGCACAATGCCAACAGCAGACTGAGGATTGCACCAGGCTGCAAAAACCAACTCAAGAAGTTTGAGGGCACGAGAGATCTGATTGTCTGTTAAGTATACCTCATCAAAGGAGAAGTCCTGTAGGCACAACTGAGCATACCTGACAAGTTTCACTCTAGGGATTCACCAATGAATGTTATTTCCTACTTTGAGCCTTTTTGTGAAGATCACATAAGGGTTTTCCAGAGCTAGCATAAGGGTGGACCACATAACTACTGGGCTGCAAAATTGTAGAGTGAGAACTCTCTCCCAACAAAGAAAGGTGACCATTTTGATGTAGGAACCTTGACTATCTTCTTGGACCACCACGAAGTAGAGCCCACCTCATCTTTGTTCAACTCTTGGAGAAGATTGGTCAAGCTTGGTACAGGCTCATTGGCCTTATCAGTAGTAGCGGTTGTAGGAGCCTTGCTCTTGTGAGTATGGTTTCTTTTTTTAGCAATTGTGGAAAGTTGGCTAGATGTAGGCATACCGGAGTCTTGCACTACAGAACTACTCAAAGGTGTATTTGGTTTATAAGAGACAGTACTGGACAAACGATAGAAAGTTGTGTCTATTTTGCTGCCTAGAATCTTGGTGAATTCAGCTTCTTCTGAGACTAAAACGGGTGTCTGAACATGTACGTTCCCAACCAGGATTTTGGATATTCCCCTTTGGGCTTTGTTGATTCTCTGTTCTGGAATATTGGTGTAGCGTACAACTGGCTTCCTGTTCCTTTTTGGGCGGTTTACAATACTGAAAGAGGTTAATAGACTTTTACAGTAACGTCTAGTTTAGTGGGGGGAAATGTTGTGAAGTGATTGGTTGTAAACTAGCTGTCACTGTAATCACACATTGATCCATTAAGCTCGGTGAACTGGAGTATGATGGTACTCTTGTTCTGGATGATAATTAGTCCAACCAATCAACTAAGTTGCACTCTGAGTTCATATTAACTAACAATCATATGATCATTAGTTTAATATTGGGCTAAGTAATAGAGAAAACTGGGCTGTAACTAGAAGATCCTGGCGTTCTGTGACTCTCATTAATCCCCTCTCTTACTATATAGCTCTCTCCTTGATTTATCAAATAAAGAGTAATTTACATAAACTTATAACTTATTATACGCATTAGGCTGAAGGATTTATCTTAGCTTAATCTTTAATAACACGTAAGGTTGTATTTGAGTTAAGCAAAAATAGCTATCAACTACCTGACAGCTGAAGTTACGACAAGTAAGAAAAAGAATCCTGGCCTGGAAACATCTTCTCTTGTTGTCTACTTGAATGGCTTTAACTAGCATGGTGCAACGAATGAACTGAGCTTAGGGATACGATTGCATCTTTAACATCAGTCATGCTAGCAACGAATGTAGTTAAGAAATATCTAGAAGCTGAGTTCGCTATAGTTTCTTTATAGGAAGTAGTGGAATTGTTAGAAGTAGAAGCCATCTATTGAGGGAGGTTATCTAGGTGATGGTGTCCCATCTTGGCCTTCAGTTTACGATTAAGGGAGCGACGGCGGGAGAACAAGGTGCCTAGAGAAGCAGGTTCAGACGGCGTATCCTTTTGTGCTGCAATGGCTTTGACCTCGTTGGCAAGGCGATAGTCTTGGGGCATGACGTAGCTGATACCTTGACAAAGTCAATAAAATCATGGGAAGAGCTTACTTTGGCCCGAGCGACCAGCCCTGGCGGTTCTTCCTACTCTATGCAGGTAAACAGTGACATTTTGAGGGAAGCTGGCCTGCAGCACCAAGTCTAGATTGGGAATATCGATCCCTCGGGCCAAGAGATCTGTGGTGAAAAGAATGATAAGCCTTGGGGAGTCTGCACAATCAACCCAGCCTAGTTTGAGAGATTTGAGAATGTCCTCGCGGGCTTGCCTGGGGATCTTCTTATGGAACTCAATGCATTTTATTTCCGGTTCGTGAGAAAAATGTTCCTTGGCAAGGTTATTATATTTGACAACAGAGCTGATGTCGTTAAGGAAGACAAGAGCAACACGAGGCAGATCGGGGCATGCTTTCCTGGATTCAGAAGCAGAGTACAGTTCAAGGTGTTGATAGATCTCATTGAGCTTCCACGTTACAGCTTTCTCTCCTGACAAGGATTCAGGGACACTTACAAATTTCTCATCGAGAGTGGGAACTGTGCAGTGAACAGACTCTGAATCCAGGAACTTGGCACTAGGAAACTTGCGATAGAGGTAAGTTCGGATAGCCTTCTTGGACGTGGATGGATCAAGCGACGCGCCACAGAAAACAAACTGGCGATTGGGTTTTGAGCTCAGACGAGCCAAAATCAACTGAGTTTTGTTGGCAAAGGAGCCGGAGAGGAGGAGATCCATTTCATCAATGGCAACCAAACAGGTTCGCTCGAGCATGCCCATCAGCTCCATCATCTCTGACTGGGTATTCTGGGCCAATGCCACTGGCGTGGATATTAAAATATACCGTTTGGAATCAGGGTTTGCTCCCAAGACTTCTGAGCGATCAAATAGCAAAGCGATACTTGTGCCATAAGAGATTCTCTTTATTTCCAGGGCCACTTGCCAAATAAGCTCCTTGGAGGGGACAATAACCAAGCCCAACGGATGGCACTGGGAAGATAATGCTGAGGGTGGCATCTCTAAAATTTTCTGAACCATCCAAGTTGCATACACTAAAGTCTTTCCTGAGCCTGTTTCGGCCGTCAACACTACATGTGTTCCGCCCATACAGAGGGGTACGCCCTAAAGTTAAGTACTGCAAACTGCCTGCAAATACCTTTCTTTGAACAGAATTGGGGGTGGAAATCTTCATCATCTTAATGTTTTTGCGTAGACTTGGTTCTAGACCAAGGGACTCCCACCCGTCAACCTCTTGACTGGTGTATGAGCATGGTATAGTATCATCCTCAGAGAGTAGAAGTTTTGAAGTGGAAAAGTTTATCCTTCTAAGATATGAAGCAGGGAAGGATACTTTAAAAGCGGAAGAAACGCATCTCAGCAACGTAAAGGTTCCTCTCAAGTGTATCATATGTCTAAGCAAAACCATTAATCGGAATCAATTATATACTTCTTAAACCATCCATTTAGTCAAACCCAATCCAAAACCACGTGTGAGCTTAGAAACCCCAGTATTTACTTATAATTAATTGCAATCCAACGTATTTTTCCGACACATCTTCTAGTTTGAAGAATCTGCCAAAACATTAAAATCCAACCGAAACTAGCTGAAGGAGTAAACTAGCACTGAACCTTCTTTTCTAAAACTCACCACTTAGAAACAAAGATAACTGATAAAGTGGTCAAGATTAGGCTGAAGATGAGCTGAACTAAACATTTTGGTTCCCACCTCAAAGTTATTTGGCTCCCAATTTATGAAGTAAATATGCTGCCAAGATCCACATTTTGCAGGTCATCCCACAAATAAAATTCACAGCTAATGGTAGGACTGGCATCCGTAGCCCTTAAATATTTGGTATGCTATTTTGCTTAACTTTTAAAGTAATTACAGGTGTCACTATACAAGCCTCAACGAGAGGCACTTGAGAGATCATAACAAAGAAAGTTAAAATAGTCTACTATGCTGCTATGAATTCAAGTTCCTGTCTTAGTCTTCTCAGGACATTATACAATGCATTTTAGAGATATGAGAAGTAAACAAATATAAAACATATTCCAAAGACCTTTCTTGTAAAAACATCTAGCTTGGCATAAAAAAGACACAATAACGGGCAACCAAATGAAGCCTATAGTCAATAATTTTGCTGAGCTCAAGTCGCCAAGAATGATTCCTGTGCAAGGACTACCAAGCCTTATAATACAGTTGGCATATGAAGCAAGTCAAATTAAAGATACACAACTAAAGTTAAAAAAACAACCCTGGTTCAAGTACATACGGATGTAGGGAAAGCAACTATAGCAGGGCCGAACCACCACAAAGTTGACCACCTAAAATACTTTGCTTCACTTGGCCTCCCAAGAAATTTTTGGAGCTTGCTATACTGGAAGCTGCTGATTCAGTGCAGGAAGATTCCCCACCAATCATCTTTCCACAGCCAATTTTTAGACATCAATCAAACCCCCTAGCTTTCCTGATTTTTGATCCAACTATCCCTCTTCTCACATGAAAAGTTTAATATTCTACTAAATCAAAATAAAGATGTAACCATCTGCTTATACGCTGTTAGCTTCACATTCAATGATTTTTTATTTCACTTATTCCCAACTAATTGTCACGATCTTTGGACTACAGCCTTCCAAAGATGAGATTAAATAAGTCAAGCCACAAAGATACCAACCATTTATAACAATAAACCTATTGAAGCTCCCAAAGATCTCTCCAGGCATCAGCTTTCTATGCTGTAGCTTTCACATTGCAAGGATAAACCAACTATCCCAAACTCAGCCTTGAACGAAACAGAGTTGGGACAGCTCTCTCTACATCAAACCAGCCCTAGGATCTGGTGAAGAACTGTAGCAGTTGTAGCTGAGCAAGCCCTTTGGATAGCGCTCTTGAAATCATGGGCTTTACTTTCAGATGCCACTAAAATGATCAGATAGGAGAAGTTAGGCGCACTGCCACTTCCCTGGCCACAGAGTTCAGGTCTTCTTCAAGGTTAGGGTGGTGTATATAAATGAAAGCCGTATCCTGGTAAAGCATAACATCGAGTTAGCACTCCAAGTTAGTGAAGATGATGCTAGTATCTTATAATAAATCATTGGCATGTTTGAAAAGATGGGTGTTCTCATCAACAACAAAGTTAAAGGTGGTAGCATGGTGGCAAATGTCAGGGTACCAAGTAGCCTAGGCTCCACTGTCGGGAAGAGGACCAGACGGCCAAGTGGTTTGGTGGGCATGACCCACCACAGAATTGATACTAACTTGATAAGATACAAGGCTGATCATCCCATAATAAACCAAGGGTCCACAGATAACACCATAGATTCAATAAGAACGGTAAGGGGATATATATTATTCAAAATAGCTTGTTAGAAGGATCCCCTACAGAGGATGCAACAAAGGGCGGGCAGTTGGGCTTGGGAGTGAGAGGTAGTTTCTGTAAAGCTACTCCCTCATTTGGCCTTGGACAGGACAATTTCCCCTTGCCGTACAAAGAGACCCTCCCAAAATCCAGCCAACCTGCTCAATTATTTTGAGGATCTAGCACATACTGTATATGAAACATTTGTATCGGCATACCCCACAGACTCCCCTGTCTTCATTGCCCCATCCTGGGAGGAAACACTGATTAGTTTGGATTATTTACTGGATTGGTTTCAACCGTTGTTAAAGACCATCAGGGCCAGCCAATCAAACCAATCCTCATCAACACTCTCAAATTCAAATGGGTCTTTGAATCCTCAAACATATGCTGGCCAATCAAAGTGCAAGCCAGAAATTACTGAGGAACCTTAAAACCCCCTGAATTTGCCCAGCAAACTTTCTCCTACAGCCAACCAGATGCACCAGGTTTGTCAGGTGATCATCCAAATCCAAACACTGTCCCTTAAATCAAGACAGGGGGCTTTCAGTCCCCTGCTTGGTCATTCTCTTATCAACCAGAGCTCAAATTTTTTGGACTTATCAGCTGTAATTAGAACTCTTGCTTTGGGGCTCTCTGATTTGAACAGGTTAGTAAAAAATTCTTTATTGCTTTACCTTTATTCACTTCCTCTGCTCCTGGTTGCGTTTCTGAAGCTCCTAGGCTCAAAATTGGTCTATAAGCTTAGCCTGGCCTGCTTTTGCTGTCAAAAGATTGGCTTGGATTTAGTTTTTAAGCTAAAATTTAACATAGAACTTACTCTCATCTTGAACTTTCACTTTTTTGTTTGATCCTGGTCCCAAATCCTCACAACCCCCATTAAAGCCACCTGCAGTGCTCTCTGAGCCATCTTAAGGCCTCAGGCCACAGTCAACCGGAATTCCTTGTAGCTGCTTCTGCCAGCCAAAGCTTTATAGGTCCAAGGCTCAGGGATCATGTCAGAAGCCTCTAAATTCCCTGTGGACCTCAAAACTGATGCTCCTGCCCTCAAATTTTCTGGCTTTTCTCTGGCCAATGTATTGCTACCTATACAGTCTACCTCCCCAGATCTCTGGGGTGGCATCTCCTCTTCAGCCTGCCTTGAGGGGAATAATCTTCTTGGCTCCTGTACCTGTTGGATGACCTACCAGGTAGAGCTAATGGCCTTCTCTCTGCTGGAGAGATTCTGGTTAACAGCCTTACCTGTGATGATCTAGACTTGTACTCCCCTGACCCTGGCCTAGACAACTATCTTGATGAAGAAACTTCTATACCTCTTCCCCTATTGGAGGAGGAAACGCTTTCTCCTCAAGGGTTGCCTGGAGCTCTAGTATGTGCTCCCACACGTATCCCCTGGTTGCTTACAGGTCTGGCACTGATGAGGTTGGACTCCTACTTCTATCATATGTCCCCTGTTTTCTCCCTTTGATCCCCTTTCAGAGCGGCCATCCCAGTGGTTCACTGAATGGTGTTTTGGTGGTTTGTATTGCTACTGATAAGAAGCGCCTTTGGGGAAGCCTTGAATATTAAAAGTAGGAAGAGAAGAAGTATATTTTATTGGATAATACTTTAGGCTTATATAACTTTAGCTGTGGCGGGATACTAGTTGGATCAAACCCAGGGGCTAGTTATGTGCTGGATGGGTTCAAGTTGTTGGATACCTAGACAGTCATGTGATATTGATTTGTTGCCATTTCTGGTATGTCAAATGGTATATTGAAAAGGCACCAAATCTGGCAATGACTGGATGTTAGGTGTGATGGTGATAGCCGGAATACTTGTACATCTAGACCCTTGACACCACAATAAGAGCCAAACCTAGTTAGTTTAGCCCTTCTCTATCACAGTGTGGAGCTCTTGCTCCTGGGAGGTCACCAAGGTGTGTTCTGGGTTAATGTCAGGGACCAGCTAGGTTGAGGTGACATCATCAGGGATGCTAGTTCTATGAGAAAGACAAAGGTGAACCCTTTGGTGATTCCAAAAGGGAGAATAGGGGTCAAGAAAGTCTTTATTAGCAAGAAGAGAGATCCTCTTAGAAACCTTCTGTGATATAAATTACTCTTGGTCTGATCTGTGCTCTTGCTTTACTTCTCCTTAGAAACCTTCTGATTTGCCACTGTTCTGGAGTCATTTTGACTAGCTACTTCTTCAGCAAGGACTTCTGAACACTTCAGAAGACATCTGGTTATTCCAAACCAAACAGACGTGTAACCATCAAGGTGCAGATCAAGCGCCCAACAAATTTCTTGCTCACAACTGAAAGATTTTTGAGAATCCCCTTCAACACTCCAGTCAGCCTCCTACTTATACAGTAGTTTTAAAAGCTATGTTGACAACCAAAAATATCTCAGGTTTTAAACAAAATGATTTCAGATTTGAACAAAATCTAACTATCAGGTTAAAATATACACTCTGTTAACAGGGTTTATTGTGTTAATGGGCAGAATGAGTCAACACAGCAACAAAGGGCTCACGTGCAAAGCAAAACCATTCAAAATACAATCCAAAATACATTGATTCACAAACAAAATGGTGTGAGTTGACTTTTGGTGTACATATGTTTACCATGTGAATTGGTGAAAAAATACACCCAAGCAAGGTGAGTCAAAACTCAATTCACAAACAAAACACAATAGCAACTCACTATGTAAACAAAATCACTCACTCAGTTTGTGCAATGGGTTGTAATCAAGAATGATACTAAGGTATCTAAAATAAGACACAAGATCTGAGACATAAATTTTAAAAATATTGTGTTGGGTGCTTAATTTGGCGTAAATCTGGGAAAATGGGTGAAAATTATTTCAGGTATTCTAAAATTGGCGTTGTAAAACCAAAAACAACTAATTAAGAAATAAAAAATCTATAATTGGTATATTGGGTGGGAAAAATATTAATTAAATATCCATATTCAGATAAAAGCAAAAATTAAAAATAGGGAGTAACTTAATTAAAATTTATTTAATATTTTATTAAATTCTCAAAATGGAAGGAACACAGCAACAGACTACCATTGCACCTGTTGTGTGCTGCGGTTGTGGTTGCCCCCGCGGGTCAAAGAATAGAGTTAGTGCAACCCAAGTGCCTACTCAAGGAGGAGACAGGAGAGGAGAGTTCCATAGTGATGCTGCACTGACACAGCCGTTTCAAGGAGCACAAGCTGCTAGGGTGCAGACCATCAACCCTTGGGTCCCAAAGCTGACCCAGAAGCCCACCAAGGTCACCATTACAAAGAAAGTTAGAAACAAGGAGGTAGAACTTACTTCATATGTGTTTGACGTTGTGTGCCGGCAAGAGTTGGTCCCGTCAGCCATGCTGGAGAAGGTGAAGCCTGTACTTGATACTAGCTACAAGCCCTATGTCAGTGATGGAAATCAGGAAGAGGACAAGGAGCCTGTGTTCTTCAGAACTGATGAGGGGCAGTTAGTGTTGAAGAAAGTCACAGCCTTCTACAACAAGGTACCCATGCCCTGTGTTGTGCCCAATTCCAACAATCCAATCCCCACCGCTAAAAAGCCCACTCAGAAGCGCATCCCCAACATTAAACACATCATCCTGCTTAAGCTCATGCAGGAATCTGGTGACTACAAGGCGGCTGCAGCCTTGTTGGAGTGGATCCCAAGTACGCCTCCAAGACCTTCAACAAGTTCATCAACCTGGGTCAAGTCCTTGCCGCAGAGAAATCCTTGCGTGTTTCCACCATGCTCACCAAGGAGAACAAATGGGCAATCCGCCAGTGGATCACCCGGGACTGCCATCTTGAACTGGCAAATATACAGGCAATGGTCAAGTCCACTTTTGGGGTTGAGGCTTCCATTCCCTTTTACTACCATCTGCTGAAGAAGATGTGCTTTTCCTGGAAAAAGCTCAGGGTATCTCTGTACAATTGGAATAGCCCAACCAACATTGAGACCCGGAAAAACTACGCAGAGGCGTACACTGCCCTCAAAGCCAAGGGGACGGTTTAATTTTACTAAATTGACAAATCGGCATTTGCCTCGTCTATGCGCAATGCATATGGCTATGTCCCCAAAGGCCCCAATGACGGGATGGCTCGGTGTGCTGCAGTCCACGCCACAGCCTACTCAATGATGGCTCTCCTTGGTCCAAAGGGGGTTGAGCTATACCAAATAATATGGGGATCCCACAACAACTGTACCTTTCTATCATTCCTCTGATTGGTCCAGGAGCACCTGTTGCACACAAGCCCAGGCTTCATCAATGTCATTATGTTGGACAATGTTGGTCTCCACAAGGTGGCTGACATTCTAGAGGAATTCCTAATGATTGACACCAACATTGCAGTGGGCCCCCAGCAATTGGCCACGCAAATTTGCTCCTTCTCTTTCTCCCTGCTTATTCACCCTTCCTAAATCTCATTGAGGAAGTCTTTGGGTGGCTCAAGTGAGTTGTCAAGCGAGGAACCCCAACTGGGACCAAGGACCTCTTTAATTTGCTGCAGGCTGGGATCTACGCCCTCTCAGCTGAGACCTTGGCCAAATTCTATGGCCACACTAATTTGTTCATCCCCGCATGCCTAGCCAAACAGCCAATCAATTAAAGGCTTAGTGTGTCCAATTTTTTATATTCTCTAATTTACTATTCAAGATTTATTAATTATCATTTTATATTTTGATGCTCCCAAGCCCGCAATCACATTCAGCAGGACAATCAATGAAGGTTAGTAATTTATTTATTTATAATCATTTTTTATTGTGTCATCTAAGGGTATCCCAAACACTTGATACTGGATTACACGAACACATTAATATCACTTTTGGCAAATAAATATAATAATCAAAAAAAGTTAAATGTAAAGTGTACAAATCAGAAGTAGATTTTATTGAAATATATTATTATGCTTTTATTAAGACCGTCTCTGGGATATATTCTGCAAATCTTGTTTGCTAAAATAAGAGTTAGAAATTTTTATTATAATAAAAATAATATAAATTGCAATGGAATTATTTGGAAGAGAGAATTGATTAAGAGCGCCTGTAGTGAGTTCTTCTGTATTTACCCACCCTGCAATGAAGGTGGCGCACAACCTCCACTGCCACACTGTGGACAGTGGATACACCCTTATTAAAATATTCACAGCAACTAGTAAAAGGGAGTAGGGTCAGGTGCAAATGGAGGAGCAGCTTCTCTGGCAAGGCTGCAAACCCGTAGATACCAGCCAGGACCAGGGCGTCCTGGATGACGTGATCCACCGAGTCATACCCAGGGGACCTTTTTCCCGTCCAGGGAGAGCCTGGCCTTGTCAATTCCTAGGAGGACCCCATCAAGATTCTCCACACTGGCGCCCATTCTGAAGTAGAAGAGATACCCCAGGTAAACCACCAGATAAAGCCTGTGCCCAGCAAAGGCTTCTGTAAACTTGCATAATTTATTGAAAACCACACTGATCTTCTTATCATGCTTGGTCTTTGCAAAGGTCAGCTCCATGGCTGTAGGAACCCCCGTCTTGTTGGCACTCCAGGCCAACCCAAAGTCAGCAAGGAGGATTTTTGTCTTCTTGATGGCTGTTGCGTCTGCAACAGCCAATTTTCCCACTGCACACCCAAAGTTGTCCAGCAGGTAAGAAATTGTGTGCTCCAAGGGGTAGCAGAAGCAAGCAGCTGCATGGGCCCAGCCCATCTCTGGTACATTCTTGAATGGGAGTGTTGCCAGGATGTCCCAAACAAGCTCAATGGAGTTTACACAGTAAACTTCATTGAGGACCACCGGGTCCAGGCAGACCAGTTGGGCATGCTTGTAGGCAGTAACTGCTCACTTGGATGCCCCCTTGACATGTGTAAGTTCTTCCAACACCTCCTGTGACATTGAAAAGGACCGGTGGACCCTGTCTTTGAGCTCCTGCAAGACAGGAGGTGACAGAAACATCTGCCTTGCCACATGATTAGTGTGGTTTGCGTAGAATGTGGCAGGGACAAAGGGGACCAGGACTTGCCAGAGTTCACCATCAATGTTCTCTAAAAAAAGTTAAGTATTTTGAAGTTGTTATTAATTTTATTTTTTTATATTACCTTTGCAGGTTTTCTCCTTGCCAGCAGCTTCAACAGGCTTTGCCATTCTTGGTGCAAGTAATTGTGCTGGCAATTCAGTATCCACAGTTTTTGCGGGCTTTGCAGGTTTGAGATGTTCATAAAGCTAGGGTTGTCAACCCAGATGGACGGCGCAGAGAGGGCAAAGGACTTAAATTGAAGGCCTTCCACAACGTGCTTCTGGACATTTAAAAGCCTTTCAATTGTTGTTTTGGGGGTGTATGGCATCTTGGCCATGAGTGTCTTGGCAGACAACTTTTCAATTTTGTCCCCTGTAAGGACGGCAGTCTTGACTTTTGCCTTGACCTTGCGGACAATGTCTTTGATTTTGGCAATTGCCAAATTGAGATCCTTCAAAAGCTTCTCCAATTCTCTCATTGATTTTTTACTAAAATTTTCATATGTTTTTATAGCTTTTGCCCTAATAAATTATGTATTATTTTGTTAATATTGCCTCTTTGTTTATTCCTTTTTGTTTTCCCATTTACTAAATTATCCCATCTTTTTACCCATTTTGTGCATGTTTTACGCTCATCTCAATATGTGTTGTTTGCTTTTTGTTGGCATTGTTTCCTTAATTACCATATTATTTTTGGCACTTTGCACAGCTCTTGTGAAAATATTAACAACAATTTGGTGATCAAATAAATTTTAATTAGAAAATTATGTGTTAACTGTGTTTAGATAAAGTTGTTACTGATCCAAATTCATAACCTTAATGATAAACTTTAAGCCAATCTGGAGCTAAGTGATAAAGTGATTGTTGTGACATAAAGGGTCATTCAATAATTCTTTGGTGTATATGTGCTAATCAATATGATTGGCTGGATGTTTTTCCATTGTACACCATTGCCGCTGTGGCAAGTTGTAGATGGACTAGTGCTAACCCAGCAGTTGATTGGGCACTAGTCCATCTACAACTTGCCACAGCGGCAATGTTGTACAATGTCAAAACATCCAACCAATCATATTAATTAGCGCACATACACCAAAGAATTATTGAACAACCCTTTATGTCACAACAATCACTTTATCACTCAACTCCAGATTGGCTTAAAGTTTATCATTAAGGTTTTGAATTTGGATCAGTAACAACTTTATCTAAACACAGTTAATACATAATTTTCTAATTCAAATTTAGCTGATCACCAAATTTTTGTTAATATTTTCACAAGGGGCTGTGTTTGGGTACTAAAAATAACTGTGTTCTGGATCTAGATACATGACATAGTAAATATATGATTTTATAGAAGTAAGCTGAACATAAAGAATAAAACCAACTATAAACAAAGAGAACATGAACAATTGAAATTCAAAATAAAGATAATATAAAATTAAAATGTTTGGCAACAGGGGGTTTATTGGGGCGGGAAAGAGTGATGCCTAGTAGGCAGAATAGCACAAGAAGGAGGACGTTGAGGAAGTGCTGGTCTGGGGGGTCTGGGATTGAATGGGTGGCGGGGGGTAGGGGGTAGGAAGATTGCGCGTGATGGCTGCCATATAATGCTTGTCATATTCCTTGTCTGTCATTGTCTGGACAGGCTGGTAGGTGGCAGTGGCATGAGGTGGGAAGCGCTTGCCCTTCTGTGATTGGTTGCCCATGTTCACATGGAAGACAATTTGGGCAAACAAGCCAGCCACCATTTGGCAGCCAAAGAGAAAATTGTGGTCAAGGACCCCAAGATAGAGGTTGTTGAAAGCCTGAGGGCGGCGCTCCTGGAGTGTATCTCTAATATTAAAGAACACAACATCAGCCAGATGGATGTCAGCGTGGCCATCTGGGTACACTGAGGCCTGGTGTCCACGTTCCTGGATGGCCTCAAGGGTGGTGGAGCTACCCTCCATCTGGTGGCTCAAAAAAACCTGATGCTTTGAATTTGAGCCATCCCAGGAGTTGAGTAATCCACTGAGGATGTGGCTGTACAAGTAGCCATCAATGAAATCTGGGTTTTTCTGGTAGTAGACAAAACCCTTGGCTAAAACAGCCAGAAATGCACCAATAAACATCCCCTTCTTGACCGTCTTCCTTCTATTCTTGGCAGCAGCTTTTCCTTGCTCACCATAATTGTTGAAAGCTATTGATAGCTTATAATATGAGACAAACATGACATCATCTGACAGACTAATCAAGCTTCAGACCATGGTTGATTTGATGTCTAGATCATAAGGGGAATCCTCAGTGCCATCCCATTGGTCACCGGCAAAATTGATAAAAACCCATATTGAAGCCACCTTCCCATACATCCAGAGCTGCACCATGCGCTCAAACACCCAAATTGTAAATTCACTGCCATCTCTGGCATTGGATTGTGCAATCTTCCCTTGACGCACCAAGAAAGGCCCAAAAACGCCAGCCAAACCCCTCCATTCTTTAAAGGATTTAGCGCACACAGTTGATGAGAGGTTTGTGCTAGCCTACCCCGCGGACCCTTTGCCTTTGGTTGCTCCCTCCTGGGAAGAAACACCGGTTAATTTAGATTACTTGTGTTACGGTAGAAAACCAAATGAAAGGAATAACACGCCCCTGTAAGACCAGAAACCAACAAAGAACTGCTGCCAAACCCTTAAGAGAAATTGACGACTTAAACGCCGTAATTGACAAAAAACGGGTCAAAGCTGGGGTCGCTCAAATAGCCCCGGAAAATCTGGATCTACCATATTTTTATCCAAATAACTATGACAAGAAAATCACCTGTTATATGTTATTTGGTGATGGAAGCGCTTGACCCGCTGGTCGCCCAAATTTTTCAAATTATGGCATCATTGACGTAAATTCCAATGCAGGGCCTACAACTGCTGAAAATATTCTTGCCAGCCAATCAGAAGCCAAGGAATCCCCTCCTGCCCCATCCTGAACTCCCTTAAGACTTCCCCATTTCCCTTCTAGAAACTTGTTTCTAGATATCTTACTCACCTTAGAATAAAACAGAAAATTACCCTTATGTTTGCATATTTGGGCCTGTTGGCCCCTGTCTTTGACGATATGGCCGGGACAATGGTTCAGATGGCTTTGGACTCCTTTGCTGTCACTTGGCCCACCTTTTATGTCACTTTGCCAACTTGCCATTATTCTAATTTTCTGCTGAAAATGATCTTCTTTACTTCAATCTTGATCTCCATCTTACGTTCCACAGGTCGCGGTTCCCAAATGATCAAACCCTCCTCTCAATTTGGCTTACTGTTACTCAAACAATTAACTCTGTGTTTACTATATCCACATAATTTTTCTTTGAATAGTGAAGCTTGTCATCTAGTTCTAACAACTTGTTAGCCTGGTGTTGCTCACTTCTAAAAACCATTAGAGCTAGCCAATCAGAGGTTGCCACATTGACACTTGACAACTCAAGTGAATCCCAAATGTCTAGTACCTCTTCCAGCCAATCATATTCAACCGCGGAAATTACAATGAAACCCTCCAGTCTCCCTAGTCCTATTCAGCAAATTTTTTCCTCTAGCCAATTGGATCCAGACCCAGATGTCATGTGACTCACTTTTAACTGCAACCCATTCCTTTTAATGCAGCAAGGGGACTTCCAGTCCCCTGCTTGTCTATTTTCCAAATTTATAAAGTTTTGGCTTCTGTTGCACTTGTTTTTATTCCTACAGCTTTGATTGGATCTCAGTTTGGGCTCCCATCAATCTAGAAATTTTAAAAGTGTTAGTCTTTAACTTAACCCTTACCTATTGCCACCCCGCTTCAAACCCAGTCCATCTTCCAGGACTTCAAAAACAAACCTCAGTGTATAGCTGTTTGTATTTTTGCTTTTGTTTTAAAAGTTTACGCTCAAACTTAAGTTTGTTAGTAATTTTCAATATAAAATCTTACTTTTACTTTTACTTTGAATTTTACTATTTATTCTTTAATTTGAACCCGTTCTTGCTTCCAACCCTCTGCAAGGCACCTGGGCACATCTCCAAGCCCTCCAAAGTACTCTCAATTACTTTCTGTTTGCTCTCTTGTTTGTGGATCCTCTCCAAAGCCAAATTTGTATTGTTTTAATTGCAAACAAAAGTACTTTCCTTACCCACATTTTGAGGAGAAAACAATCATGCTACTCTCTGTGGTTAAATTTGTGGTATTTTCTGTGGCTCCATTTTTGCTACTCCTGTGGTCTACCTCCCTGGATTTATGAGGGGAAATCTCCTCTTCTGCCTGGCTTATGGGAGAAGATCCCTCCAGTCTCCGGGATCTTCCCAGTGGTCTCCTCTTCTCTGGAGAGGCTGTGGTTAAGATCTTGACATGCAACAACTTGGATCTGGGTATCATGGTTCCCACCCCACCTGCTTCTGAGGTGAACGGGCCTCCCATGCCTTCCCCTCCCAGTTTGGCCAAGAGCAATTCTGTGCCACTCAGGATCTCTTAGGTGTTCCCTCTCACTCCCACCTGTACCCCTTGGTTGCTCACTGGACTGGTGTTGATGAGGTTGAATGCTTATTTTCTTCAAATGCCTCCTGTGTCCTCTCTGTGGTCCCCTCTTTGAGCGGCTGTCCCAGCTCTTCATTGGGCGGCATCCTGGTAGTTTATTTTACCAGGATGGGAGACAAACTTAGTTAGTTTAGCCCCCTCTCTCACACAAATGCCATGGTGTGCAAGTTGCTTCTGGACCTGGGTCAAGGGAAGCTTGGGATCCCGCTGGAGGAGGTCAAGCATGATTGGGTATGCCTCATTGATTTGGGACTTGGGGGCCTTCTTTGGCTTCTTGGCTGTCCCAATCAGATTCCCCTTATTCATTAAGTTATTGAATTCCCGCATTATTGTGGCTTAGGTGAATTGCAACTGGGCAGCAATCTGGTCCCATGACAGACCCGGTAGGTTTAGTGGCACAATTTCCTGGAGAATTTGGGCGGTGATGATTTGTTGTTTGGGGCGCTGGGCCATGGGAACTGAAGTCTGATTGGCTGTAGGGGGGCAGGTTGGCTGGTGGCAGGAAGTTGTTCTAAATCAAGGTTGCCATCCTGATTGATTGGTTGATGGACAGCTTGTGTGGGGGTGGGTACGGGAGCAGGGGCAGAGCTAGACGCTAAGTGACTCTCAAACAAGTCAAAGCCATATGGGTCAGGGGTCAGTAACAGGTCAGCTTCCTTGTTACCCGCCTCAAAGGCTTGGGTGTAAACAGGTGCCTCCACGTTCTGAGCCTTGCCTCCATTGAAGCTGGCTTGGCTGCTGCTGGCTTGGCTGCTTGTGCTGTTGAATATATTGCTAGTAAAAACCATTGTAAAAAACCTAGAATAAAATCACTAAAAGTAGAAATTTTAAAATTTAATGATTTATTTTAATTTTAATCTTGAGTCCACATTTGGAAGGTTCTCAAAACTATTTCATACAGATCAGGATCCATGAAAATTGAATAAAATGTCTCTGTTCCTAAATTGGATAGCTGTTGATTGGCTGTTAAATTGATAGTTTTCTATTTTAGGCTGCTCAAACTACACATCTTGTGTGAGTTCATTTTGTTTTGTGCTTGTGAAATCTTGCTTCTAGATTGCTAAAATTTTGTTTCATTTTAGTCATTCTGTTGGTGTCTCATATGAATTCTGATTGGATTATAATATACTCTGGAACAGCATACATTCATTTCACTTGTTGCATCAGTTCATTTTGTTTGTGGTTTGAACTACATTGCTTGATGTTTGATATAAATTTGTATAATGGGCTATTGAAATTTTGTTTTTTGTTTGACAGTTCATTTATCAACTGAAATTTCATAAATTAATTGAATCCTGAATCTTGCGCAACTTGGATTTTGTTCAAATCTGAAATCATTTTGTTTAAATCTGAGGTATTTTTGGTTGTGGCCATAGCTTTTAAAACTACTGTAATGACATTTACTTAATTTTTGGCCTTTGTGATGACTTTCTTCAAAAGCTTAAAATATTGGCTCTCACTACCTCCTATTAAAAAAATAAGCTTACACACCTACTTTATATAAGGAATAAAGTATTAATTCACTAATTTCTCAATCATACTTTAAGATTTTGGCTTCTGACTAAGGATATTCATTAGTAAACATGTCCCCATCCCAACCAATGATTGCAGCGCGCAAAAATTCACCATTTCTGAAGCCCCACTGCAATCCAAATAGGAAATCAACTTCTTTTGTAAATGAATCAATATAAGCTCAGTATTTAGATTGGGGAAGACAGCAGTCCAAATAGAAAGGACAATAATGGGAATAAGTTGTAGTTTATTTGGAGAATAGTGTAATTGATCTACTATATCCAGAAGCCACAGGTCCACCAGGGGGTGGCACAGTGGAAGGTTCAGAATAAGGTTTGGGTTGGGAATATCTTGAGCAAGGGATTAGTGTGTCAAATTGGCAACACTTCCAATTAGTAAATAGTGCCTGTAATTTGACATTGCACTCATATTGGTCCATGCTGTTATTCATGTCATGGGTCAACTTGTCAAGTGCCCTCTATGTATTATGAGATATGTTAGTAGAAAAGGGAGTAATCCTGGTTGTAATATTCTCATTGCTCAATCTGCTTGAAGTGCTAACACTTTGCGCACCAACACGTTAGCTGGTTCCTTGTTTCAGCACCAATCTTCCCTGGCTTCTAGTCTATTCTTTCAAGTAATAAATCTTTATTTATTTCTTATATAGTTATTTATTTACTTCTTTTATATTTTTATCTATTCTTTTATCTATTTTAATAATTTTCTTTGAATCTTACTCTTTTATTCTTTGATCTCTTTTTTGGCCACTACAGATGACTTCCATATGGGCTTCTCTCTATTAGTCACCATTAGTGTCTTTTGTCAAGGCTGTCATATATGAGGATTAACTATTTACATGCTAATATATATCCTCTTACCTCCCCAAGTAGTTAGCTTGAAAATTTGCAGTCATAAGATCTACTTCATGGACATCATTCTGATCCATGGGTTGAACAGTGGTAGTGAAAATCTTCTTAAACCCACCCAGAAGACATAGGCAGAGAAATTATCAGACCCTTTTGTGCAAGAATGACACACATTTATTCCCACCCCAGCTGGTACCAAGATTCCAGTGCTGCTTCAACACTTCATCATCCAGAGGTCATCAATAGTATTATCCCCTCATTTGATCTTCTGGAAGAGCAATGCTTACTCAGCATCCTCCCCTTTCTATGGAAACCCAGCTGTATTATTACCCAGCTGTTTTATGAATTGTTATACTATCTTAGCATAACCATCTCTGGGTACTCTCTTTACCCTTCTCAGACACCAATAGAGGACTACCCTACTGGTGCCCCAAGGCAAAAATCAAACATCAACCAATTTGGTTGAGAAAACTCCAGCCACTACAGCTGGGCAAAAAAACAACCAACATTTACCTCTCTCAGTTAATCATTCTCTAATTAGACAACATCAGTCCATACCTGAAAAACAGCCCCAAATGTGGATCATCACAGATACTCTTTGAAGTGTACCGGCTCATAAGGCAGCCTATGGGTCTCAAATAGTTGGGATGAGGAACCTCTGGTGGTTTGGCTGGGCTATTGGGGGTGCAGCAAAGCCAGGTGGGATCTTATTCAGATGATAGAAAGCTAGGCCAATATAAGGTAGTATTTGCAAGAGCCAAAGCTTCAATTACTCTTTGTTTTGGAATGACAATATCAAATATTTTGTATCAGGAAGGTTTTATAACCTCTTTTGCAGATTGCTCTCTTGGCCCCCCAGCTCTCTGGGGTCCTGGCTGTCATGACCAGAGGCCTGTTGCTGCAAGATTGCACAAGAACCTGGAGCTTTTTCCTGGGTCAATACACTGTATTGGTTCCTAGCTACTCTGGGATCTATTACACTATTTAGAGGAGTAGGTTGGCCAGGGCTTTACATGTTCAATTCTCTGTTAGTGTGCATATTATTATTTATATTTGTGATGACTTCAGTTTTCATTAATTTTAATTTCATGTGTGCATACCAACAGCTATGAAAAGAACAGCATCTGGAACAACAAATCTGGGTTTGTTTGAAGAGATGGAATTAAAATATGTGATTTTGATCCCAGCTGCAAATCTGACAAGCCCTGGGGTGCCATGTCAGTTGGGATACAAAATATTAACTTGATCAATCTTCAGGGAGATTAGTCAGTCTGGCCGCCAGCTAGGCATCCACAGAAAAATTGGTCCTTTAGGATAGAGCTTTTATTATTATTCCCAACAGCAAAATATAGATCCTATGAATTTTCACCATTCAAGGGGTGGCTTTTCAAAAGTATTAATGCTAACCTTAGATAGGCAGAGAGTTCTTGGTTAATGGTGTTTTCATCTGAGGTCAGTTACTCTTAAGAACAGAGGAAATCACATTGATTGTCATATATAAGCTCAAATGTGCTTTGCGCTCAATTCTGGGCCTGGAAAGCTTGGAGACAGGTTGCTTCAGGGCTCTGATGTAACTCTAATAGTGCACAGGATTGTTAGAAAAGCTATTAGTGGTGGTGAATCAAAGTGAGAGATATTAGCTGGATAATGTAGTCAGTGCCAGATTGGAATCAGCAGCTCAAAAATGGTAATAAATATCATGTAAGAAGATAGCCCCAGTCAAGAGTAGCCCAAAGCACTGGAATGAAAATGAGGAGAGTAGCCTTAAAAATAGCAATATAAGAGAGAAATAAGATAAAATGAATATCCCTAAAACAATGGGCAAGAAGGTGCACAAAATCCAGGCATCATGAGTGAGAGGTAACCAGCCAGAGATCATCTGAGTAATTGTCAGGAATGACAATTTTGTTGCACCCAAACCCCAAAGTATTGAGCCAGGGTCAAACCCTGAACAAAACTCTTTGCAAACTGCCAGTTCCAAAGACTGGGAACTTGACAGCCTGCAACTGATTGATAAATTCATTGATAATCCGCCAGGATCCAAATCCTCAACTACACCACAGGGTTTTGTGAGCAAACTGCAAGTGCCGGATGCTGAAGGTTTCCCTGAGGTGTCAACACTTGACACTGGCGGTTTGCTTGGTTAAATGCATGAGTCTACAAATGAGAGTTGCCCTGAACCTGCCCAAAGCCCAGGAAGTGGCACTGAGCCTGACCACCTGTCCAGTGCCAATAACTGAGTTGCCAAACAGAAGGATTCAAAGTCTTATTATCCAGAGGTGGCCAATGACAAACTGCCAGTGCCAAATGCCATCCTGCCATTTAAGACCCCCAGCGCCAACCTGCCTGAGCTCAAGAATTCCAATCAGAAGATCAGGCCTGGAAGCACAGTATAAGTAGTTGCAATCCAAAATCAACCCTCATTGTCATTTTTAAATAAAGGCTATAAGATATTGGTTTCCCCAATTGTTGCCTTATTTTATCCTAGTCATCTGCCAGTTAACTCAAAAATTGTCCAATCTTCCTGTCATCCTACTAGCTACTTATTGTCTTCCAGGTGCTTTTTTGATCCTGTCCATTTTAGATAATACCCCTTTAAGCCTGAATATAAATATTACACATCTGACAAGATATTAGCATGAGATTCCTTGACCCAAACTAAAGCGTTAACTAGATTCAACAGGAAGGGCCCTTGGCACATTAATGAGCCCCACCTGTTTGTCAGGAATTTTGTCCCTGACTACATTAATTCTATGGGTGATATAATGGTAAAAATAGAAGAGCAAACAACATATTTAAATATGCCATACATTAAGGAATCAATAGGTATTGGCCCAGATGGGGATCAAACTCAAAACCTTAAAAGAAGACCTAGTGTTAGCTCAAAGACTGAATTTAAACTTAGTTTAATTTTTTATTTACAACTACCCCAATTGGTTTAAGCTTTTGATTCCAAAAAGGTTAAAGGGAACATAATAATCACTTACTTCTTTCCCTTTGATTGGCTGCATTTCCAACCTTTTTTGCTCTCAACCCAATCATCTAAATATAAGACTTCAAAAAGCAATAACCATAACAACAACGGTTCATAACTCTTCCTGCTTACTACTATGACTACAATTAGAGGTTCTGGTCTCCTCTTTCCTCTCTGTTTCCTCTGGTCTTTGAGAATAATCTCCAATCAAGTTAAGAATGCCTACTTTAATATCCTCTCCTTTTGGTTCCACTTAGTAAAACCATGTTTTTCACCCTCTGATACTCATTGATCCCTTACTTCTATTCATCTTTTAATAAACAGTATTTAAGTAGCCATTCTGGCAACAGTGCCCATGTCAACAATAATAATGTCAACAGTGGTCATGTTGACACTTTGTCAACATGGCCACTGTTGACTCAAAACTTTAAATATCCTATGTTTTTTTGCTAGTTGCGCTAGCTTAATTCTTTTTTTTAAAGCGTTCAGGGGTGCAAACCCAGAAAACACGACAAAATTGTGGCCATCTTGACACAATTTAATATTAAGCTTAATAAAAAACTCAATTTAACCTGATTTTTCCTTTACTCTTACTAATAAAAATTAGTTTATTTTTTATTTGTTTTCACAACGTAAAAGTGTCAATGTTGACACTTTTTAAGCCAAACTTATTTTTAATAACAAAACTTGAGTATCTTCAGAAAAAAATAAGTGCACATTTAAAAATATTTTTTATTGATTTATTATATTGAAAAAGACAGTGCAAATATAGCTGATTGTTGAAATTTTCATGTTATAAATATTTATGTGGCACTTATAACGGCTTTAATATATTAAGTGGATTGGTGGCTAACAATGATCTATTAATTTAAGTGTGAGTTACTATGTAAGTTACTATATAATTTATTATTAAAAATAATGTTGACACTCATAAATGTTGTTTATTTGCTCATGATCATGCCCCGGGGTGGAGTTAAGCAAATTAGAGTGGCGCAATTAAGCCTAAATTAATATGCCACCTCATATAAAGAATGTTGTACTGTAAATTCAGAACCTGAACGTAAAAATGCAGAATTGTCAAATCCTTGGTCCAAATTTTGAATCACTTTTGCGGGCAACTCAGCAGAGTGAAAAATAAAATATTTAACAAAATCAACCATTTATTTTGATTTTTTTGGTTTATTTAAATTGGCAAATTTTGAATCTCTTGAGCAGATAACTCAACTAACAAAAGACAAAACTCAGCAAACAAATGTGGGATACATGCATCAGAAATGCAGGATTCTAATGTACAATTTGAGATTTCCTGTATTTCAATCAAATCATGGACATCATGTAAAAATTAACAAATCTGAAATTGCGGGATTGTCAAATCCAAGAACCAAATTTCAAATCATTATTGCAAGAGATTTGAAATAAATATAATTTATTGGTGTCTCAAAAAAGATTCTAAAGGATATAGAGTGGATTTGTGCTAATTCTTTTAGGAATCATAGGCATTCTCAAAAATCACCCTATTCCATTTTAGGACAGCTAAAATTTAGATGCTTGATTACAGTAGATTTCAGAAGACGCTAATAAGAAAGTAGAATTATATATTACAATCTATATTATCATGTTGTCTTTACTTTGATATGTTGATAATGTGCTTGCAATTAATTGGACAGCTTGATTTCCTATCACCAAGGCAACTGGAGGTGAAGCTGTCCAATTAATTGCAAGCATATTATCAACACACCAAAGGAAAGACAACATGATAAGATAGATTGTAATATATAATTCTACTTTATTATTAGTTTCTTCTGAAATCTACTGTAATCAAGTATCCTTAGTAGCAATACATGAATACATAGTTAGTAAACTAATGGTTTATCTCCCCCTTCCTTCCTTGAAAATAAGTTTGTTTGGCCCCTGGCTACGCCGGGGGCCAAAAAACTTTTAAAAAATTTCTGCGTCATCAGGAGAGTAGCTCATAAATCATTATATGGTTTTATGGTTGCTATATTAGTGATTTAAAGTGCAGAATATTGCATCATTTCCAGTTTAGATAATTTTTCATTTCACTTAATTTCATGTCTAAACATGGGTGTTTAGATTGGATTTTTCATTTGATTTTATCCAGAGTGGAGCTTCTTGATTTGGGTTGATTTGTCCTAGTTACTTACTGTACATTCAATTTGGATTCCAGTTCCTGCAATTATTATTTGAGTTTACTAGTGGCATTCAAAAGCAATTTGAAATTTGGTTCTTGGATTTGAAAATCCCACAATTCCAAAAAGCATAGTAAACTTAATGGAAATGGTTGATGGATTTGAACGCTTCAAATCTGATTCCAGTTAATTCATTTTGTCCATTGGAAATATGCAAATTGACTTGAACTTTGCAAAGTGTCTATGAGTTCCCACATTTTTAAAAATTCAAATAAATACTCAAAAAAATCAATTTAATTAAAAAAAAGGCTATCCCGCAAAAGTGATTCAAAATTTGGACCAAGGATTTGACAATCCTGCATTTTTACGTCAGGTTCTGAATTTACAGTAAGTGACGTTGTTGACACTTTACCTTTTCAATACTTGAATACAACTTCTTAACAACCTCATATAAGTGCAATGATAAAATATCATATTACCACCCCAAAATATAATTTTTAATAAAGAAATAAAGAACCTTGATACTTTTTTACTTATTTTGATATGTTTTTTTATTTTCTGTGAAAAAAAACACACAGAATTTGGTTAATTTTTGCTAGCCTGCTTAAATTTAATTAAGCATACTATGAAAAAACATAGTGAATTTTTAAAAAAGTGTCAACAGTGACAATGTTTTCAGAATTAATGTCTACAATTTTTGTAATTGGCAGTGAGAATTCAGCTTTTTTTACTAATTGTCACTCATAATATTGACGCTTTTCAGTTCTCACATTTAAAAGTTTATGTTTTACATAATAAAAACTTCTCATTTTTTGATATGTTGTATTTTTGACTTTTCTCTTTCATATTTTTTTAAAAAAATAAAATCTATATCTAAATATAATACTTTCACATAAATATCTTAACTTTTAATTTTTTATTTAAAACTATAATAAATTAAAACCTATACAAGTATTTTTACCTTTTAAATGCCAAGAAAAGCCATCTAAGATTTACTTTATATATATTATGCTTTTTAAGTTGTTTTGTTTGTTTTTTACATACATTGCTTTATTTTAAACCATTTTACTTATTATTTTAGGACAAGAACACTTCCAAACAGCCCAAAGGAACCAAGCGTCCTTCAAAGCCAACCAAACCCACCAAAAAGAAGCCTGTCTCATCAAAGAAGGCCACCCCCAAACCATCCCCAAAGCCCTCACCAAAGCCCTCTCCTGAGAAGAGCCCTGCTCACTCCACTGGGGGAGAGGAAACTGATGGCTCTCTTACAGAGCACAGTTTCTACAACTTGGCTTCTGACAAGGAGCCAACCAAGAAGAAGCAACAAGGCAAAAAGACCCCTCCCAAAGAAAAGTCTCCTGCACATGAAGAGCACCACAATAAGCCCCCTTCTGCTTCCCCCACCACCAAACTCCCCCCTTCAAGATAATCTGGGGATGATTCAAAGCCCTGCCCCAATTACTTTCCTGGCTTCCGCCATGCTCCTGCTGACCCTGGGACCCTCTGTTGGCCCACAACATCTGCAACGTTGACGGCAAATTCAAGGTTCCCTCTTCCTTGCCCAAATAATTCCCAATCATGAGTGTAAAGGGTGGGCCAACCATGGTGGCCAATGGGTATATCTTCAGCTGCAACAACGCCAACCGGGGCTTCAAGAGCCGCCATTACACCTGTGAGGACTGCTCCTGCCCAGTGCAGCTCAACATTAAGTGCTGGGACCTGGTCCAAACCATCAAGGGCAAGCATACCTGCATCATGCCAAATACCATCATAGTCTACCTTATCAAGTGGTATCTGGTGCAGGTGATGCCCACCTCCAAAGATCTTTCTGTCACCCAGATGGCTGTGCTTGCTTGCAAGTACCTCTCACCAACCAACTTGAATAGGGTTCCAACTCATAATCAGTTGGTCAAGTTTGTAAGTGATAGGCGTCAAGCCTCCAATCCATTGGCCAAGAGTGCCACCAGCATCAAGGACCTTATCCTCACAGATTCCCTCAAGAAGACAGAGGATGGTGAGATGCTCCTGCTCCATGACAATGGGCAGAAAATGGAGGATAGGATTGTATCCTACGCCACAACCCAAAACCTAGAGCAGCTGAACACTGCTACCACCTGGCTGTGCAACAGCACATTTTCTACTTGCCCCTCCCTATTCAAGCAGCTTTGGGTCCTGCATGGGCAGTTTAATGACCAGGCCATCCCCCTTGTGTTCTTTCTTCTTCCTGGTGCCAAGACTGAAGTCTACACCAGAGCCTTCAAGATTGTCCAGGATGCTTTGAGCTCCCTTCCCACCAACCAGCTCCCCCTTCCCACTCACACCACAAGGGCAAATCCCTCCTCTGCTGAGAAGGATGAGTCCACCATAGCCGCTGAGCAGCTAGCTCATGCGCGCTCACTTGGGCCAAAGGTTATTATAATGGACTTTGAGCAGGCTCAGTTCAGAGCTTTTGAGGCCACCTTTGATGGAAAAGTCCAGGGCTGTGTCTTTCATTTTAGGCAGGCCCTTGTCAAAAATCTCAATAGTGAGAAGATCTTTCCAAGAATTATCTTGACAATGGTAAGGAGAAGTGCGCTTTGCCCTGACTCAGTTTGCTGCCTTGGCTTTTGTGCGCCTGGAGCATACTGGGATTGGCTTTGAGGCCCTCCTGGAGGATGCTTACATCAAGAAGCACACCACCATCTTCAAAGGTTACCTGGATTACTTCAAGCGCCAATAGGCGGGTGTTGTGTTCAGCTCCAGGGGACAACATCCTGGAGGACACAGCAGGAAATCTTTATTACAAAAGATTTGAGGTTTGAAGCTAGCCTTGGGTTAGCCTTCAGGGCAAAATTAAGGGTACATATCTTAATTTCCTGGAAAACAATATGTAAAAGTCCTTTTGGCAGAAAGGACAGGAAAAGCTTAAAGATTATAAAAGCCAACACAAATGTGGATAAACTTGTCTTTATTAGGAGTAACAATTCTACTTTAAATAGTTGATAAGAGGCAGGGATCACTCAATAGGAAGAAAGAGTGGCTGAGGGGGTCATTCTGGGATGAGGTCATACCAGGATCAACCACAGACAGGTACAAGAATCTGGAATGGGTGGATGTTGAACCAAACCCATTTGCAGAAGGCAAGGAATTTCCAAACTCAAAGGCAAAACCAGTCAAATCTTTGCAACTATCAATATTTGAAGGGCAAATTGAAATAGCATTAATAGCGCAATTTACAACACCTCCCCCCTCAAGATTGGACAGAGGGAGTTGACACTTGCAAAGGAATCTGGAGTGGACGCGGGCAAAGGGATGGCCAGACAATAGTAGCTTCACAGTGTACTCAAAGCCCTTCTTGAAGGTAACCTCATAGGGCCCAATCCAGAGGGAATCCAGCTTGTGGGCTCTACCACCTGTACAATTCTGGTAGTAGAGAACTAGATTGTCTACTTGGTATTCAGGGAGGGGGGCTCTAGCAGCATTGGATGGAGAGAGCTCCAAAGCCTTAACCTTATAAGCAGTGGAGTAGGTGGTTGCCTGGATGTCAATGATACAGTTGATTAGGTCTTTCACGTGGGTCTCAGGATTTGCAGATTTATTAAACTTGATCAAAGGAGGTCCCAAGATTGAGGGGGTAGTAGCCTCTTGTCCATAAAGCATGGCAAAAGGGGATTGACCAGTCACCCGGTGTCTACTAAGGCGGTAAGCAAATAGGGCAGCAGGGAGGAACATGTCCCAATTGGCAGCGTCAGAGAGCATGAGTTTTCTCATGATGGATACTAGGGTTGAGTTTGCTTGTTTGACAGTTCCATTGGTGGAGGGATTATATGACGCAGAGAACAACTGGTGAGTCCCCATAGCTTTGACAATAGAGGTGATGAGTTGAGCATTAAAATTGGTACCATTGTCAGAGAGTAGGACTTGAGGGCAGCCATGTCAATAGAAGATATCTTGCAGCAAGAAAGTAGCTGTGGTCCTAGCTGTTATAT
The DNA here is from genome assembly GCA_014839935.2 of Entomophthora muscae. NCBI lineage: Eukaryota > Fungi > Entomophthoromycota > Entomophthoromycetes > Entomophthorales > Entomophthoraceae > Entomophthora > Entomophthora muscae. Next base: position 276,523 of record QTSX02006412.1, read on the forward strand.
CTTTTGTTGCTCTGGCTTCAACCCATTTGCTAAAGTGATCTATAGCAACCAAAATAAACTGACATCCCAACCTAGAACGTGGGAAGGGCCCAGCAGCATCAATACTCACTGTATGGAAGGCATGCTTTGGTGGGATGAGTTGGAACTGGTGTTGGGAAGGACGAGGACGTTGGAGTTGACAGGAATGGCAGGAGGCAAGGACATCAGGGATCAAGAGGCGCATGTTTTCCCAGTAGAAGTTTTTGCACAACCAGTCATGAGTCTTGGCTATGCCTCCATGGCCAGTGTTGATGTGAGCTTGGAGGATGATGGCTATGCTCACATTAGGGCAAACATAGGGTAGGTAGGCATTGTTAACTTTTTTGAAGAGTTGTCTATCACAAATTATAGTGTCCTTGGATAGGGTCTGTAGAGCTAGGTGGATGTCTTTGGGCTCAGTGGTCCAGGAATCAGGATATCCTATTAACTCATATAGTCAATCAGCATCAGCGGAATGAATAGCCAGGATTGGCATCCTTGACAGGCCATCAGATTTTGATGTTGGGCCCCAGGATGGTGTACCACTGTGAAATCATACCCTTGCAGACGTAGAGCCCAACACGCTAGCCGACTTTCAGGTTCCTTTAGTTGTTGTAACCACTTGAGAGAGGAGTGGTTGGTGACTACCATGAAGTGGGTTCCATAGATGTAATGCCAAAACTGTTTCACAGCATGCAGTACTGCCAAACATTCCTTCTTGGTGACACTGTAGTTCTTTTTGTGCTTATTAAGGACCCTTGATGAGTAAACTACAGGTCAATCTATACCTTCATTGTTGAGTTGGGCAAGGATAGCACCCACAGCTACTCCACTAGCATCAGTATACAAAATGAACTCTTTATCATAATCAGGATAGACTAAGATAGGATCCTTCTTGAGCTTGGCCTTCAGTGCTTCAAATGCTTGTTGTTGGCTGTCAGTCCATTCAAAGGGGACGTTGCAAAGCAATTGAACGAGGGGTTCACTCAGTTTAGCAAAGTCAGGGATGAATTGTTGGTAGTAGCCCATCATACCAAGGAATACTTGTACCTCTTGAAGATTTGTGGGAGGTAGCATCTTGTCAATGGCTTTCACCTTGTTATTCATAGGGCAGATTCCAGTCTGAGTGGCTTCATGTCCTAGGAACTCAAAATTTTCCTTGAAAAAGGAGCATTTGGAGGGTTTGAGTTTCAGGCCAGCCTCACGGATCTTGATGAAGACAGCCTTGAGATGCTTCAAGTGGTTGGCAAATGTAGTGCTGAATACAGTGATATCATCAAGGTACACAAGAACACAAGAGAGCTTTAGATCTTGTAGGATGGAGTCCATAGCCCATTGAAATGTAGCAGGGGCATTGCAGAGTCCCTGGGGAATACAAGTGGATTTAAAAAGGCCTTCTGAGGTGATAAGCGCGGCCTTCTCTTGATCTTCAGGAGATAAGTCAACTTGCCAGTATCTAGAGGCTAGATCCATGGCTGAGAAAAACTTGGAACCAACCAGCTGTCTGAGAGCATCATCAATTCTGGGTAAGGGGTACAAGTCTTTCTTAGTGAGGGAGTTCCTGCGGTGATAGTCCATTACAATGCAATGTCCCCCATCTTTCTTATTGAGGATCAGTAACAGGGAAGCCCAAGGACTTTGGGAAGGGGCCAGTAACCCAGCGTCCAGAAGTTGTTTGAGTTCTTTAGACACTTTAGCATCCTCCACCCTACTACGGCAGTATGGTTTGGCACAAAAAGGTGGTACATCCCCAGTATCAATCTGATAGATGACTCTTTTAGCCAGGCCATAGTCCGTAGGTCCCAAGGAAAAGATGTTGCTAAACTGATTGAGCAGGTCTAACACGTCTTTTTGTTGAACAGGAGACAGCTGGGGGAAATCAGCAGCGGTGAAAAAGGAGAGAACTTGAGGATTGTCTTCAGGTAGATTGAAATCACTGAAAGTTCCGAAGGGGTAGAGAGAGGATACTTGTTCTGCTCCAAGTACACAACCATGTTCCACAACCTGGCCTCTGGTTACTTGCATGGGCAGGGCTGTCAGGTTAGCAAGCAGTAATTGTACAGGCTCTTTGTGGGTTTGGTCTAAAATCCCAGAGCACAGGCGAGGCTTGGTACGGCTCAAGAACTCAGGTGAGTAAAGCTCTAAGAAAGACTTTTCAGGTAGCTCATAAGAAATCTGGGAATCAATCACCACTTGAGAGCCTGGGGGAATGGTGATAGCAGCTGGCGCTAGCAGGGGTACCCCTTCTTCTGCAGGGCAGGAAGGAGGAGGGGTACACATGTTGGAGGAGTGAGTCCTATACTTGAGAGAGAAGATACCCATAGGGTACTCAAGCACGCAAGTTTTAAGACGTTTACCTGAAAGGTGTGGAGGTTCCTCGAAAATCAAATGAACTTCATATCCCAAGAGCAAAAGGTATCCATCTCATAAGTTTACATACCGTTATATTCTCAGAGAAACTGAGTACCAACCAAGAGGTCATAGCTTTTGTTCTCTAGGACCACAGCAGGGGAAGCAATAAGGAGTTTCCCAAACCTCATGGGTAGAGCGGAGTAGGCACCAATGGCTCAAGTTTGGGCCATGCCAGTGTTGTAACTGTGCTGTTTTAGCAGAGTTACACGGGGAAAAATATTTAGAAGATAGATAATAATCTTTATTGTGAGATAGTGATTATATAGCTATTGTGAATCAATGGATAGCAGGAACATGATTGGTGATCACACAGCTGGATGGAAGAGGGGGTGGCTTGATCCTGATAATGAGTCAAGCGCCAAATCAAGATATCCACTGTGAAGGATCATCATCTGTTCAAGTTGATAGATTTGGTAATTTGAGTTGACTTCCTAGTCTGGCTTTGAGTGACCGGGTAATTGGATTGCGGGTCACAAACCCGCTTGGTTGGAACCTTGCTGGCGGGTTGAGCCTGCGGTTTTGACACCCCCCCGGCTGAAGGTCGGCCTCTTCTGGAGGCAGGTTGTCAGGGAGGTTGTCAGGAGCCCGGGCGCCATATTGAACCAGTTGTTGCTCGGTGGCGGGCAGGGCGGTTTCTTGTTGTTTCTGTCTTGCTTTGCAGGGTTGTAGGCGGTTGTGGTGTAAGGTCTTGTCTTGCTTGCGTTTCCCGAGCCCTTGCACAAGGTAAGTGTTATTGTTGTTTACCTTTAGAATGATTGCTGGCCCTACTTTTTTGGGTTGTAGTTTGCTTTTGTCAACATTCATGACCCAGACTTTGTCCCCAACTTCATGTCTTTGACAGATGGGAATGAAGGTCTTTTGTAAGTGTTCCTTTTCTTTGGCTGCTTGTTTGCTGTTGGCCTCTATTACTTGAGGATCTGAGCAAGGGGGGACTTGACTTGGAATTTCCAGTTTGGGTCCTGTCAATGCTTGAATGATATTTGGCTGTGTGCTGTATACCAGTTCAAACAGGCTTTTCCCGGTGGATCTGTTCACTTGGGTTTGGCACACAAGTAACGCAGTTGGTAGCTGCTTATACCAGTCTTCAGGTCTCCCGGCAGTGAGTTTGGCTAGGGCTTGCACAAGGCTACCATTAAGCCGCTCTACGCGTCCATTGGCCTGTGGATGGTATGGTGTTGTGACAGTGTGTTTGACCCCATTCTTGGTGAGGTACACATTGGTGTCTTTGGAGGTCAATTCTTTGCCCCCATTGGTTATCAGGAGTTCTGGCTTTCCAAACCTGCTGATTATTTCCTTGCCAATGAATTGTTGGACGTTGTTACCGGTGTGCGTTTTCACCGCTTGGGCTACTGGCCACCTTGTTGCAAAATCGATGGCTGTGATGATGTATTTTTTGTTGTTGTGTTTTCCTGGCATGGGGCCCACAATGTCAAGAGCCCATACCTTGAACAGTAGTTGGGTTTGAATGGGGAGTACAGACTTAGGCGGGGTTTTGCTTTTGGCAAACTTTTTGCAGACCTCGCACTGTTCTAGCACTTCCTGGACATTGCGGTATAAGGTTGGCCACCAGGCTTTATGTTTTAGGAATTCATATAGATTTTGGCTCTTGGTATGTCCAAGATCTCTGTGGTAGCAAAGAATGGTATCAACTTGTTGATGTGTGGGGATGTAGGGGATGGTTGTGCCATCCGACATCTTTCTGTGAAGAGTCCCGTATACATCAGCAAAGAGGTGTTCATTCTTGATGACTGTTTCTTTGGTGATATTGGTTGTGCCTGCAGGGAACCCTTTGTCTTTTGTACAGAGCACTAGGAGAGGCCAGTCTGGGTCAAGCCCATTCTCTCCCCTAGAAGCGCAGACATACAGGCGGGACAGGGCGTCTGCCATGGCAAGTTTGGCCCCGGGCTTATATTGGATGAGCATGTTAAACCTTTCTAAGATTTCCATCCACTGCGCTTGGCGACGTGACAGGTTTGCTTGTGTCTTGAAATAGATGAGCAACTTATGATTGGTTAGTGCTGTGAATTCTTCCTGCCGTTCCAGGTAACAGCGCCATTTGACTAGGCAGTGTACAATGGCCAACAGTTCTTTGTTGTGGATTGGGTATCAACACTTGCCATCTGTCAGTTTGCGCGACTCGTAGGCTACAGGCAGGAAATCACCATCACTATTCTTAATTTGTAGTACTCCCCCAATGGATGCATCTGAAGCGTTGGTTTCCATCTGGTATTCCCTGTCTTGTTTGGGGTATTGTAAGATGGGCGCTGTCGTGAGCTTTTCCTTGAGACGTCTAAAACAGAGGTCACGTTGGGGGGGTCCATACAAACTTGGACTTGGCGCCTGTTATGGCAGACAAGGGGGCGGTCAAGACGCCGCAGTTGGGTATGAAGCGTTGTACATAGGCTACCATTCCCAAGAAAGTGCAGAGTTCTGATTTGTCCTTGGGAGGTGGCATTTTGCAGATGGCTTGTATCTTCTGGCTGTCGGGTTTGATGCCGTCTTTTGAGACTATATGTCCCAAGAAGGGTAGTTGCTCTCGGAAGAACTGACATTTGGAGGGCTTGGCCAACAGTTTGTGTTGTGCCAGGGTTGCAAAGACTTCCTCCAGGTCTTTGTGGTGCTGTTCCACCAAGGGGCTGTAGACAATAATATTGTCCAGGTACACTAGTGCGTGTTTGCCTATGTGTGGCGCAAACACTTTGTTCATGAAGGTTACAAAGGTGGACGGGGCATTGGTCATGCCAAAGTTGAGTACCACGCATTTGTAGGAACTGTACTTAGTGCGGAAGGCTGTCTTGGGGATGTCTTCCTCCTTGATGCAAATCTGGTTGTAGCCTGCAGTTAGATCAATCTTGGAGAAGACAGAGGCTCCTCCCAAGGCGTCAAAGAGATTGTCAATTAGTGGTAATGGGTAACAATTCTTAATGGTGACTTTGTTTAAGGCGCAGTAGTCTGTGACCAGGCGTAAGGTACCGTCCTTTTTAGCCACAAAGAATACGGCAGCCCCAAAGGGAGACTGTGAGGGGCGGATAAGTCCTTTTTCCAGTGCCTCCTTGAGATAGGCGCGCAGGGTGTTGTCCTTGTTTGGGGTCAGCCTGTAAATGGGGTGTGCCTTGGGTACAGCCCCCTTGAGTTGGATCGAGTGTTGGATGTGTTTCTCAGGGGGTAGCCCAGGTAACGCCTCCTTGAAGATTTCTGGGTGCCGGGCCACAATGTTGCAATCTTGCGGTGTGGAGGTGTCCTGGTGGTCCTTGAAGTGTATGATTTCATACTGGCAGGAGTCCCAGTCAATTGCTTTCAGGCTTTCCTTCTTGTCCAAAGTCTCCGTGATGCGTACAAAGACGTGGTCTTGTAGGAGTTGGTCTACAGAGTCCGGGTAGATTTGGTGGTTGACACCTTCACGCTTGATGGTCAACACTGAGGTTGCCCAGTCCATGTGGGGGTTGTTTTTCTGTAACCAGTCTAGTCCCAGTACAATGTCAAACTTAGGGAAGTCAATGACAGGACCTTGGATGGTGGAGTGGAGGTTCTCAAGCATGACGGAGAAGGGAGCAGTTTCTTTTGTCACAGCAATGTGATGTTCATCAGCCAGGACCACGTTTTTAATCCGCAAAGGATTAGTGGCCAGCTTGAATTTATCCACAAAGCTGCTGTTGACTAAGGTTCAATCTGCGCCCAAGTCCAAGAGTGCTGAGCCTGTGTAACTGCAAAAGCGGAAAGGGTAAGACATCAATTTATTGGGATGTCTGGCAATGGTGTACAGTACCAGGTCTTCCAAGGGCACTTGGATCATTGGGCATTGGTCCACGTCCTTGGGTTGGTATTCATTGTTGGGCAAGTCAGGAGTTGCGTGGGGAGAGCTTGGCTTGCTTAGTGCTCTCCCCAGGCTTTTCCCTCATCTTGGTTGCCTTGGGTGGCAGTGACACAGAAATGGGTACAATTTGATTGGCTGTTATTTCCATTCCCATTCATAACCTGTGGGCTTGTGGTTGTTGTTGTTGCTGTTGCCTCCAGGAGGTGGTCAAGAGGAGCGCCCGCTTGGATGGGAGTCCTTGGGTCTTTCTTGTTTCCCAGTCTGTGCCTTGTGCAGAGCGTTGGATGTTTGTTCCGCTTTTTCCGCTTCACGGTACAGGCTTTGCAGGTTGGTAACCTGGTCCAGGTTCACATGTCTCATCACGTGCAACTTGAGAGCGTTGTAGTACATGAGGTGTGTTGCTGGGGTGTCAAAGGCCATGTTGGATGGGGCACAGAGACAGAGTTCCTTGTAGGCGCAGGTGAGTTCCTTCACGGTGCCTGTCTGGGTTAGGTTCTTTACTTGGCGTATGATCATGAGCGCTGTATCCTTAAGCACAAATCTTGCCAAGAAGTCCTGTTTGAAGGTGTCCCAGTTCTTGTCAGTGTGCTCTTTGTGCCACTTGTTGCACCAGGTGCCAGCGTCATGGGTCAGACAAATGGAAATCTCCGTGATCCAAAATTGCTGTGGGCATTCCATCTGAGCCAGCTTGCTTTGGGCGGACTGGATCCATGCAGCAGCATTGTTGTTGTTGGCCCCTGCAAAGGGCTCCAAGGCGGCGCTGCAAAGTCTTTGTGCAACATAGGCGGGCATGGTGGTTTTGTCAGCTGGTTGTGGCATCAAGGAAGGCACCTGAAAGAACCCTTGGGCGGACAGGGCGTTGAAGGCGGGTAGCAGGATCACCATGTTTTGGTAGAGAACAAAGCCATCAGGTATCTTGGTACCAGGAGTATACGGCGTCCAGTTGGGCGGGAGGCCAGACATAATTCTGTTAAGGATTTGTTGGCTGTGGCGTGTGCGGGCAACAGGCAGAATTTTTCAAGATAAGGTAGGATGGAGAACCTACCTGTGCTACCAATGTTGTAACTGTGCTGTTTTAGCAGAGTTACACGGGGAAAAATATTTAGAAGATAGATAATAATCTTTATTGTGAGATAGTGATTATATAGCTATTGTGAATCAATGGATAGCAGGAACATGATTGGTGATCACACAGCTGGATGGAAGAGGGAGTGGCTTGATCCTGATAATGAGTCAAGCGCCAAATCAAGATATCCACTGTGAAGGATCATCATCTGTTCAAGTTGATAGATTTGGTAATTTGAGTTGACTTCCTAGTCTGGCTTTGAGTGACCGGGTAATTGGATTGCGGGTCACAAACCTGCTTGGTTGGAGCCTTGCTGGCGGGTTGAGCCTGCGGTTTCAACACCAGCTGTGCCATACAACTGCGTGTAGTTGAGGTCAGGGGCCAACTTAAGTTTCTTCATTAGCTTGGAAGATACCACGTTGACAGGGGAACCCGTGTCCAAGATGGCCTTGATTTTGACCTTTTGGATTGATACTTCCACGCGGGTTGTATCTTTCTCAAAGGGAGGCAAGACTTCCAACACATCTTGCGCAGCCTCTAGCTCATTTTCCCATTTGGCCAGCATACACTGTAATGCAGGGATTTCATTATACACAGTCTGTAGTGGAAGAGATATGGTTACGTTGTGGAAAAGAGCTTTGGCTAACTCAGCGGCTTCCTCAGAAGAGTCAACCAAGACAGGAGGTTGATGGTCTTGAGCTAAGTAAGGGCAAGCCACCATGGACTTAGCTTCACTTGTAGGTACTTGGAAAGTGGCAGTAGTCTTCCCAGAGCAAAGCTTGTAGGGTATAGGGATAGTTTCTGGAACAGCCAGGACAAAGTAGCCATAACTATCAGAGTCTTCAATATCAGAATTGTCAGGCTCTGAATCACTGGAGAGGTTATGAAACAGATGAAGGATAGTTGGGCCAGAGGAAGAGGGAGCTTTCTCATCAGACGGAGGATCAGGGGAGGGGGAGATTAGTCAGCAGAGAGTGTCTCTGTTTCTAAGCTGACCTTTCTTTTCCCGCCTGTTCCTTTGGATCACAACCTTCCACTCAAGGATTAGTGCAAGTGCGCAAGTGGTGTCTAATCTGGCCACAGTTATGACAGCCTTGTCTCTTAGCCTGTTCACTAGTACCCAGAGTCATAATGCGCGGCGTACAAGAGGTGGTCCCAGCATTATTGGCCTTATTCTCACACACCAATGTACCTTCATGTGTCAAATGCATGTCTTGTAAGAGCGTCTTAATACTCTTCATGGAAGTGAGTGAAGCCTTGTGTGCCTTAAAGTGTAAACATAGAAGCTGGTTCACCTTCAAAGCATTTGAACAAGCCGTATAGGCTTCCTGAGGAGTTAACTGTCGACTAGTAATCAACTGTTGGCCTTCAATTTAGAAATAATCTGCAAACTCAGCCAGGGTTTCCTTGGGTTTGAAAGCAATATGCATAAATACATCTTTCTTGAATTCTAAGCTGATGTCTCCTCCAAACTCTTCAATAAGGAGACCCTTCATATCCTCCCAGGTGACAATAGAAGGGAGCTTGGGGACCACAACTTCTTGGCAAGTGGGATGGAGGCAGGTAAGGATGTGTTCCTTCTTGAGTTTGTCAGTAGCCCTACACATTTCAGTCTCGTGAATGGTCAGAAAAGCAGCAATGGTAGAGGTCTTGGGATCAAATATCTTCTTGAAGGTCGGCTTATAATTTGGATCAATGGAAAAGGACAAGGACTGGCTGTTTTCACCAGGATTGAGGACGTTAATGTGTGGGTTGCCCTCAAACTCGGATTCAGCAGCAGGTTGTCTAGCCCAAAGAAGTTGAAGGCTTTCCTCTGAAGTGTCCAAGGTAGAGCTATTTTGCCCACTAATGTCTCAGGCAGTTGTGGCAGCAGTCCCAAACTCATCAATCTTGATTTGTTGTACTGCCAAGGTGCCAGCAATCCCATTGACACGGGTAGCCAGGGAGGTGGTCTGAGCAACCAAGGGGGCAACTTGTCCATTTAGGGTCTCTGTAAAGCAGGAGAGGTTTTGGACCTCTCTCTCCAACGCGTCCTGCCTATCAGCTACATCATTTGTCACTTTGGCAAGTTGATATAGAGCATGTGCACAGTGGACCTGGGGTTGACCTTCTAGTCTAGGGCAACAACCATGATTGTCATGAGCAGGAGTATTAACAACTTCACCTTCTTCTTCATCTTCAGAATTAGAGAGACGTTGTCTTAAGTACTTGATTTCACCTTGTAAGGTAGCTACCTGATCAGTGAGGGAGGCAATACAAGGATCAGGAATAGGTTCAACTGGAGGGGGAGGCTGCACAGAAGCTTGGCGTCTAGTGGTATCCTTGAGCTTGGCAATGGCCTCCCATACTTTGGTTTCAAAATCAGAAGGGGTCCCAACAGGAGGAGCGGGAGGAGTCACCTCAATAGAGGCCACCCGGTTGTCCACATAAGTTTGCACTTGGTATAGAGTGTCGCCTAGAGCAGCCTTATCTAGGCCGTATTGATGCTGCAGGTGGCAGCCCCAAGTATTGACATGGGCTCCTATCAATTTAAGTTGCAAGTTGACATGCTCCCTGAATTGATTGAGTTTACTAACCAGAGTCTCAAAATCCTGCCAATGGTATAGCAGAAAAGCCTCAATTTGCTCATGTCAGGATGCCTGATGTTTGTCCAATTTGCATAGTCAATCCTTTATGTATCCAGGGAGCAAGGAACAAAGGGAATTCAGGGAGGTGGTTAAATACTTCTGTGATGCCAACGAGTCACACTGGTTGTCAGAAATACAAGCAAAGAGACTGTGTGACCATTCTTGGTAGGCCATATTTTGATTGTGGTTATTTGAGACGGCGGAGGCTACAGCATCTAGCAGTTGATTCTGGGATCCCAAGGCAAGTTGGTGGTGAACTAGGGCAGGTTGGATGAATTGGTTGACCAACACGCCAATAGTATCCATGGATTCCATCAACACAGGGGGGAGACCAAAGTCCAAAAGGAAGGAGTACAGGTCTTTGGAGGAATACCCGGGACAGAGGCCAGGGATAGAGTGCATGGCTACTGTGCCAGAGTGAAGAAGGGAGCGGGCGGCAGCACAGGCTTGCTCATAGTTGAGAGAGAAAGCAGGAAGGAGGGCCCACAAGGGCCCAGGAGACAGGGCCAATACCATAGGATTTTCAGGAGCATCAGTAATATCTTCTTCTAGAGGGGGACTAGAAACTTTAGGTTGATCTGGTACTTTGGAAACAAAGGGAGAGGGACCAGAGAATGTGCGTGGAAGCGGGGTAACCAAGGGGCTTGCAGCCCCTGTAGTGAGCACCATTTTGTTGTGTTTGGCTCCAGGGGACGACATCCTGGAGGGCACGGCGGGAAATCTTTATTACTGTAAATTCAGAACCTGAACGTAAAAATGTGGAATTGTCAAATCCTTGGTCCAAATTTTGAATCACTTTTGCGGGCAACTCAGCTGAGTGAAAAATAAAATATTTAATAAAATCAACCATTTATTTTGATTTTTTTTGGTTTATTTAAATTGGCAAATTTTGAATCTCTTGAGCAGATAACTCAACTAACAAAAGACAAAACTCAGCAAACAAATGCAGGATACATGAATCAGAAATGCAGGATTCTAATGTACAATTTGAGATTTCCTGTATTTCAATCAAATCATGGACATCATGTAAAATTAACAAATCTGAAATTGCGGGATTATCAAATCCAAGAACCAAATTTCAAATCATTATTGCAAGGAATTTGAAATAAATATAATTTATTGGTGTCTCAAAAAGGATGCTAAAGGATATAGAGTGGATTTGTGCTAATTCTTTTAGAAATCATAGGCATTCTCAAAAATCACCCTATTCCATTTTAGGACAGCTAAAATTTAGATGCTTGATTACAGTAGATTTCAGAAGACACTAATAATAAATTAGAATTATATATTACAATCTATCTTATCACGTTGTCTTTCCTTTGATGTGTTGATAATGTGCTTGCAATTAATTGGACAGCTTGATTTCCTATCACCAAGGCGACTGGAGGTGAAGCTGTCCAATTAATTGCAAGCATATTATCAACACACCAAAGGAAAGACAACATGATAAGATAGATTGTAATATATAATTCTACTTTATTATTAGTTTCTTCTGAAATCTACTGTAATCAAGTATCCTTAGTAGCAATACATGAATACATAGTTAGTAAACTAATGGTTTATCTCCCCCTTCCTTCCTTGAAAATAAGTTTGTTTGGCCCCTGGCTACGCCGGGGGCCAAAAAACTTTTAAAAAATTTCTGCGTCATCAGGAGAGTAGCTCATAAATCATTATATGGTTTTGTGGTTGCTATATTAGTGGTTTAAAGTGCAGAATATTGCATCATTTCCATTTTAGACAATTTTACATTTCACTTAATTTTATGTCTAAACATGGCTTTTGAGATTGGACTTTTCATTTGATTTTATCCAGTGTGGAGCTTCTTGATTTGAGTTGATTTGTCCTAGTTACTTACTGTACATTCAATTTGGATTCCAGTTCCTGCAATTATTATTTGAGTTTACTAGTGGCATTCAAAAGTGATTTAAAATTTGGTTCTTGGATTTTTCAATCCTGCAATTCCAAAAAACATGGTAAACTTAATGGAAATGGTTGATGGATTTGAACGCTTCAAATCTGATTCCAGTTAATTCATTTTGTTCATTGGAAATATGCAGTTTGACTTGAACTTTGCAAAGTGTCTACAAGTTCCCACATTTTTAAAACTCCAGATAAAAATACAAAGAATTCAATTTAATTAAAAAAACTTCCCGCAAAAGTGATTCAAAATTTGGACCAAGGATTTGACAATCCCGCATTTTTACGTTCAGGTCTGAATTTACAGTACAAAAGATTTGAGGTTCAAAGCTAGCCTTGGGTTAGCCTTCAGGGCAAAATTAAGGGTACATACCTTAATTTCCTGGAAAACAAGATGTAAAAGTCCTTTTGGCAGAAAGGACAGGAAAAGCTTGAAGATTATAAAAGCCAACGCAAATGTGGATAAACTTGTCTTTATTAGGAGTAACAATTCTACTTTAAATAGTTGACATGAGGCGGGGATCACTCAATAGGAAGACAGAGTGGCTGAGGGGGTCATGCTGAGATGAGGTCATACCAGGATCAACCACAGACAGGTACAAGAATCCGGAATGGGTAGATATTGAACCAGACCCATTTGCAGAAGGCAAGGAATTTCTGAACTCAAAGGCAAAACTAGTCAAATCTTTGCAACTATCAATATTTGAAGGGCAAATCAAAATAGCATTAATAGTGCAATTTACGACAGTGGGAAAGAAGATGACTGCCTGGAGAGGTAAGAGCAGGGCCACTGCCCCTTGGAACTGTCAAGGCGCCTGCCTCAAGGGGGAGATGAAGACCACCTCTAGCCTTGAGGTTTGGCATAAGCACCTGAAGGTGAAGTTTGGGACCAACCCCAAATATAACAAGTTCTTCTCTAAGCTACAGGAGGAGCAGGTCCAGACTGTCTCCAAGTTCTGCAACCTGGCCAACCGGGTGGCCCCCAAGAAGCAAAATTCCAAGGAGCAAGACTACCAGGAGGACGTGCAGAAGGTGTTAAAGAAAAGGTATAAGGTGGCGGAGATTAAGTAGTACCTTGAAGATCTTGCCACTGCTCTTGCTGGTGGCTTTAATTAGCCAAATAAACTTTGCTTTGCTTTGCCTATATATTTTTTACTTTTAAACTTTTGATTTTTATTTTTTTGGATAGTTCTAATCTTTTTAGGTATAAATGGTAAGTTTCAGATACAGTTTCAATGTGGTTTAGTATGAAATATCTTATATTTTGTTAAATTATCTTTAAGCTATGAGATTTTTTCAGTTATGCTTATATGAAGTATAATAAATTTAAATTAGAATTTTTTTATATTTTTTAGTTATTATTATATATTAAAATTCTTTATTTTTGGTTTATTGGAATTTTAATTTTTATGGGAATAAAAAATAATTTTATAATAAAGAGTATAATTTACATAGTAAATTGAAAAAAAGTTGATTATATCTCCTTATTCTTATTACTTATAAAAAAAATTATTGCAGTTTTGAACTCTCTGGGGTCATTTTAGTATAATAATGTATTTTAAAATATTTTTTATATTGAAAATGTTCAGGGTAAAGTGTTTTGTTAATTAAAAAAGTGTCAACATCCAGGAAACGACATTAAGTAAAACCGGGTTGTCACTTTACTATAGTGTTGACATTAAAAGTGTTTAAATGGCCACTGTCAACATTTTTAATGTTGACATGGGCGCTGTTGCCGCCATTCTGGGTACTTAAAATATTGTTCTGGCTTAAAAGCCTATTTTTTCACACACTATCTTCTTGCACACATACTTATCTTGACACTCCTCTAGAACCTTGAAAGGAATTTTATTCCTGCTCTAGTGTCTAATCTTACTTCCAATTCTTGCCTTGGTATTAGAAGGACCTAAATGCACTACTAATTAGAGAAATTCCTCACCCAATGAGTCTCACCAACAAGAATTACTTGTCCACAGTTAGTTCAAGTATCCCTCAGGTCATTGGGTAATAAATTTTTATTATGGTCTTACTAATCCTTTGCCTCCCAATGCCAACTCTTCCTTGGTCAGACCTAACACTTCCTTTTACCTGTTAGTATATTTGATAGACTATTATCTACTAGGAAGATTTAATTCTTTGATGGAGATATTTGCCTTCCTAGGGCAGTTTGGTCACTTGGCCATGATGACAGTTTCCATTGGGTCTGTAATAGCATGACTGAATCTAGGGGCCCTCACCCACAAGATTGGGAATCTATTTATTTTAATTGGGTCCCTGACACTGTTCAGAGATAAATACAACTGTTAGGAACTCATCCACTTGGAAACATACCACCCAAAAAAGGTGTATGGCTGCAGATGGATTCAACCCTGTGACTAGAGAACCAATTGGGACGGAGACCATTCCCATATGAAATAATTCTCCAATCAGGCGGTATTGACCCAAAAGAGGATTGAATCTTCCCAAAAGGAAGTAAGCTCCAAGATAACTGAGAAGCAAAGCCAAAGCCAAAGGATGGAATAGGGAAGGAGCAGGCGGACTGGCCCCCATGACCTGTGGTTTCTCCATAATTGGGGGGGGGGTTCTGCAACAATGGAGTGGCAGTGTACCATACACCTGGTATCATTTGGCGCCATGACTTGTCAAGGTAATTAGGAGGATATAAACCAGAATTGGCTCTGGTTCCAAGGGATACACTTGCAGTAAAGGACTGGACAAGGAGCAACCAAACCAACCATTTATACCCAAATGGTCCCCATTGGGAAGACTTGGGTAGAATCATGGTGTTGGATTTCAAGACTGGAGAGCAAGCAAGAATAAATCAACTAGGTAAAGGAAATTGACTTTATTAACTTAACAATCAAACACCTTGACAGATGGAGCCTTTTATAGGCTGTTTAAGAGATGTTTAAATTGTAGTTTCAAGGGGAAATTGGGGAAGGAAACTTGGCAGGGGGAGCTTTGGCTTGAATTTAAAAATTATTTCAAAAAACATAAGCAATGGCCCCTGCTGAGCCTTCTCCAAACAGCTAGGTGTCATTTACCCCAGCTGTTGGAGAAGCAAAAGATTGGGGGGCTTCTGGTGTTGCAATTGCACACCAGAAGAAGATAAGCAACTATTAACTTGATTATTATCAAGTACAGAGCCTGGTTTACTATTATCATCATCAGGGTTTGAAACAGAAGTGAATTTGAAGACTCCAAACCCTGTTGCAACCTCTGATTGGCTGCAAGAAGCATTCTTGTGTGACGGCATAGGTGAATTTGAATTCAATATACTAACTTTGTTTAGGCGTTCACAAGTTGAACGAGAGAACCCGGGTTTGATCCCTGTGTCCACAGAAAGGATGGCCTCCAGGATTGATTGACTGTTTTCAAAAGGTAATTTGGAGCTGATACTACCCACTAATAAACCATTTCTAGGTCCTGGTAAAAAGTCCAATTTAGGAGAAGAGTTCCCAGACCCTGGAACTCTTAGAATTTCCTTGTTGTTGTCAGGAAAAATAGAAAAGGCATTCCTGACAACAACTTCCTCCCTGCCTATCAATTATATATAGAACTGCCTGCCACTCCCAGACCAATGTAAATACCCAACAATTGGGGGAGTATTTTAGCAAGGTATGGTTCCAAGTTTGCAACTTGGAACCCCGTGAGCGCTGTTACAATGGGGTAAACCATCATTACCCATCAAAACACTTTAGTGTGCACGTTATAACGTCTGAAATTACCGGCAAAATATGTGAGTACGTAGTATATACAGATGTATATGGCTACGGACTGGGCGGAGTGGGGCAATACCAGTGTGAGCCAAGAGTACTGATTGGAGGAGTTGAGCTGTGCTGGCTCCTTGTAAAATTACTCATTGGTAGGATCTTTAAATGGCCCATGTGGTTGATAGTGTTGGTGGCCCCCAATCCTGAGGCAGGCTGTGAGGACAGCCGAGAAGATAAGGTGGTTCATCTCCTTTAGTCCTGGGGAAGGGTTGATAAAGCTTAGTGTCTTGACTTCTTGTGGGTTAAGTCTGTTTTGATTTATGTGATAATATTGAGGGGTAATTTCACTCAATAATAGCACAAACTATCATCAAGTGACTTGGCTTTATTATATACTATCAGCCTTGATGGGGCATGAATAGTAGAAAACATTGAACAGGGAACCCCAAACACTTGAAGTTGTCTGGAATTCCCTTTTGGGAATGGGGATAGAATGGGTTTGTAGCTGATGAATTTTTAATCCATATTTTGAATTGAGTTGGTGAATATTTGGATGCTTTCATGCATCCAAATTCAATCTCTGCAGTTACTGCATTAATTGCTTGGTAGGACTGCTTGTAAACCCCATCAAAATTTGGTAAATTCTAAATTTGGGCAGCAGTTCCCCCCAAATTGGGTATTGGGGATGCCTTTTTACCCGCTTTGGAAACTTCCCCATTCAGTGGGGGTGGACAGCTCTGCTGTGGGGGGTTTGCCACCTGCTGCTGGCTGGCTGGGTGTGTGGTCTGCAGACATCTGGCCGCACAGCCCACAGTCAGCCTATAAAAGCTTAAAATCAAAGAATTAGAATTTTTATTTTCTTTTTCTTCTGGCTTTTGTTTTGCGGCAGTTTGCCAAATCAGGGGGAACTGCTGCAAATACTGTAGATTCAGAACCTGAACGTAAAAATGCAGGATTGTCAAATCCTTGATCCGAATTTCAAATCACTTTTGCGGGATAGCTTTTTTTAATTAAATTGAATTCTTTTTATTTTTATCTGGAGCTTTAAAAATGTGGGAACTTGTAGACACTTTGCAAATTTCAAGTCAAACTGCATATTTCCAATGAACAAAATGAATTAACTGGAATCAGATTTGAAGCGTTCAAATCCATTAGCCATTTATATTAAGTTTACTATGTTTTTTTGAAATTGCAGGATTGAAAAATCCAAGAGCCAAATTTTAAATCACTTTTGAATGACACTAGTAAACTCAAATAATAATTGCAGGAACTGGAATCCAAATTGAATGTACAGTAAGAAACTAGAACAAATCAACTCAAATCAAGAAGCTCTACGCTGGATAAAATCAAATGAAAAATCCAATCTCAAAAACCATGTTTAGACATAAAATTAAGTGAAATGTAAAATTGTCTAAGCTGGAAACGATGCAATATTCTTCACTCTAAATCATTAATATAGCAGCCATAAAACCATATAATGATATATGAGCTAACCTCCTGATGACGCAGAATTTTTTTAAAAGTTTTTTGGCCCCTGGCTACGCCAGGAGCCATAAAACTTATTTTCAAGGAAGGAAGGGGGGAGATAAACCATCAGTTTACTACAAAATTGTTAATGTATTGTTATTAAGGATACTTGATTGCAGTAGATTTTAAAAAATGCTAATAATAAAATAGAATTATATATTACAATCTATCTTATCATGTTGTCTTTTCCTTGATGTGTTGATAGTTCATTTGCTGTTGATAATGTGCTTGCGTTTAATTGGATAGTCTCACCTTCAGCCGCCTTGACAATAGAAAATTAAGTTGTCTCTGCAACCACAGCTGGTCTTGGGGAGGCAACTTAATTTCCTATTGCTAGGCAACTGGAGGTGAAACTATCCAATTAAATGAAATCACATTATCAACAGCAAATGAACTATCAACACATCAAGGAAAAGACAACGTGATAAGATAGATTGTAATATATAATTATATTTTATTATTAGCATGTTTAAAATCTACTGTAATCAAGCATCTAAATTTTAGCTGCCCTAAAATGAAATAGGGTGATTTTTGAGAATGCCTATGATTCCTAAAATAATTAGCACAAATCCACTCTAGATCCTTTGACATCCTTTTTGAGATGCCCATAATGAATCTGAATTTGCAGGATTGTCAAATCCAAGAACCAAATTTAAATCAAAAATGAGGTGAATTTGAAATAAATATAATTTAAGTTTTACATGATGTCTATGATTTTTTTGAAATACAGGAAATCTCAAATTGTACATTATAATCCTGCATTTCTGATTCATGTATCCCGCATTTGTTTTCTGAGTTTTGTCTTTTGTTAGTTGAGTTATCTGCTCAAGGGATTCAACATTTGTCAATTTAAATAAATCAAAAAATTCAAATTAAATGGTTGACTTTATTAAACATTTTATTTTTCACTCAGCTGAGTTGCCCGCAAAAGTGATTCAAAATTTGGACCAAGGATTTGACAATCCTGCATTTTATGTTCAGGTTCTGAATTTACAGTATTCATTTTGAGTTTTAGACTCAATGGTAACCAAAATGCTGTTGTTTTGGTTGGTTTTGTCAGGAATATTCTTGACACCAATGCCTGCATCTGCCACTGAGCTTCCCCTGGACCATACCAACAAGCTATTTGGGATCTTATAAATTACTCTCACAGGATTAATAGACACTATTGTCCCAGCTGCCGGCCTGTAGTCATGGGTGGGCAAGTCAATGTCCTAACTCATTAAGTTAGCACCAATCCTCTGGTGGGCTATGCCCACCCAGTCCACAACCCACCAGTTCCAATACGCTAGTGAGCCAGCAGCTCAGGGTTGGTTCCTTGACAGCAATAGGCAACTACCCAGTTCATAAATTCCTTGGCAGCTAGGTTTACCACAGAAGCCCAGAGCCTCAAATGAAATTCATGGTAAATTGTTTGGGGGAACAATCTAGCTTTATCCAGGAGATGTACCATCATAAATCAAGATCTTGAAATGGTAGTGAGTGCCTTAATAGTCTCTAGGTTGAAGCCCAGTTTTCTCTGGTTGGCTGACAATAATTATATTTTCTTTGGCATCTGAACTCAGCCCAGTAAGTTTATGACCCCATCAACCATCAGTTTTTGGCAGCCTGCAGGCCAGACACCGTTTACTTGAGAAAGTCCATGTATTAGTTTCCAAAGCTGCAGTGATAAACTGTCAGGAACCCACTCTGCAGGAAATAATCTCCCAACATGGTGGATTAAGGAAGAAGGGTTTAACCTGATGATCATAGAACCTACAGGTATAGAAATCATACCCAGGTACAAGAACTCTCCTAGGATTTGGTATCCCCAAGTAAGGGATTGAAACACCCAAGGAAGATATACGCTCCCAAGTAGGCAAGCAAAGAAACGGAAGCAAAAGGATGAAACAGACTGGTTTCCATGGGGTTGGTTGACACAGATTGAGCTTGTTGCTTGGTGGGAGGATTTGTCAAGAACAATGAGGCTGTGTACCATTTCCCAGGCACCACTGGCGCCCACTTCCCGTTATTGCAGTACTCTGTGCTGGTTCCTGTCCTTGGGTTGGTTTCCATCTGAACAGACAATTGTAATAAAGTACAAAGCAAAATTAGAGTCACCCATTTAAGCCTGACTCCCCAAAATAGGGAAAGATTAGGCGGTTTCAGGAGTGAGTTTCTAAAAGTCTTACAAGCAATAAAAATATTTAAGTTTGGGTAAAAGCTCTTTATTGATTGAGCAATTTTGATTAAAAATTCTCATAAGCTTATATAGAAATTGGTTTGGGGAAATTGGGAAGGAAATTAAACCTGAAATTGAGCAGTTGTGCAAAGGAAGTCTCAAAAATAAAGTATTTCTAAACAGTTCAAAACAGCTCTCCTCATCACCAGTAAGTATTAACCTTACTTCAACTGAAAATTTGGGTCTTGGGAGGTGGTTTGGGCTTGGTTATCATCAGCTATAGTTTCAAATAGCTTAATACAGTTTACAATGGGTGCTTTGGGCTTTTTGGAGCCTGCTGCTCCTGCTAGAGGTTGGCTAACATCACCCAAGCCCATCATAACACCTTATTGGCTGGAATCTTCACGCTGGAGCTTAATTTTCTCTTTTAAACATAGATATGAACCAGAAGATAAAGAGCGTCTAAAGGTTCCAGGTTTGAATTTTGGTTTGAGAATGGATGTCAGATCAATAATAAAGCCTAATGTTGACTCTTGATATGTTTTTTTACATTTTAAATCATTTTGATTCATTAACCCTTGTTGTCAGGATTCTTTTTTCATGAATTTATGCTGCTAGTATTATTTTTAGAATATTATTTTTATTCTTACCTTTTTGACCCCTGCAGTTGTCCTATCCACTTCCACTTCCCTTCCCTTCCCTTCCTCATCTTTACGGGTTGAAATTAACCTATTAATAGTTAGTTTTTTAAATTTGAACTTACATTTACGTTGTGAACAATTCTTGAACCAGGGTACCTATATGCTAAGTTAGTTTGAAACAAGTCCAAATTTTATTACCTTTTGCTTTTTGCTTGCTTACGCCAGCACTTCATACCAAGTTTTTCCACTCTTCTGCTGTCTTTGCTCTTCTTTTGGCTTAGCCAAACAATCAACCGCTTCTCTTTTTCTTTCTCCTTTACCTTCTACTTAACTTTTTTAAGTTAAGAAGGTCTCAACACAATGTGCTTGTTTTATTCCCAACAGTAAGCATACCTAACCACTTCTGGTTAACCACATTCCCCCATTCCAGCACCCCAAAACTCAGATTTTAAATAAAAGCCTGAGTTTTAACTCAGTCTCAATTTAAGTTGAGATTTTTTGACTTGCACCCCAAAAAGGTACTTGTTAGGTTTTTTGGCTTGTGTTTTTCATTTCTCTTTGAACTTTTCTCCTGTATCTTCCCCGTCTTAAGTTTATGATTCCATTTGACTACATCTTTCACCAGTTAGGGATTTTTATAGTGGTAACCACACTTTACTTGTTGACAGTTTCAACCCTCCAGTTAGCACTGATCACTACCCAGACTTAGAGATTGATTTTTTAACTAAGTCTTCAGTCATCAAGGCTGGTCTTTGCTTTATTTTCTTAGGTTTAATGAACTGCCTTAGTCCTTACTTCACTTCATATAAGCTTTTAGGAGCCCTAGTGCAGTTATTGTTGCAAACCTTACCTATCCTTTTATATTTAACCCATATAAATATTCTTGGTTTAAAGGCCTTAGTTTACAACAATTTACCCCAAGCCTTCAGACCTTACACTTGTGTTGCAATTACAATATTTCCTGACCCCAAATCCTCATTAAATTCAGTATTTTCAGAGGGATGGATGTTAGGATCATAATGATGGATGACCCTGACATAAACATAGTCAACTCAGAAGTAAAAAATAGGAGCAAATCTAGCTCTATCTTAATCAATATAGATTTGTTAGGCTGTAATTCTGCTTGCATCTGATCTGACTTTGCTTAGCGCTGAGGCTTTGAAAGCTGCTGAATCCTAGTCCATGCCATCCATGGGTTTCTGGGCATGGGGAGGAAGGTCAATAAAATTCTTGGTATCACCTGCACCAGCCAGTACTCATTCCTGAATGATGGACTGGTTCATATCCCAATATCTCTTAATGCTTGGCCAATCCTTGCCTTTGCCATCTCTTTCACTTTGAGCGGTTAATATCATGAAGAAATTTAGCTGGTATGAGAGTCAATGGCTTGTTGGATGGGCTGAAAATGACCTTTATTTAGGTGGAAAACAGAAAGAATACAATCCTGTTGCTGGTGCAGCTGTAAGGACAATTGAAGGCCACATGATTAAGTAGAGACATTATTTCTCCCAGAAAGATGCTGGGCAATAGCTGCCAGCTCAGTATAAGTAATTTAGCAGAGAGCTTTTTCCACAATAATGGGTAAAGAAGAAGGATCAATTTAACTCCAAATAAAGGGGTATCCTGATTATTTGAGCTAAATATCAGCTGTTTTCTGATAGGCAAGGCGGGTATCAGGGGTGCCTGAAAAGGCGGCATGTGTTGGATGGTGAGCAAATATGCAGGAACCATAGCGCTATTCACCCCTATAGTGAGCACCAGATTTGTTATGTTGGCTCTGCCCCCATTTAGGGAGATATAATATCAATTTGTCATGAGAGGTTTTAAACACCAGAAGCTACGGTTGTTTAGAAAATTAGAGAAATGAGCAAGTATCTTGAGCTTTTTTAAAGACAGAAAAACATAAAGCTCTTTAGCTTAACCCCAAAAGAAAAAATATTAAATATAAGTTGGTTAAAGTTTCTATTTAGAAATGCCATCATTATATAGTATTTTAGGGGGCAGTAAGCCCTTTTAGCTTTAAGGTATAATTGGACTAATGTGGCCACAAAGCAGGAAGTGGTGAGGGGTAACTAGGATCAGAAAAGCCCTAATAAGAAACGGGATCAATCTGGGTTGATTTGCATTGCTCATTCAAAAAGGCATATTTAAGGACATCATATTCATGCAAATAAACTGAGTTTCTAAGCATCATGATTGAAATTCTCAAACTAGGTGAACTCTTGGCAATATCCAGGATAGTCTTAAAAGTCTTCCTAATTTCACTGGCAGCTATAAACCAACTTTTCGAGACTATTCTAACAATAGGTTGGTCATCTCAAGCAGTAGTTTCGTTATGATGGCCTGGTATTGGGTACTTTTTTATACCAGGTTAGTTTCCTGGGGCTTGAGGTAAATTTCTTGAGCTGCTTATCAACCTTTCTATAGGATAGGTCCATTTACTTAGCTTGAACAGCTTGGCCATGGATATACTCAGGTATTTCTCTTGCCTTGACAGATTTTCTGTTAAAGATATCCCCCAGCTTTACTTTTATAATCCAAACAAGTTTGAATAATGTATGCTGTCTCATACCCATTCTGTGAGCTTGGATACTCTTGAAGGTGCAGCCAGTGAGATTAAGAATGCTGGAAGGATCTATTTCCCCTTTCGTTTTATCTATATTCACGTTTTTATATTGTGCCTGTGTAATGATCCCTGGTGAATCTGCTCATGATGTTTTTATATGTATTTTTTATTTATTTCTCTAAAATACTGAACTCTCATTGGCTCAATTGCAACACTGTAGCTTAGGGTGATGGCCAGTATTGATTTCCAGGTTGGAAGGGAGCTGAGATTCGAATCATTTGGTTTAAAATTTATTTTGGTGAATGTGGATCATCTTAAGCAATCTGCAGCATTGAAGCATGGCATTCATAGAATCCAGGAGATTGGAAGGAAGCTGAGGGTTAATTAAATTGGGGTAGTGGTTCAACTTGGATGTATCAGATTTTCTACTTTGATAGGATTGGTTTTATGAAGCGATGAGGAACTTGGTGTTGGTATGGCAGAGTTCTGTGAAGATTGAGGGTACAGGAAAGCAGCTGCTGGATCGATAAATTTGAACAATGCATGATGCGTTTATGCAAGTAAACTAAAGGAAAGCTGTTTAGGATGGGATCTGCATTCAACACTTGAAACGAGCTAGAGGTGGTGCCACAAAACATCCTGACGTCAAGAACCAGAAATGTCAACCTTAAATCCGTCTTATTTGGGTTGAAAGGTCACCACTTTTATAAATATAAACTTTTATTTTAATATTTATTTTGATAGGAAAAAGCTGTGACCTCCCCAACCCTACCTTCGTTATGCGCTTCTCCAGCGGGTTAAAAAATTGCATTTGAATCCAATTTTTATATACCGTGCTTGGGGAAGCGGGGCTGCGATATATATAATGTGACATCAGTGCCATTATTGTTGGGGGCCCAATAATTGCTTGCATTTGTTCATACAGCTAAAGACTGTTCAACATTGCTTTAGTCTCAAAGTATATTCAGCAAACAGCATGGTAACAACACTTTCTGAATTTTTATCTCCAAGGGTTCGAATTCATAATGCAATGTTTTGTTAGCCCCCCAAGAAAGCCGATTGGACGGAGAGCTTCAAGCGGAAGCAGGTGGGTGTCTCCGACATGACCCTGCTGTCCAAGGTGGACAATGATGAGATCAACACCAATCTTGAGAAGCGGTTCTTTGCTGGAGACATCTACGTAACTTCATTACCTCATCTGCAAATATTAACCACTTAGACCTATATTGGTCATGTTCTGATCAGTGTTAATCCCTTTAAGGATCTGGGGCTGTATACCGATGAGATATTGAACTCCTATGTAGGGAAGAATCGGCTTGAGGTAGTTTCTTCTCAATATTGGGGATTGAAGCTTGGTTTTGGTTAGATGCCTCCCCATGTGTTTGCTATTGCCGAGAGTGCATACTATAATCTTAAGAGCTATAAAGAAAAATCAGTGTATCATCATTAGGTAACTAATTTTTTAAATCAAAAAGTGGCCCTAAGCTTATGACGGTTTTCAGTGGGGAATCTGGCGCTGGAAAAACAGGTATGTTCGCTCGCTCTAGATCTGTTTGTTAAAGCCCGTGCTTGTTTTTTTAAATAGAGGCGGCCAAGAAGGTACATCTTTCATATCTAAACTATCTTCAGGGTTCAGTTATTTATTGGGCTTAGATAATGAGCTACATCGCCACCGTGTCGGGGGGCAATTCCCATGCGATCCAACAAGTCAAGGATATGGTTCTTGCCACCAATCCGCTCCTAGAGTCATTCGGGTGTGCCAAGACTCTACGTAACAACAATTCGAGTCGGCACGTAAGTTTCCGCCCTTCCCAATTAAACTCAGTGGCTCGAATAGGGGAAATACTTGGAGATCCAATTCAATTCTAATGGCGAACCAACTGGGGCTCACATCACCAACTACCTCTTGGAAAAAGTAGAGTACTGCAGCTTGGATCTACGCTGACTGTTGCTTTAGAATCGAGTCATCTCGCAAATCAAAAACGAGAGGAACTTTCACATATTTTATCAGTTTTGTCGAGGTGCAACTCAAGAATTCAAAGGTAGTTGACTGAGAATCTCTTGCTGATCTGTTCAGACTTGTTTGGAATTAATGGGCCGGAGAGTTACTATTATACCAGCCAAAGTGGCTGTTTGGATGTGGATGGCATGGATGATGTGGAGGAGTACCATGGCACACTGGAAGCCATGCAGGTGATTGGGCTTTCTGACGAAGAGCAGCGTGGGATTCACCAGGCCCTTGCCACAATTCTATGGCTGGGCAACACCTCCTTTACCGAGGGGGATAACGGCAATAGCTATGTTGCTGATCCCAACGTTACGGACTTTATCAGCTATTTGCTTGAAACGGATAGCAATATGCTTGAGAAGACGTTGGTATCGCGGGTGATGGAGACGCAGCGCGGAGGTCGGCGCGGATCGGTGTATGATGTGCCACTCAATCCAGATCAAGCGGCGTCTGTGCGTGATGGGTTAGCCAAGGCCTTGTATGATCGGCTGTTTGACTGGATTGTGGAACGCATCAATATAGCTTTAAAGCAACGAGGTGCTTCGGACATGGTAGTTGGAGTTTTAGATATCTACGGCTTTGAGATCTTTGATTTCAACAGCTTTGAGCAGCTGTGCATCAACTACGTCAATGAGAAGCTGCAGCAGATCTTTATTGAGCTGACACTTAAAGCTGAGCAAGACGAATACGTCAAGGAGAGGATTCAGTGGACTCCAATTAAATTCTTTGACAACAAGATTGTATGTGACTTAATTGAAGAAAAGCGTCCTCCGGGCATCTTCGCTGCCATGAATGATGCATGCGCTACCGCCCATGCAGACCCTCAGGCGGCCGATGCCAGCTTCACCCAGCGATTGGGGCCGTGCTCTTCCAATCCTCATTTGGAGCAGCGCGGAACTGCATTCGTGGTCCGCCATTATGCCGGAGATGTCTCGTACGAGATACGCGGCATGACCGAGAAGAACAGGGATCAGCTTAGCAAAGACATCCTAAACTTGGTCAAGTCTAGTGGCTCAAAATTCATCCAGTCAATCTTCCCTGACCAAGTGGATACTGATTCGAAGCGCCGTCCCCCCACCGCCAGCGATCGCATCAAGTCATCGGCAGGCGCACTCGTCTCGAACCTAATGCGGTCTCAGCCTTCCTATATTCGCTGCATTAAACCCAATGCCACCAAAAGCCCCAGGGACTACGACCGAGCCATGTCGCTCCATCAAGTTAAGTACCTCGGGCTGTGCGAGAACATCCGTGTTCGACGAGCAGGCTTTGCATCGCGCCAAACCTTTGAAAAGTTTGTCGAGCGCTTCTTCCTGCTGTCTAAGAAGACATCGTACGCGGGAGAGTACACGTGGCGTGGCGACGCACGCTCGGGCACCGAAACCATCTTAAAGGACGTCGGTATTCTCCAGGAAGAGTGGCAGCTTGGCGTAACCAAGGCCTTCATTCGTCATCCCGAGACGGTAATATTTAAATGTTCACACTTACCCTTCAGCTTTGGTCGCTTGAAAGTCTCCGCGACAAGTATTGGCACAACATGGCCGCCCGCATCCAGCGGGCATGGCGACGCCTTCTGGAATACCGCAACCAATGCGCAGCCAAGATTCAGCGCTGCTTCCGCAAGAACAAGGACCAGCTCTTGCAGCTCCGCGTTCGCGATTCCAGCCACTCTCTCTTGGCTTCACGCAAGGAGAGGCGTCGGTTCAGTCTTCTCAGCATGCGGCGTTTCCATGGCGACTACTTGGATGTCAACCTTGCTCCCGGAGCTGCCTTGCGCTCTGCTGCCAACATGCCCTCTGACGAACTAGCCGTTTTTAGTGCCAAGGTCCAAGTTTTGATTCCTCGTCCATTGCGCTCCAGCAAGCCTAGCCCCAGGATCATGATTGTCTCTTCCAAAGCCATATATATCCTTGTGACGGTTATGGAAAAGAAGCTTGCTCAGATCAAACTAGAACGTAAGGTAGCTTTTGGCTCCGTCAACAAGGTAAGTGTTTCCACACTGCGAGATGACTGGTTGGTCCTCCACGTCCAAGGGGACATTGATCTGGTCTTGTCTTCGATATTTAAAACGGAAATATGCACCCATTTGAACACTGCCAGCCAAGGCCGTCTCACCATCGACATTGCTTCAAGGTAACCCACTCCTTTTAGTCGCCTGACCCTTTAGCATCGAATATGCAAAAAAATCAAACAAGACTGGCACCATCAAGTTCATCAAGGATGAGACTGAAGTCAAGTTCGATACCTACAAGAATCACACTGTCACTGTCGGATCTGGCCAGCCACCCGATAGCGGTACTCGAACCACCCTTCATCTCTAACGCTTCTAGTTTCCGACCCCCCCTGTGCTCGAATCGAGCCAGTCTCCCAACCAAGCTATTCCAAACCAAAACCTACTCCTAAGGTATAACCACCTCTGTATAACAACTCACTTCCAAGGCTGCTCCATCCAGTGCCAGAGTACTTGCAGCTCTACCACCCCGCCCTGTTCCCCCACCTCCACCGTCTAATCCTCAATATAAAGCTATTTATGACTTCACCGCTGACGGTGGCACCGAGGGCTCATTCAAAAAAGATGATGTCTTCGAAATCCTGCAAAAGGACGACAATGGCTGGTGGCTTGGCTTGAGAGATGGTGTTCAGTCGTGGGTCCCCTCCAACTATCTCCAAGAAGTTCCTCAGCTAGCCCCAGCCTCCCCTCCACCAGCTCGGGAGCCTGCTAGAGTAAAGACGCAGGTTTCCAATCTAACCACGTAGGTAATTCCGGAACCAGTCCGTTCAGAACCTGCTCGTGCCGATCCACCACGCCCTGTTCCTAAGCCTCGTCCTATAGCTTCCAACGCTGAATCCGCCCAACCCGCCTGGAAGGCAGAGCTTGCGGCACGTCAGGTAATCCTTTTAACTTCTTTCTCACACATAAAGGCTTCTTCTGGTCCAGCCAGGACGCACAACAGGAATGTTAGTGCCCAAGAAGATACCAAGGCTCCGCCTTCCATTCCCTCTCGGCCTACTACATCCTACCAGAACAACGGTAAGCCATTCCTCTATACTCCCTGACAGGCAATCAGCTTCCCGTCCCACCGTCCCTTCAAAGCCTTCTACACTTGGCGCATCTAGAGTTTCACAACTGTCATCCACTCTGAATGCTTCTCTAAACGGAGGCCCAAGAATACCTCCCAGACCATCACCAGACAATGCACCTTCTCCGGCGGCTCGTCCGGTAAGTCACACCTGCTTATCCTTCTGATCTCTCTTAGCAAGTGCCTAGTCGTCCTGCTAGCTCTGACAAACCCAAAGCCCCGCCTCGTCCTGCCCTACCTGCTCGTAGATAACAACTAATAAGTCAAAAATGCAACACTATTTGAATCCAAGAGTTCAAAGGAACCCGTAGACAGACGTGGTTTTCTTTCATTAAACTTCCAATTTAAAAATACCAAATGTCCATTCAACCTCAGCGCCCTTACTAATCAAGATGACTTCCCTTTCTAGAATCGATTACTAATCCAACCACTGTGCACTTGAAACGAAGCATCTGATATCAAACAAGAATCCATAAACGTGGCCTCGCTTCCAGTTATATATCAAACTGCTGTGCTTGGATATAGTCTGCCAAATCCCAGTTCCAAATAAGCTATTTCTAGCCATCCCACCAACCGCAGGCGGGATGAGCTCTTCCCGCCAGCCGTCACATATCATGAGCTTTATTATGTCGATTGCATTCTATCAACCGATTTCCACATCTTTGATCCATCTTTGATTCATCTACCGTTCGCTTTATTGAGAATTTCAACTATACATCAACAAAGAACCTACATAAGATGTCATGCCGTGGCGGACTAAGTACATGTTTCCCAACTCGTTTAACCGTACTTGACCCCGGGTAAGGCTATAAGCCACCCTAGCATGCAACGGGAACAGCCTTGATCAGAAGAGCAACAAGCTGGTTCCCAGCCCATAGATAATCTGACCGGGACCACTTAACCTTGAAGCCAAAACAAGGGTCCAACTAGGGTCCAAATATAAAATCAGATGTGGAACATCCCACCAATACAGGCTCAGGGACTACCCTCTATTCCCAAACGCCACCAATCAATACGCCAATTTGAAGCCAGGTGCTTGGGTGGGCTAGGTAAAGGTACCGATTTCAAGAAATGATAGATCGCATGGAATACTGGAGCCTATCTGACCAGCTGGTGATATAGGTGGGCTAGGCCCAGATCGTCTGATGCCAGGCTGGCCGATACACTTGGGGTGCAACATCCCCACCCACCTTGGGTGGAGTGGGGGACTCTATAGACTACCCTGAATCCAGGTGCTCACCTATAACCCAGGCCAGGGCATGCCCTTGATCACCCAGGAATTCAACCCTTTGGATATACCCAGCAGTACACCAGGTAGCTACAAATAGGGCTGCATCAGCCCAAAAAAGGGACAACTACAGCACCTGCCGCAATCATTTGTCCTCCCCTCCCCCGCGTCCAGATTTTGGATCCCCTACATTTGGTGAGTCTGAAACTTCCTAAAAGAAGGCTTTCTGTTTTCTGGACGAGCCGGATGCATATATATGTTTAAATTAATCTTTTTGAAATAAAAATCTAATCTGAACTCTTGTTTTATAATTTTTAAAATAGAAAATATTTACGATATAACTTTTAAAAAAGTCTGGGAAGAACCCTTCTGGGGCTATGTATGGAGATGATTCCGGAAAACCCGTACCCTAGACAATTTTCTGGAACCATCTCAACTCTGACGCTGCCCTAGCTATTAAGCCTGAGTTGCTTTACAAAGTCTACTAGGGATAGGAGCAACCCAGGGATCAGGTCAGATCAACCTAGAGTTTGGGACCACCAAGGGCTTGAGATCCAAGAGACACCCCAGTAAACGATGCGCTGAGAACCATCAGTCCACAGCAAGCTTGATCTGGATCCAGCCATGCCAAAGTATCCCAGGGAAGATGTTTTTATTACTCACCCACCTGGGGCCAGCCTCATCAAGGGCAGGAAGATGTTCTACCAATCATCTTTCTGACGGTGGATTTCCCGTCAGATCTGATCCATCTATAGTTTTCTTCGTGTATAAGATTTTCAACATTGCCCCGATCAAAGATTTGAATATGATCGGTTTAAAGAAAACAGCCATGCTTCACATAACTCGTTGTTTTAATTATATTCCTTTGTATTCAAGAGTCTTGACTTTGAATCTCTGCCTTTTTGAAAGCTGATCCAATTAAAGTTTGCTAGAAAACGAAACAAGAGCTTTGGAAGTTTCAAGCAATAACTTTTATAGGAAAGACTTTCTTTATTCCATATTTTTATTATTTATTTCTGCAAAGTAAAAATTTACGGATGAAGAGAACTATTGTTGGTTCAGATTTGACTGAAAATCAGCTGACGGAAAGATAATTGCCAGAACATCTGCCTGCTCCCTTCACCATCCTCACTTAGGGCGGGCTTGTCAAGGCTGGTCGGGCAGCTTGCTTGGCACATCAAGCATGCTGTGAATAGGCAAAATCAGATGGCTTCAGTTTTTTCAGTGTTTGGTTTGGATCACCACAAAGACATTTACTCTTTTGCTTCTTGCCAGGTTGCTATTCCCTTTCCTCTAATAGCGCTAATGATCTTCACCTACCTATGCCAGCAGTGGATGCTATCTATGTCAATGGGTGCAATACGTCAATTCGAATGATGCCATCTCGAAAACGTCATCTAGAAAGACGCCATCTCATACCCTATCTCGGATTTCTGGCTAAACAGCGCCAGATAACTTAAAATATTGATAAAAGCCCAAAAACATTTCAAAAACTATAAAAAAACATTTGACTAGACTCAAAATCATCCAAGGATTTCAAATCTGCAATAAAAATATGGGGTCAGCCAATACCAACTATAGTGCGTAAAGCTCCAAAGTCAACACATCCTAAAACGGTGCTATTTTTGTATTAAATTTTAACACTATATTAAACATGTATATACTAGTAATAAAGTTAAAATCAAATATTTGAAAGAAAAAATTTATTGTTAAAAAATAGATTATAAATTAGATCCAAGGGCCGTGGCAATGACTTTGAGATGGGTAAGGCGGCCCCCTCTGTCGTGAATGCCGCTATTCACAGTATTTCGATTTCGCCTTCAGTGGGCCATTTCGAGGACAAATCTCTCGCTTTCGCTTTTGCTACTCAAAATGAGTTGATGACTGATTCAGGAAATACAATTGTTTGGTTTTCTGATCCCTGCGCAACCCACTTGCCCCACTAATGCTGGTGGCAAGTGATCCTACCGTCCTGGTAGTGTTTTGTGGTATTCTCAACCACTATATATTACATTTCCTTATTTGCTAATAAAATTAAGTTCTATTCACATTTTTGTCTTTGTGTCTTCTGTACTTCCACGCCTCTCTCTAGCCACAACTAGTAGAGATTATTCTTCCAGGGCCACAAGGTAAACACATTTGCCTTCCCTGTCATCTAACCAAGACTTAGTACGAATCCAATCCTAAGGTTAGGATTTCCCGTTGTGTGTCTGTGCCGCGCCTCAGAACACAACAAAAATGGTGCTCACTACAGGGGCTGTAAGCCCCTTGGTTGTCCCCTTCGCATTCACGTTTTCAGGTCCTTCGCCTCCGCCTATACAAGAGCCGACTTCACCTGAAATAACCAGTCCTCCTATTGAGGAAGATATTGCCGACCAGCCTATTACCCCACAGTACTGAACCTTGGGAATGGTCCCTGCCTAGTTGCTTACCCCATGAGTACCCCTGACTTAGATCAAGTCATGTTGGTAGCCCTTAGGATAGCCCGTGAAGGAGCCATTCCTTGCCTTCAGTTGCAGTTCAGTCAGGCTGAATACTACAAATTAATTGTGGCTCCTCAATTTCCACAACATCTCTCAGCGGCTGGCTTCACTGAACACTTGCTATCATCCTTTGTGCAGCCTGCCTTAGCCCACCATCAAATGGTGTTGGGGCTCCATGTTCAAGAAATCTCGTCTCTGCAAGCTGTGGTTACTCATCACTGGGACCAGTTTGCTGCCTATCAACAGTGGATTTATTCCCTGTTTTTGTTGGTATCTGACAATCAACGCGACTCTGTCACCTCCCAGGCCTGTTTGGTTAATTCTATTGAACAAATGCACCAGTCTATCCCCAAATACATGAGAGAACGTCTACACAAGTTTCACCAGCTAGAACAACCCTGGCAAACTCAGGTGGATTCCACCTTAAACACTTATCTCACTGACTTTGAGCGACTTGTGCAACAGCTAAATGCCTTCAGTACATATTCCTTTGAGCAACTACAGCAGGTAGAGGACTTTGATGCTAGAGGCCTTAGTGAACTCAGTACCACTGCTGCCATAGCCAAACTCCAGAACCAAGTAAATGAGCTATCTACGCCCAAGACAGATGTTCTGCCCTCTCCCCCTTCTGATGACTTGGTGGATAGGGAACAGAGAATATGGGACGCCATCTGAGAGCTACATTTGACAACTTGCAGTCAGGGACGTCCTGCTGAGACGCCTCAACCTGACCCCCAGGTTCTTGAACCGACTACCCAAGTTGCAGAGCTACAGTAAGAACTTGCTTCCCTACAAGCAATGATGGCAACTGCTGCTAGTCCAGTTGGGGTTGTCGATGAAAATGGTTGCTGCACTGGTTTATCTGGAGCACCTCAAATTCAATGCGCTAGGAAATTAATTGCCCTAGCTAATGAGGTGGATCAATTGAAGCGGGACCACACTGAGCTGGATAGAGACATACAAGAGATGAATGAAGTAATCAAATCTGTAAATGATAGATCCGCCCCTTGCCTCTCGGTGGGGCCATCCCTTACTTCCCGTCTGGCGGAACTCTCCACAATAGTGACCACCCAGGGTCAACACTTAGACGCTACTGCTCAACAGACCACTCAAGCTGCCAATACTGGGGCCCGTGCTGTCGAGACTCTTACCACCCTTGAAGAAAGTGTTTGCCAGCTATGGGCTAGACAACCCCCCTCGGAATCTGAGGCAGAGTTTTCCCCACATATCAATGTACTTGATAGCAACAATGTTGGTCCAACCCCTGAGGCACATTTTAAGCCTATCTTTAAGCAAGTCTTTGACCCCCAAACCTTGACCATTGCAGCTTTCCTAACTATCTATGAAACTGCCATGTGAAGAGCATCAGATGATGTCAAAAAGGAACACATCCTGACCTGTCTACACCTGACCTGCCAAGAGGTAGTTGTGCCAGAACTACCCTCCATTGAGACATGGGAAGATATGAAACAGCTTTTGATTGATGAGTTTGGTGGTGACCTTAGCCTAGAAGTGAAAAAAGATGCCTTCATGCATATTGCTTTTAAGCCTAAGGAGACACTAGCCAAGTTTGCAGACAGATTCTACATGAAAGGACAGCAATTGATTACAAGCAGACAGTTGACAGCCCATGAAGCCTACATGGCTTGTGCTCAAGCCCTCAAAGTTAATCAACTTCTGTGCCTTCACTTCAAAGCCCATAAGGCTATGCTTTCCTTCATGAAGAGCATAAAGACACTGTTGCAGGATATGCATCTTACCCACTCTGGTGCTGTTGTCAGGGAAAGTCAAGCTGCTTCTAACTCAGGTTCATCTTCCTGTGGTCCTTGCATTCTTACTATGAATTCACAGAATCCTCCTCAACGCCAAGGTTACCACAACTGTGGTCAGATAGGTCATCTTTCTCGAGTCTGCACCAATCCGCGGGTTGAAGGAGCTGATCCAAAGGAACAGGCAGGAAAAGAACAGTCAACCTAGAGGCAGAGACGCTCTCAGTTGACAATTCTTCCCAGTCTCTTCCAATCCCTCCCTCTATGGCTGAATCTGAGCCTGCTGATAATGAGACTCCTCCTATCCTCCTCCTATTTCACAATATCTCCAATGATTCTGACCTGGATGATTCTGATATTGACAACACTGATGCATATGGGTACTCCGTTCTAGCCATTCCCAAAACCATTACAGTTCCCTATAAGTTACGCTCAGGAAAGACTACAACTACTGCTAAGCCTCTGCCTGAGGCTAAAGAGATTGTTTCACACCCTTACCTCACTCAGGCCAAGGGGTCCCCTGTGCTAGTGGAGTTGTCAGAAGAAGCTGCTGAGGTTGCTGATGCTGTCTTCAAGAATGTGTCTGTTTTGCTCCCTCTCCAGATTGTTTATAAGGAGTTCCCAGGATTAAGATGTATAATTGAGAAGTGGGATAAGGAACTAGCAGAGGCTCAAGATATCCTGGCTGTCCTTTCCCCCTTTGGCCGCACTATCACTTGAGTAGAGATATCCATTCAAAAAGTGAAGATTAAGGCAGTTCTAGACACTGGCTTGCCAGTCAATGTTGTATCCTCCAAGCTTGTGAAGAAACTCAAACTTGCCCCTGACCTTAATTATCACCAGTTGTATGGCACAGCTGGAATGTCTATGACCCACGCCATAGGGGCTTACTCTGCCCTGCCCATGCGGTTTGGCAAGCTTCTCCTAGCTGCACCAGCAGTTGTCCTGGAGAATGAGAGTTACAATCTCCTAGTTGGCACCCAGTTCCTTAGGGAATATAATGGGATAATCAACTTGAAAGATGGCTACCTCTCTATTCTAGGATACAAAGTCTCTTTAATCTTCCAAGAGCCAGTCAAGCTTCCGGGGAAACGCCTCAAGACCTGTGCCTTGGAATACCCCACTGGGGTTTTCAACTTCAAGTATCACACCCACTCTTCAAACATGAAGTGTCCACCCATGGCTTGTCCTGCGTCTGAAGGGATCCCTCTCCTAGCCACGTCTGCTGTTACCATCCCACCTGGGTCTCAGGCCATCCTGGACTCCCAGATATCATATAAACTACCTGAATGCATCTTCTTGGAGTTGTACTCTCCCCCCTCCTTAGGACACACTGAACCTTACCTCTGTCCTGGGATCCTAGTTGTCTCTCATAAAGACCCTGTTCAGTTGTTGGTAGCCAACCTGACTGCAATCCCCATGACTGTATCTAGGGGACAGGTCTTTGGATATGGCAAGTTGTTGGGCGCTCCTGACGTCCTGTCCCTTCATCCTTTTGGCACATTTCAAGACTTTAGCCTACCAGAGGATGAGCCACAAGTCCTATCTCTGTTCACTGCACAAGACTTTCCTCAACTATCTCTGGTTCAACAGAAAGAGGTGTTAGATTTATTAGACCAATTTTCCGACATCTTTGCCAAGGACAGTACTGACTATGGGTTAGCCAAAGGTATTAACCATCAGATAGACACTGGCAACGCTCCCCCCTTCCGTGCTAAACCATATTGCCGCAGCTGTGTGGAAGACGCCCAAGTATCCAAGGAGCTCAAACAACTGCTAGATGCTGGACTGCTGGCGCCTTCCCAAAGTCCTTGGGCTTCCCCACTACTCATCTTAAAGAAGAAGGATGGGGGTCATCATATTGTGATGGACTACCGCCGGCTGAACTCTTTGACCAAGAAGGACTCATACCCCTTGCCGCACATTGATGATGCTCTCCAACGTCTTGGAGGTTCTAAGTTCTTCTCCACCATGGACCTGGCGTCTGGATACTGGCAAGTTGACTTATCCCCCAAGGATTGTCAGAAGGCCACACTCATTACTTATGAAGGGCTTTTTGAGCCTACTTGCATGCCACAGGGACTTTGCAACGCCCTGGCCACCTTCCAAAGGGCCATGGACTCCATCCTTTGTGACTTGAAGTTGTTGTGCGTCCTAGTGTATTTGGATGATATAACAGTCTTCAGTGCTACCTTCACCAATCACCTGGCTCATCTCAAAGAGGTGTTTGTGAAGATCCAAGAAGCTGGCCTCAAACTGAAGTCTTCCAAGTGTGCCTTCTTCAAAGAACGTCTCAAGTTCTTGGGCCATGAAGTAACCTAGACAGGGATTTGCCCAATGACTAAGAAGGTTGAAGCCATTGACAAAATGCTTCTGCTCACCAACTTGCAAGAAGTACAAGTCTTCCTGGGGATGATGGGCTATTACAGGCAGTTCATCCCTGACTTTGCCAATACTAGTGAACCATTAGTCCAGCTTCTATGTAATGTCCCCTTTGAGTGGACCGCCAGTCAGCAGCAAGCCTTTGAGACCCTTAAGCAAAAACTCAAAGAGGCGCCAATCCTAGTGTATCCTGACTATGACAAGGAGTTCATCCTGTACACTGATGCTAGTGATTTAGCTATTGGAGCCATTCTGGCCCAACTGGACAACAATGATGTAGACCATTCTGTGGCTTACACTTCCCGTGTATTAAACAAGCATGAGAAGAATTATAGTGTCATGGAGAAGGAGTGCCTCGCCGTATTGCATGCAGTCAAGCAGTTTTGTCATTACATATATGGCACCCACTTCACAGTTGTCACTGACCACGCTTCTCTCAAACAATTACAGCAGCTCAAGGAACCTGAAGGACGCCTAGCTAGATGGGCTCTACGCCTGCAGGGATACAACTTCACAGTGCTCCATTGCCCTGGAATTCAACATCAAAATGCTGATGGGCTCTCCAGAATGCCTATTCTTGCTTTGCATCCTGCAGAGGCCAACCAATTATACAAACTAATTGGGTATCCTTCTTCTTGGGAAAGTGAGACAGAAGAGGTACAACTGGCCTTGTCCAAGCTATCCAAAGATACCCTTATACACAACAATTGACTCTTCAAAAAGGTACGAGACCAGTATCTGCCTTATGTATGGCCCAGTCTTTGCCTCTTGTTGGTGTCACAAGCCCATAAAGAAAATGGGCATGGAGGCATTGTCAAGACCTTTGACTGGCTTCAGAAGAACTACTTTTGGGAGAACCTTTGCCTGTTAATCCCAGACGTCATTGCTAGTTGTCATGACTGCCAGCTACAGCGGCCTTGAGCTGCTGCCCACAAGTTTAAATTAGTTCCCCCTCAACATGCCTTTCACACTGTTAGCATTGACGCAGTAGGTCCTCTTTCCCGCTCTCGTTCTGGGTGTTGCTTTATTCTGGTTGCTGTTGATCATTTTAGCAAGTGGTTAGAGGCTTGCCCTACAAAGGACATCACGGCTAAGACAACTGCTGCCTTCCTGCTACAATATTTTTTCTATCAACATGGCTGTCCTCAAGTGTTGCTCTCAGATAATGGGACTAACTTTAATGCCAAGCTGGTAACCTCTGTTGTCAAAGCTTTGGGGTCCCACCAGTCCTTCTCTGCCCCCTACAACCCTTCTACCAATTGGGCTGTTGAGCGTGCAAATTCAACACTGGTCTCCATCATGAGAAAGCTCACCTAATCTGACGCTGCTAATTGGGACTTGTACTTACCTGCCGCCCTCTTTGCATACTGCCTTAGCAAACATTGTGTCACTGGATATTCCCCCTTTGCTATGCTATATGGGCAAGAAGCTACTATCCCATTGCTCTTGGGGGCCCCCTGCTCACCTTGGATAATGCCATGAATCCTGATGACCACATCAAAGATTTAGTCAACCAAATAATTGATATTCAAGCCACTGCTTACACTTCTGCATATAAGACTAAGATGATTGAGCTCTCTCCTGATAATGCTGGTTGCTCCCCCCTTCCTTAATTTGATGTTGGTGACCATGTACTTTACTATCAACACAGAGTAGGTGGTTATGCACATAAGTTGGACTCTCTGTGGATTGGCCCTTTAGAAGTAACCTTTAAGCAAGGATCTGAATACACTGTAAAGCTCCTGTCTAGTGGCCGTCCTTTTGCTCAAGTGCACGCAAAGTTCCTTCATAAATACCACCCCCCCTAAGGCCAATCTAGAGGAGGGCAATGTTGTGAATGCCGCTATTCACAGTATTTCAATTTTGCCTTCGGTGGGCCATTTTGAGGACAAATCTCTCGCTTTTGCTTTTGCTACTTGAAAAGAGTTGATGACCAATTCAGGAAATACAATTGTTCAGTTTCCTGATACCTGCGCAACTCACTTGCCCCACTAATGCTGATGGCAAGTGATCCTACCGTCCTGGTAGTGTTTTGTGGTATTCTCAACCAATATTAAATTCCATTTCCTTATTTGCCAATAAAATTAAGTTCTATTCACATTTTTGTCTTTGTGTCTTCTGTACTTCCGCGCCTCTCTCTAGCCACAACTAGTAGAGATTATTCTTCCAGGGTCGCAAGGTAAACACATTTGTCTTCCCTGTCATCTAACCAAGACTTAGTACAAATCCAATACTAAGGTTAGGATTTCCTGTTGTATGTCTGTGCCGCGCCTCAGAACACGTCACCCTCTAGTGTAATAGGCCAAAGCCGCTTTGGTAACACTTGCAAACTTGACCTGCTGGCCAGCATGCTTGGCTACAAAAGCTTTGCCTTTGTTGACCTGGGAGTATAGCTGTTCATGTGCGCATGCTGAATCTTCAGCTTGTTGACTATCACATTAAACATAGGCCTTTTTACCTTAACCAGGCGGAAAAATTGATTATGCCAACCTTCAAGTGAGGAGGTGGTCTTAGTTACACCGGCTTTGACCTGCTTATAGCAGTTCCAGTTAATTGAGTTGCCGCCCTTGCAGATGCAGCAATGTCCCTGGAATACACCTACCCACTGGTGCTCAAATACTGTATGAAAGGAGCAAATGCTTCTTGGTTCCCAAGAATGTAATTGTCATTGAGAAGCTTGTTGTAAAAAAGGTTAACCTCTTCCTTTCTGACCATGGCCAGAGCAGCAAAGCAATTGAATATCTTTCTGGCCTTCTTTGTACCATCTTTGTATACCAGCTTATTGAAGGCTGGAGTTTTTATCAGGTTCTTGCGCAGAGCCTGGAGGTAGTGAAAGAAGCAGCCTTGGGGCCTGCTCCTAAATACCTTGATAAAAGTGTTGGCCTATGCAGCCTCAAAGTCAACCATCAACGTGGTATGGTAAGGAAGGGACTCTGGCTCCTTTCTGGTTATGGCCTGTTGCTCTTGAGTAGTTTCTGGGCTGACCTTCTTCTTCTTGCGGCCCCTTTTCTCAGTTGGCTCTTCTTCAAGCGTAGGCAAGATGGCATCCAGTTTTTGCTTGAGTATATTCAAGGCGTGAATGTAAGCCTCTTCCCTTTTATTAGGGAGAAAGAAGAAGAAAAAGGAGATGATATGTTCATTGAACTGACCATGGATGGCCAAAGCTGATAAAATAGCTTAGGACAAGAGGCAAAAGTTCCATCAGCAAACCAGGTATCACACTTTAGAAGGCGTACAAGATCCTCTTGTGTTGAAAAGCACAAAATACGTTTTGGTGAACCTTGCCTGTCATCGTGTAGCAGAAAGGGCTTTCTAAGCATGGTAGTCTTCTGGACTTCCGAAAGTACAAGCTCATTGATACTTCTAGCGCTGACACCAATATTGGCATCAATTGACTGTTGATCAGTCACATACTGTTGGAGTCTGGTCTTTTCCCCAACCTCCTCTCTCTGATCCTTATTCAGGTAAAGGAGAGCATGAGTTACCAGCTCAGTTGAAGTCAAGTCCTTGTTGAAAGGAATGGCTTGGAAAAGGTACCAGCGCATAAGATAGTAGAGAATCATATCAGAGCCCAAACAGTCATGCTCAATGGTGAGCTCCTTGACTTGGGTAAACCCAATTGTAGTTAATTGCGCGGGGCAGCCTGGACTATCAAATTTGTAGTGATGGTTTGCCATATTTTTTCTCTGGTCATTGCATATGAAAAGAAAGCCGTCCTTGACAAAGCCAGCACCCCCTCCTTGGTCATAATGGGAAACAAGTCAGGGAAAACAGCTGGAACTATAAATTGCCCGTTGACATTGCAGATATTGGCAACTGCATGTAGGTCCCACTCTAGGATAGGCTCCTCCTCTGAGGCTGCAAAACCATGGTTACCAGAGTTTTTTTCAGAGACTCTTTCATTCTCATCTTCATCATTGGAGTGGATGTGCTCCTCCTGGAGATCAGAGGGGGAGTAGACAAAGGGAGAGTGGGGAGGGGTGGGGCTATCAGCCTCAGGCTTGGAGGAAGGTATGGGGGTCTTGGCAGGCTTTTTCCATTAGGAGGCTGCTTGGAGAGGGTAACCTTGGTCTTTCTTGCCTGAGCAGGAGCAGCTGTGCTCTTGGGAGCCTTGGGGTAGCGTTAGTGGTAGGCTTGGGAGGCATCTAAGGGTGAATTTGCGTCAGAAAGTTCAAATTTGGGGAAAATTTTTAGAGAAGAAATGAGAATGTGTTAAATATAAAAGTAGTCAATATTTTTACATGGAATTGTAGAGAAACTCTCAAATTATATACCATCAAAATTATTATGTTTTATATTATTTAAAAATTAAAAATTTATTAGTAGCGCAAGTATGCAAAACTGTGAGTTATGACTGAAAACTTGCAAGTGAAATGGTGTTTTCAAGATGACGTAATTGAAATGCTGTAGCTCAAAAATATAGTGTTTTTGACCATTTTTTATATTAAATTAACAAATTTCTGGTGGAGCTACCTCAAACAGACCAAAGAGTAAAACTTGA
This sequence comes from Entomophthora muscae, assembly GCA_014839935.2. Classification (NCBI taxonomy): domain Eukaryota; kingdom Fungi; phylum Entomophthoromycota; class Entomophthoromycetes; order Entomophthorales; family Entomophthoraceae; genus Entomophthora; species Entomophthora muscae. The sequence continues at coordinate 316,433 of QTSX02006412.1, forward strand.
ATATTTTTAAAACTAGCTTATACAACTGGGGCTAAAAAGTACTCAGTTGTTTAGAGGAGATCAAAAAATACATATATGCAAAGTTTCAGACGGTTTCTTATATTTTTTATTTAATTGAGATTTGGCGCTGAACTGTACTTTGGTAAAAGTGGAAACAGTCAATTTGTGATGGCGTGCTCTTTATAGTGTAGCCTTGTATCATATGTAATTACCCCTTATTTCCCCATATCTATTGTGCGCATCAAATCTATTGGGTGATATGAAACCCAGTGGAATTTGTAATGGGTACATTTTGCACAATAGAAATACCCTCATTACTAAATAAAATCACTAGTAAAACATTGTATTATTGAAACCCAAATAGCAAAGTTCATACTATGATAAGGAATAAGGCTAGCATATTAAACATGGTTTTTGAATGGCTGTATTATAGGGGGTAGTATTATAAAAGTGGCTCTAATTTAGGTCAATTTATTATATGGAGTCTTAAATTAATAACATACTTTATTCCCAATTAAAAAGAGAAAAGCTTGGATTTATCACATAAAAGTATGATTGTATAGACAAACAAAATCAAAGAACACGCAGACGCGCCATTTTAATTAAAGCTTAGGCGCCACAGTGTGAACTATTAAAAACTACAGGGGCTGCAGCGCCGCTTTGCAAATACTTTTGTTGCCGTGGAGCTGCTTTTCAGTGGGTTGGATTTTGTCTTTACAATTATAAATCTACTACTGATCCAAAATATCTTTTTTCAATTATCCTATTGAGACTAGTGCTTAGAAATATGATTAATAATTAGATTAACATTTTGGGGATTCAAAAATAGCGCCGCAGCGGCGCTTGATGTAAAAGTAAAGCGGCGCCATGGCATCTAAAATATTTGCAAAGCAGCGCCGCGGCGCCTGGAGCTTTTTTGGGGTGGCGCAGTGGCACTTTATGTATGATAGAGACGGTGCGGCGGCACATGTCATTGGGTATTCTGCAGTAATGATCCAAAATCTACTGCCAATTGAATATATATAAATTTTATATTATAAATTTATTAAAATAAGGTTGCAGTAATTCTATTCTATGAGCTCTGTCATTATTAGCATCATTGATTTTATACTGCTAATTTATGGAGTTGGCTGCTGTAATCCTAATATGTGAGCTCCGTCATAATTGGCATCAGTGCTTGATCAAAATTTTCAACATATCCCCCCACTTGACCAAACACTACTTTCTTTCTTTCCAAGATGAACCCAACCAACACCAACAACAACAGCAACACCAACATGCATCAAGCCTACAACAAAATGATGGCTTCAATGGATGAAGCAGAGTGGCGCGCTTTTTGAAAAATGCCACACTCAGTTTGTATTGCTTTCTTTAATCAACTTTGGGCCAGTGATTCTCAGTTTTGCAAACAGGACTGCACAACAACTGTGGCAGCCTCTGAGCGTAGTACTGCACCAAATGCTAGTGCTGGGGATTTCCCTGATGAGGGCTCTGTGTTTGAGTAGCCTCTTCCTGTCAGCAGTGTGCCCCCCCAGTGGCAATCCTTCTGGTGCTCAGCACCCCTTTCCTCAATGCCTTCCTTCCACTGGCGCGCCTCCCCCTACCCCATCTATAATGCTTTGCGCCTGCCGCAACTTCAACAATGTGGTGATGGACTACCCCAACCTTCTTAGCAAGTTTGGGATCTGCCACCACAATGAGACAATGTACAGCTTTGTACAGGCTCTGCATTCTGAAAAAGATGCAATGACCCCAATTTGGGCAGGGGAGTTATACCACAGCCAATACAATGCCTCCCGTTTGGCTGCTGAGGTGCGTCTAGGGCTGCAGTCAGCTACCTTGGCACCCAGTGAGATTTTTGCACAGCATGCTCATACCATTGCCATCCACAATGAGTATATTGACGAGGTGGCTCAGGTTTGGGCTCTTGAGCTTGCAGCAGATCCCAGCTTTCACCAGACCTTGGACTTGCCCGTCCAAGCCAACATCAACTGTTGCTTCTCTGCCACGTTCAAGGCGTATCTCTAAGTCATTAACACTGGCAACGCTTCCCTTTACCTTCCTTTGGCTGCCATAACTTGCCACTTTATGCGGTATCCTCCCAAAAGTTGCCAGCCTGGCCAGCCTGGGTACGCTGGTCATTGCTTGGAGCATTACTGCTCCCTGGCTTACCAACTCCGCATCCCCCTACCCCTATCATATTCCTACATGGAAGATGTGTTGATGGACTGCTTCACCATAGGTGCTGCGTTCTCCACTTGTGGTGGCTGGGGTCGGTTGGTGCCAGTTAGTCAAATCTGCCTTCCCCTTTGCAACTGGTCTTCTATGTTGCGCAACTCCCAGTTGGCCTGGGCCCAAATGCTGGTGATCCTGACTCATGTGCGCCAGCGCCTGGACAACAACCGCTACATGATGCCCACCCATGAGCGCCCAGTGATTACCATCCAGCGCACTGCCAAGCATCCCCGCCCTGCCAATTGCCAGTCCTCTCCTCCTGCCACGTCTTCTGCTCAGCAGCGCAGAGGCGCCCGCAACACAAGGGACTAATCCCACACAGCCTGCCTTTTATTGCAATAAAACTTGCTTTGCATATCCTCTTTTTTATTGTTTCTATTATTTTTTAGTTCTTATTTTTTATTATATTAAGTTTTTAATTATTGTTGTTATCTTCTAAATTTAGTGCTTATGGAAATATTGTTTATTAGTGGAGTTTTTATGTTGGGGATTGAAATCTTGCGCCGCTGTGGCACTAAATTTAATAGTAAGACGCCGCCGCGGCATAAAAGATGTTTGCAAGGCGGCGCGGCGGCGCCCAAGACTTTCCCAAGTTGGCGCGGCGGAGCTTAAAGCTGGGTAGTTTTGCAGTTGAATTTGCAAAATTTTGGTAACCTTATTTTTATAACAGACTTTTTATTTTGATTTGAGGTAGCATTTTTGTGGTGCAGTTTTTTGTGATGGCGTATTTTAGGGTATTTATTAAGTGTTTTTGTAATTAAAAAATCTTATTTGTATAACACTATTTTTATTTTTATTTGAGATAGCGTTTCTGTGATGCAGTTTTTGAGATTCTGTATTAGAAACCAATATGTAAAAAATAACTATTTAATAAATTTTTTAATTTTTTTAATTTTGCTGATGTAAATCCTGACACCATCTCAAAAAAATTTCAAGATGGCGTCTTTCAATCTGGCGTTTTTGAATTGACATATTGCACTGCCAATGGATGCTTTATGGGTGCATGAAGCGGTATTGACTCTTTTGGCTCCCCAAGAAAATCCCTGCTCAACTCACCATTGTTTCTTGTGTGTTTCCATACTTTGGTGCACCCTTCCTAGCTCCTATAGAATTCTATCAAACATGATCTACCCCCAGGGTCTTAAGATAGATCCCTTATTCATCCCTGAAGTCCAAATTTTTGCTTAGTACAGATCTGAGCCTACAGTTAGGATCTCTCTGTTGTGCTCTTTAGCTGTGTTCAATGAAGCACAACAAACCCAGCGTTCACTAGAGGGACTGCAGGCCCCTTAGTTACTCTGTTCAGCTCAAAACTTATTGGTCCTTCACCTATGTCTAACCATGCAACTACCCTGTCCAGGATAACAAGCTCTCCAATCAAAGAAGATATATAACATCTGCTCATTTGTCCCACTGTACTCAGCCTGGCTAATCCCTGCATTGTATTGCTAATCTTGTAGGCAACCTAGACATGGGCCAGATAATTGCTGCCATCCTCCTGCTGGCTATAGAGGGGCTCATCATCACTTATAATGTTTCCAACCTTAACCCCCACTTGATTCCAATGGATATTATAGATGAGGGTTGTGCCAGTCCTGCCCAGCCATGCCTGCAAACCGGTTAGTTTATTGCATATCCTGATGTCCTCCTTTGTTCACCCAGCCCTGGTCTATCATCAGAGGGCAATATGTTATAATCCCATGATATTTCTGTCCTATGTGCAGCTGTGTCTATTCACTGGTCTCATTTCACCGCCTACCAATAGTGAGAACATTTACTTCTCTCTTTAATCTTCCCACTCAGTGTGATCCCTTCAACTCAAAAGTAAACATAGTTAGTTCCATAGATTGTCTCTAAATCTCATCCCTGAACATATCTGTGAGCTCCCTCAAGAGCCTCATCAGCCACAACAACCCTGGCAAGCTCAATATGGCCCTGCCATTGACACCCCAAGATCTGATTTTAAGCAATTGGTAGACTGACTTGATGAGTTCTGTGTCTCTCCTTGGCCAGATACAACCCCCTGCTGATTTTATGTCTAGATAGGGCTCAAAATGTTTTTTGAGGTGACTGAACAATACAGAGCTGCTACTGGTGCTGGTGCTACCATTCAGGGTCTACAGGGAAATATATATGAGCTATCAAAACCTAATCCTGGGACCCATCTATCAACTCCACTCAAGGATATGATATAATGAGAACAGAAGTTACATGATGCCATTAATGAGCTGAAATTCACCACTTGCACCCAAATTGCTCATGAGGCTCTCTCTCAGTCAGACCTGTAGGTAGCCGCACGTGCTGCTAAAGTTGCTGCTTCACTAAAGAAACTGCCCATCTTGTGTGTCTATGCAGCCTCCCCTGAAAACACAGCATGGAGCTCTGATGAAAATGGCTGTTACTTAAAAATGCTCAATCAGTCTTTTATTCATTGCATTGGCCAACAAATTTGATGAGCTGTAAGCTGCCTGTACCAGCTTGGAAGGGACTTTCAAGGACTAACCAAGCTGATTGAATTGGAAAACAATCACTCCACCTTCTTCTTTTGTGTGGTCCCTGCACTAACGCTTGCATTGAAGGACTATCTATCATAGCTATCAATCAAATAGGACATCTCAATATCACTGCACAGTGTATGAGTGCCGCCATAGAAAAAGGGAATTATAACAGAGCCTTGCTTGATACCTTGGAAGGATGTGTATGTCTGCTGTGGGATTGCTGTCCTCCAGCCAAGCCAGAGGCAGATACCTCTCCCTGCATTGATACAGCAGATAGTAGCAACAGTGATCCAGCCCCCAAAGCTCACATCAAACCTATCTTCAGATTAGTTATTGATCTCAAGATCTCAACAGCTGCTGCCCACCCAACCATCTCCAAAACTGCCATGAAAAAGGTTCCTGGAAAGCTTAAGAAATAAAACATCATGGTGTGCATAAGCCCTGTCTGTCAAGAAGCGGTTATCCCTGAGTTTTCCTTGCATCACCACCCAGGAAGAGATGAAACAGCTCCTGATCAATGGGTTTGGGGGAGGTTCAGGCTTGGAAGTGAGAAATATGGCTCCACACGTACTACTTTCAGAACCAAGGCAACCTTGGCAGAGTTATCAGCAGGCTGTACATTGAGGTTCTTTGTGGTGAGCACAGTTTTCCATGCTTTTCAGGCTTTTGGGCTGATGCTGGCTAAATAGAGGTTAGCTGCTTAATTGACCTGGATTGGTGTTTTTATGGTTTTTGCCTAGCTATAATAGTTGGTTTTATCTTCAGGTATTTTGGTTGATAATAGAAGTGATGTTTATCAGTACTGTGCAAGGGTGAAGATGTGCTCTGTGAAAAATATGCTATGCATTATTAGGATCATAAGACCAAATGGGGCAATAATTTAGTTCAGGTGCTCAACCACAATGATCAGATCTTATTCTTTATCTCTGTAGTATAGCTTTAGGATTAATATATATAGTGTACTGTGCAAGGATGAGAAGCCTAAGAAAACTGTGAGGATAGATTTTTGAATAATTAGTTGCTGAACCTCATGGCTTGGGATGTTTAGAAAGTGGAGATGCTTGCTCTGCAATTAAGCAAAGACTAACCAATTGAGTGAAAAGTTAAATGGATAACACATTATATAAGCTCATGTAAGGAATAGTTGAAAGATCATCACTGTTTTCTTATGCAGCAGACAAAAATCAAGTTCTAGGACATCACTAGAAGCTCTCATATCCCATTAAAATGTTGATAGATGTATTAAAGATTTTCCCTGGTGTGGTTTGCTATAATGACAAAAGAGGAACAATCCTAAGGGAAGTGTTTCTCATAAATTTTGCTACAAAAAAATGTTAGTAGATCTTGGGAAAATGCTTCTAAAATCATTTTGATACAAGAAAAGAGTGTTAAATAACCACAGGGAAGCATTGACATACTTGAAAATGTTAACAAAATCACTGGAAAATGTTAACCCTTGCCAGTGAGATGTTGAATATTTCTTAGAGATTGATAAAACTGTGAATATTGTTGAGGAGCTGGATGTAAGGGTGTTCTGGCTACTGCCAATCCACTTAACATCCAGTCATTGCTCAATTTGGTGCCTTTACAATACACAGTTTAACATGCTGGAAATGGAAATAAGCCAATATTACATGACTGTCCAAGTATCCAGCAACTTGAACCCATCCCACACATGACCATCCTTATCTTTGATCTGACTTAAAATGCCACCATAGCATATGCTATATAAGTCTAAATTATTATCCAATAAAATATACTTCTTCTCTTCTTAAGTTCTATATTCAAAGCTTCCCCACAAGTTGCTCCTCATCACTGGTAGCAGCTACAGTTTTTTGAACACACCCATGAAAGAAAGAATGCCTGAACAGAACCCGCCCACCTTTGCTCACATACTAAACCAGGCTACATCTCAGGATACCTGGAAGACGTACTTACACACCCACAACATTTATGAAGATATACCTAGTGGATGCACCATATTCAAAGGACTGGTCATGCCCAAAGCATGCACCAAGATAATTAAATACAGTTGCTCTCTCAAACCACAAACAAACACATATCTGCCAATCACAGGCAAAGTTATCAACACCAAATACATTGATATTAACAAGTTCTTTGATAAAAACAAAGAAAACATCATCAACTGGCTGGACCACTCAGCCGCTAAAATCTGCGCCAGCCACATCCCCCACAAAAAATGGGTCCAGGAAGTCAGCAAGCGCCTGTACAAGGCTGCAGCTAACTGATCTGCTATTTGGGTTGGCTCACAAACTGAGAACCAGATTGATAACTGGGAAGAGTTCAAAACAGACATCACCCACAATTTCTGTGTCACTAAATCCCTCCAAGATATTGCAATACAGCTCAGTGACCTTCCTCAGAAAACAACTATCACAGCTTACATCAATAAATTTGATATTGATATGTTGCAAAATCCAAAACCCAGCACAAGCTGATAAGGTACACACTAGAGCATCATTTATCAATAGAATGAGACCATCAGCTGCTAACCTCATCTACCCAGAGGCCAACACCTCCATGCCCACTCTCATTGCAGAAGCCAAGCACACAGAAAAATGCGCAAGTATGGAATATGCTGCACACAACAGCAACCACTCCTCAAATGGCAACAGCAGATTAAATTCCAGTGGCAACAAACGACAAAACACCAATAATAGCAACAGCAAATCTAATCAAAACAATAACAATCACACACAGAGCGCAACCTGCTCCTGTCCCAAGAAAGAGGACACCACCAAAGTAAACAATGCTGAAACAACAACCCACTATGAATATGACCCCACATTCTCTGACCTTGAAGGTCCCAAAACAGAGGAACAGGGAAAAGAGGAGGGGGAACAGGATTAAGTGACTTTTGTAAAGCTAGCAGCAAAGGGTTGCTAATTTCTACAAAAAGTTAGTCAGGAATCTAATTCTTATTACTATACCTGTTGATGGTATAGTGGCAGCCTGTAAAAGGACAGAATAATATAAAGGTGTATAGACAAAACTGGTGTTTATTATGATAGTATCACACTTATATAGTGTGAGGCAGGGGAATTGCCACCAGGGGAAGGAAGGCACAGACAGAAGGACTTCCCTAATGGAGGAGAGTGGATTGGCACAGCAGAAAGTCCTGTGCAAGAGAACAACCAGTTTCACACGGCTTTCCTTAAGGAGTCAGATAGAAATAACTTTGTTGTTCTATTATTAACCTTGGAGGTACAGTCTGTGCCTTATGGGCATTTGGAAGGCTCTTTGAACACCCGTTTTAAAGGCGTTTTAAACATATTTACCCTTAGTAAAATTAGGATGCAATAAAGCAATTGCGCAATTGTTCTGTTGCTTAATCCTGAAACAGTGGCAAAATCAACTGTAGGGATGTAAAAGTGAGAATTCAAAAGTGAGAATCTAAAAGTGGCCATGTTGACAAGTTTTAAAATTTTAAAATTAAATTAAAACAGCTCATCTGAAATTAAAATTTATCATGGTCATATAAAATACTTTTTATTCATTCCTGCAACTAATAAAGTAAAGAAAAAGTAATTACTTTATTATAAAAAGCCATTTTGAAAATTTAAAAAGTGTCAACATGGCCACTTTTAGATTCCCACTTTTGAATTCTCACTTTTACATCCCTACAGTCAATTTTGCCACTGTTGCCCTTAATCCCTAGGTGGACAACTTTACGTCTAATCCATTCAGGATCTTCAACAGTGACTCTGTCTCCCCCCAAACCAACAAGAAAGTGTACCAAGGCACAAACTTTGCTGCTCACATTCCAATTGTCCTGCAATCTTCTATCTTTATGAACATAAAAAATTAAAGATCACTCACAACTTATTGTCTATTGATGCACTTATAAATCACATACACATAAAATTTTATTTGAATCTGGTGCACAACACAACATGTAAGCAAACCGTTTGCAACCAAGTACAAAATACCAGTTGTCAAATCCAACTTTAAATATGCCAGAATGGCAGACAAATAAAAGGTTCTACTCAAAGGAAAAACAGCTCCCTTCAGAATTGACCTCCAAGGCATTCAAAAGTTCATCAAAAGACTTGTCATGAACAACATAAACTACAAAATTGTAGCAGGCATGGACTGATTCACCCAAGTGAACCCCAGCGTATGTTGGAAAACAAAGACCATGTCCATCAAACACAATGGAGTCAATTTCAACATTCTCAAAGAACCATATGATCTCATCCTAAGGGACACAGTATTTGTCCAAGTCATAAATCAATACAACTCATAATGTCTAACCAAAGACAGTACCCTCCACATAATGAGGTACACCAAATTCAATAACATACAAACAACCAAAATTCAGTGCCTAGAACTTGCAGCACTCCTAAAAGAATACATCCACATATTTAAAGAAGAGCTAAAAGACCTTTCCCCAAACAAGAGGTCAAACATGGCATTGATCTATGCAAGGCCATGCCCAAACCTGCACCCCTCTACAGAATCTCCCCATGGAGACACTAACACAAAAAAATCACATTGAGGATAACCTAGCTAAGGGCTCCATTGCCCATCAGAATCTCTGTGGGGGGCAGCAGTATTTTTTGCAAAGAAAAAGGAAGGCACTCTTTGCCTAGTAACTGACTAAAGAGCACTAAATGAAAGCATAGGAAAGAATAAATATCCCCTTCCACTCATAGAGGATCTGTTTGCAGGTCTCTCTGGAGCCAAATTTTTCTCCAAAGTTAACCTCATCTCAGGTTACAGCCAAGTTGAAGTAAAAGAAAAAGATATACCAAAAGCTGTGTTATGTGCATAATTTAGATCATTTGAATGTAGGGTAATGAAATTTGGGATGACCAACACTCCCGCAATGTTTGTCACAAGGATGAACCAAGCACTAAACAGTCTCTCAAATACATTATGCTACCTCAACAATATCATCATATTCTCAAAAACAAAAGAGGAACACATCAGGCATGTCTTCAAGACACTCAATTGACTCACAAAGCACAAACTTTATGCAAAACCAAGTAAGTGCCAATTTATGGAAAAGGAACTTCTGTTCTTGGGCCACATTGTCTCTGACGGTGGCATCAAAGCAGATCCAGATAAAATAAAATCCATAAATAACATGCAACGTCCCACCTCTGTTAAACAATTTAGATGCTTTCTCGGAATAGTAGCTTACCTAAGGAAATACATCAAAGACTTCAGGAAACTAACTGCATCAATAAATGACTTAACCAAGGGTAATGCCAAAAAGAAATTCATCTGGACACCAGAATGCAACAATAATTTCCAACTATTAAAACAAGCTTTGATCAAAGCACCAATCTTGCAATACCCTAATAACAACGGGTGCTACAAGATCAAGTCAGATGCCAGTGACACCGCCATTGGCACAGTCCTGCGCATCTGCCAGCCAGGGCAGCAAGACTTCCTGCCAGTATGTTACAAAAGTAGAAAACTAACCAACACTGAGCAGAGGTACCCAATAAACAATAATGAATTACTAGCAATATACAACACATGCAAGAAAGAGATATGTTACCTAGAAGGACATTTAAACGTCTGAGTACTAACTGATCATAAATCCTTAATCTATTTCAAAACTCAGAACACACTTACAAGGCGCCAAGCCAAATGGATGTCCCTGCTGGAGCAGCTCAATATGGACATCCAATATAAAAGGGGGCAGAGCTGGTCACATCTGATGCTCTCTCTAGGCTATGTCAGCCAAGAGAGGCTCATTCTGACCACCTGGACCCTGACTGGCCCAACCTATATAACACTAAGTACAAGAAAAAAAGGAAAGACCCCTCCACACATCAACTAACCCATGATACATTAGTAAGGAATGAAAAAAATTTCCATGTATCCAATGACACAGTTTACTGCATCATTGAGGATAAACATGTTCCCTACATCCCACTTGCACAAAGAGTTAACACTATAATAAGACATCTCCGCCTACTAGGACATACAAAGGCTAACAACCTATACCTCACTTTAAAAGAGTTAGTATGGCGGCCCAATCTCAAAAAAGACATATTTGAGGTTCTGAAAAAGTGCACAGTGGGTGAGAAATACTCCAGCACCAAGGCTCCTCAGCCAATAGTTAACCCAGTACTGGACCCTGAACCATTTAAGGTCTGGGGGCTGGACATAGTGGAACCCTTCTCAGAAACTAAGACAAATCAATATTTCTTAATTTTAGCTATCAAATTTGCTACACACTGGCCTATCTGCTGGGCAACAAAGAATCACAAAGATAAAACAATAAATTGTTTCATCAACAAGGCAATAATAGCCAATTACGGTACTCCAGACTACATCATAACTGATGGAGCCACAGAGCTAGCAGGTCACGTAGTAAACAACAATCTAAAAGTTAAAAATATCAAACATTCCACACCCTTTCCCTACAAGCCACAGGCCAACAGCAGAGTTGAACACCTAAATGGCAGTCTCATCAGAACCCTCAAGAAAACAATGGATGGCAAAGCCAAGGACACATGGCCACTATACGCAAAACATGCATTATTAGTATCTCAGGTACACACCAACCAAGGGACAGGCTACTCACCATTTGAACTAACATACGGGTACAAGCCAGTAATAGTCACCCGCAATAACCAACCATATGTGAAGATCCCCCCGGGGAAACCTCCCACAGTAGAACAGAAACCAGCTCTACAACACATATGCCTCAAAGCCAAACTGGCAGAAATAAAGAGACTCAAAAATCAAAAGTTAACCTCAACAGAGGATCCACTCCCCATAAACTCCTCTGTATGGGTCCTAGCTGGGAACAGAAAGAAGCTGGACTCAGTACACAGGGGATCAGGAAGATTCATCAAATACAGACCAGAAAGAAACACCTACCTGGTTAAGTTCCAGGGCACCAAAGACTCTGTAATCAAAAAGTACCACAGATTCCGCCTTTGCCCCAGCAAAGGGGAACACTCAACCCGGCTGGTATCAACTAGCAAACAACCTCAGGAGCATCAGGCAGCAGCTTTCAAGACAAAGCCCCCTCCCAATGTACCAGAGTAATCCCTTAAGGGGGTGTTGAGGAGCTGGATGTACAGGTGTTCTGGTTACTGCCAACCCACTTAAAATCCAGTCATTGACCAATTGGATGCCTTTCCAATATACAGTTCAACATGTCAGAAATGGCAACAAGCCAATATCATATGACTTTCCAATTATCCAGCAACTTGAACCCATCCCACATGTGACCATCCTTATCTTTGATCTGACTTAAGTTGCCACCACAGCATATGCTATATAAGTCTAAAGTATTATCCAATATAATATGCTTCTTTTATTCTTAAGTTTCATATTTGAAGCTTCCCCACAAGTTTCTCCTCATCAGTATCATACCTCCCTATCCAAAAAATGATCACAAGTATTTTATGAAGAAGTATCCACCTTCCTCCCAGATCATGGCCCCTTTGACCATGCCATGGACCTGCTACCTGGCACCCAATCTACTCATGGACCCATTTATGATTTTAACCAGAATGAAAATAAAGCACTAAACAACTATATTGCCACTATGCTAAAAAATGGTACATCTGTGTTTCGAAATCTCCATGCTCCTCACCAATGCTTTTTGTAGCAAAGAAAGGGGGTGAAATTTGACCCTGTGTGAACTTTCAAAATCTGAATAAAATCACAGTCAAGAACAGGTACCCCATTCCCAATGACAACAATCTCAGCAACCAGCTATCCAGAGCCACGGTTTTCTCAAAGGTGGACCTCAAAGATGTGTTCAACCAAATTTGAATCTGTGCTGGAAACAAATGGAAGACTGCTTTCAAACCCCAAGCAGGGCTTTTTGAATACTTGGTCATGCCTTTCAGACTTTTTAATGTGCCTAGTACCTCCCAGAACATGATTGGTACAGTATTAGCAGAATATATGGACTTCTTTTGTATCACCTACCTGGATGACATACTCATCTACAGTAAGAACCACTAGGATCACTTAAAGCACCTTGAACTGTTATTCCAGCAATTCATGGACCACAACCTGTTTTAAAGAAATCAAAATGTGAATTCTTCAAGACAGAAGTGGAATTCCTGGGGTACATTGTGAAGAAAGGTGGATTTGCAATGGCTTCTGAAAAAATCTTGGCAATAGTTGACTGGCTAACCCCCACCTGCCAGAAAGATGTCTGGAGTTTCCTAGGGCTGACAAGCTTTTGCAGAGAATTAATTCATGATTTCTCCACAATTGCCCTTCCCCTCACTAAACTGACATATGAAAAGCACTCTTTTTCATGGACTAAAGAAACAGAACCAGTGGTTTCCCAACTCAAAAAGGCCTTTGTCTCAGCACCTGTCCTCATCATGCTAAATTTTTCTCTCCCCTTTGTTGTAGAGACTAACACGCCAGATTTTGCAATGGGGGCCTCCTTCAGGAGGTAATGAATAGTAAGCTACATCTTGTGGCTTACTATCCAAGGAAATTTTCCCCAGCAGAATGCAACTATTCCATCTACAATAAAGAAATGCTTGCTATTGTCTAGTCCCTTGACACTGGCAACAATACTTATTCAGTGCCAGCCACCTGGTAAAAGTAGTCACATATCATAAGAACTTGACTTACTTCTTCACACCTCACCAAATAAACCAACAACAAGCTCAATGGGCCCTGTTCCTTGCAGATTATGACCTTGAGATTTCCTACAAGCCAGGAAAGGTGAACCATGCCCCAACACACTCAGCAGAAGACCTGACCTGACCTCAACTCCAGAAGAAATCAAACTGTTCAATACCAAAGCCCTCCTCTCACCCACCCAAGTTGCGCCCTTGCTTTGCCTTCTATAATTCCACAGCCTGAAAGACAAAATAATCAAAGAACAAGCAGCAGACCCCATTTCCAACCAATCCATAAAGACCTTTCACAAGACCTTCAGAGAAATTATTATGCTCAAGTATACTCCCTCAAAGGAACTACCTTATACCTCTCTACAGGATTTTACATTTCACCAGAACCCCTCAGAACTTGAATCCTCCAGGAATACCATGATACACCAATGATGGGACATCCTGGTAGAAACAAGATGGTAAAGGGAATTTGTAGGGCCTACAAATGACCAGGACTGAAGAACAACATTTTGGAATACCTACAGGATTGTGAGATCTACAACAGAACAAAACCTAACAGAGGACTTCCTGAAGGACTCCTACAGCCTCTAAAAATTGCAAAGGGGCCTTGGGAGTCGGTCTCATAGGACTATATTGTGGATCTTCCCCCGCAAAAGGAGCAAACACAGTGATGATATTAGTAGATTGATTCAGTAAGATGTCACACTTCATCTCTACCACCACTCAAGTATCATCAGAAGAGACCAATAAACTGTTCCTAAAAAATGTCTTCATATACCATGGACTACCAAAGGAAGTGGTGTGTGATCAAGGGCCACAGTTTACCTCCTGGTTCTGGTCCCAAGTACTCCAGGACCTAGGCATGAAACAATCTGTAAGTAATGCATTTGCTACCTTTCCTGACAACAACAAGGAAATCTTGATAGATCCAGGGTCTGGAAATCCTTTTCCTAATTTGGACTTTTACCCAGGTCCTAGAAATGGTTTATTAGTATGTAGTATCAGCTCTAAATTACCTTTAAATGACCTTGGATCAAGTCCAGAGGCCATTTCCTTTACCAACACAGGGATTGAACCCAGGTCCTCTTGCTTAACGTTTGATCACCTAAACAATGTTAGTATTTCAAATTCAAAATTACCTTTTTCCAAACACAAGATGGCTTCCTACAGTCAATCTGTGAGAGAGAGAGGCTAAACTAACTAAGTTTGGCTCCCATCCAGGCAAAACAAACCACCAGGATGCCACCCAGTGGAGAACTGGGATGGCCGCTTGAAGGGGGTACCACAGGGAGAACACAGAGGACATCTGAGGCAAATATGCATTCAGTGCCATCAGCGCCAAGCCTGTGAGCAACCAGATTGTACAGGTAGGGGTGGTAGGAGACATCATGGGAGCGCGTAAAGGCACCAAGCTACTCTCCTCCAGGTCAGGGAAGGGGGGCATTAACGCCTCTTCACCCACAGGAGCAAGAGGGGCATAGTCAATGTCACCCAAATCCAGGTCATCACATGCCAAGATCTTCACCACAGCCTCTCCAGAATAAAAGAGGTTGCTGGGAAGACTCAAGAGGCTGGGAGGATTTTCACTCATGAGGCGCGCAGAAGAGGAGATTCTTGACCACAGGTCTGGGGAAGTCAACCACAGGAGGAGCAAAAAGGGTCCCAAAGAAAAAACAACAAATTTAATAACTGGCAGTATCATGGTTGCGTTCTCCTTAGATTTTAGAGTATAACGGTATGGTTTTTGGGATAAAAATTATTAAAAAAAACCCCCAGTAGGGGCAACCACAAGCTGGTAGTTAAAGGCAACAGCAGAACGGGTCTGGGGGCCTTGGGTGTGGTCGCGGGTGCCTGGGGCAAGGGCAAAATCAGAAAGCGGGTTCAAAACAGGAAATTCAACTGAAAACTCAAAGTTATAATAGAGATTATATTGGATTTTAAATGAAAAACTTAAGTTTGAGTCGTGTTTTTTGTAAACAAAAGCAAAAACAAAGAAACTATACACTTGAGATTCTTTAGAGAGAGCCAGAGGAGGAGACAGGTTTGAACCGGGCTGCCACAAGGTAAGCTTAATAACCAATACTAACACTTTTAAATTTAGAAATAGGGAGACTCCAAACTGGGGACTCCACCACTATAAACTTTAAAGTTTTTTTAAACTGAAACCAAACCTTTAATCTAATTGAAAATAGACAAGCAGGGGACTGGAGGTCCCCTTGCTGTGTTAAAAGGAGGGGAATGATCACATGATTTGTGGAACTGAATCTGATTAGCCGGAGGAGAATTTTTGTGGGACAGAACCAGGGGGACTGGAATGTCTCAACCCAATTTCTGCAGGCCCATTTGATTGGCTAGAAGAGGATCTATGCATTTGAAGTTCACTTGAGTTATTGGTTGTCAATGTGGCAACATTCAATTGGTTGGTTCTAATAGTTTTTAAATGTGGGCAACACCAAGCCAACAGGAAGTCCAAATTAACCAGTGTTTCTTCCCAGGAGGGGGCAGCCAAAGACAACAAATCTGCGGGGTAGGCCAACACAAACCTCTTGTCAACTGTGTGCGCCAAATCCTCTAAAGAATTAAGAGGTTTTGCTGGGGTTTTTGGACCTTTCTTGGTTTGTCAGGGGAAGATTTTATGGTCCAATGCTAGGGGTGGCAGTGAATTTACACAATCAGATGTTACGCCTGGGTTAGGACCTTCAAAAATCACTTTAAATTTGACTTTCAACACTGTAAACTATCAACAGGGCTCCGTAGTTGTCCTGGTTAATCCAGACAACAGAGCCTCTCCTTCTGGTGGGGTTTCCAACCGCCAGGAGCCCCCTAAGCTCAGATCTCAAACAGCTGGGGTACATGATACCTAGCTGTTTGGGAAGGCTTTAGGGGGTAATTACCAGTTTAAAAAATGACTTTTATGTTGTTTTTTGTGGAAGATTTTTCTTGCCAAGGTTTCCCCCAATATCCCTTCAAATCTCTCCAACATTTCTCCATTCCCCTTATGAGCTGCAGTTTAAATGTCTTGGAAAGCCTATATAAGACTCCATCTTCCAAGATGATAGTTGTTCAGTTAATAAAGTCAATTTCCTTACCTAGTTGATTTATTTTTGCCTGCTCTCCAGTCTTGAAATCCAACACCATGATACTACCCAAGTCTTCCCAATGGGGACCATTTGGATATAAATGATTGGTTTGGTTGCTCCTTGTCCAGTCCTTTACTGCAAGCATATATCTTGGAACCAGAGCCAATTATGGTTCATCTCCTCCTAATTACCTTGACAAGTCATGGCGCCGAGTGATACCAGGTGTATGGTGACTGCCACTCCATTGTCACAGAATCCCCCCATTACAGAGGAACCGCAGGTCATGGGGGCCAGTCCGCCTGCTCCTTCCTTATTTCATCCTTTGGCTTCTGTTTTCCTTCTCAGTTATCTTAGAGCTTACTTCATTTTGGGAAGATTTAATCCCCTTTTGGGTTGATACCGTCTGATTGGAGAATTGTTTCATATGGGGATGGTCTCTGTTCCAATTGGTTCTCTAATCACAGGGTTGAATCCATCCACGGCTATACACCTTTTGGGTGATATGTTTTTGAGTGGATGGGTTACTGACACAATCTCTCTCCATTGCCTTCCACCCCCAAAGTGACAGACAGACTGAGAGAGTCAATCAAGTACTGGAGCAATACCTATGATGTTTTGTCAACTTAGAACAAGATAATTGGGCTGATCTTCTTCCCATGGCCCAATACACTTATAATAGCCAACATCACGCTTCTACAGGCATGTCTCTATTCTACGCCAACTACAGTTTTGACCCCACTTGAGACTAATTGGGCTTAGGAGAAGCAGCTAATCCCCACAAAAGATTCTAGGTCAAATCCATCTATCAGGCACAGCAAGACTGTTTCAAAAACCTAGCCAAAGCAGTAAGCACTTACAAGGATTACACAGACAAGAAAAGAAAACCTGACTCACCCATTGAAGTAGGGGACCAAGTATACCTGGACGCCCAGCATATCTTTCTTGAAGTTCCCTGTGCAAAGCTAGCTCACCAAAGGACTGGTCCACATAAAGTCACAGTTAAGATTGGTCCTGTGGCTTTCCATCTGGAACTCTTCAAAGGTTGGGAAATTCATAATATCTTCTACTGCTCCCTGTTGTCAAAGAATACTGGCAAGTCCCTCCACCATCAAGTGATCAAGATTGCACCATCACCAGTCCAGGTAGGAGAACATCATAAACATGAGGTTGAAGCAATACTCCAACATTAGCAAGTACAGAGTAAGACCCAATACTTAGTTAAATGAAAGGGCTACCCACCAGAAGATACCACATAAGAGCCAGAAGACAACCTCCTACATTGCGCCAGACTAGTCAACCAGTACCAGGAGAGGATTAAAGGACAGCTTTCAGCTGCCCCATTGGAGGGGAATGATTTAAGGGCCTGTTGGGGATTCAAACCCCCAACCACCCACCAGGGCGGATGTGGAGGATTTGAATTGCCCTGGTCTATTCAGGCAGTTGAATTGTCCTCAGGACAGGACCTGACCTGAGGCCAGGTTTAATACTGGTCTGGGGGCGCTTGCAGCTCCCATTGGCATTGGAGCACCCAGCCCCAATGCTATAATTGGGCTGGGTGCGTCCAATGCCACCCTCAATCAGATCTGCTTCAGAATGCATCCAGCAGATCTTAATCAGAAATATTTCATGTTACTTCTGCCCCAAATCACACTAATTGCACAGATGTGCTAGTGAATAATCTTGCAATCACTGGGGTTGCTGATAAAATAACCAATAAATTGGTTGTGAACAGCACCTCAGTTGAGCTGCAATATTCAGAAATTCCTGCAGTCAAAGCTAAACCTGAGGAAGAATTGCCTCAACATCCAACCAAACAAAATCCCAGATTGAAGATGACAGCCAATTATCCACCAGCCGCCAACAGAATTCCCCTGATCAGACCAAGTCACCCAAATTCCAATCCAAACTTCCCAAGCCACGTTTCACTACTTCTCAGAAGCCAGTACCCAAGAGTTAGAACACCAAAAGCTTAACAGAAGCAGGAAGTAGTATTTTCCAAGATAGACCAGATAAATGGTATAAAAACCACTTCCCTACACTCAAATCAAGTGCAGACAACATCAAATAAATTGAATGGATATATTGGTTTTGTTTGCTTAATTAGGATTTCAATTTATATATCACTTGAGCAGAAGTCAGACTAGAAGAATAGAGTACCACCCTAGACCTACACCCATGGACTGCCAGGCAGGTCCAGACCCTTGAATGTATGGCATTCCCCAAAACTCCCCTGCTCCACCCCTTCCACAGCCCTACAATCACAGTAGAGCTGGGATGGTCATCCTGACCATCCTCAGTCTGGCCAAAGCTGTTGTTCCCAACCTTGGTTCCTACCGCCCCTTTGCTGCAGGATTGCTTTACCTAACCTATTATGCTTCATTTCTCTATTGGGCCCTTGTGACATGCTACCCAGATGGCTTGAGCTCCCCTTTGTTACCTTGATATACAACCACTGCCGGCCATGACAGAGCTCAAAATGGGGCAGGTAAACTCCATAGCAAAAGGATTTTGCCAATGATTTCCAAAATGAATATGTTTTCTTAAAAAAACTAAGAGAATGCCTTTCTGGAAGGGATTCTTATTTTTGCTGTAAGGCTCAAAGATACGACAAAGCATGATTGGTTAGATTTTTTTGGCAGGAATTACATGCTTCACATGATTAAGCACTGTAAAAGAGATTATTAACCCACTCTATTAGAAGAGTTCAGGGATAGTTACAAAGTAACCCTTAGACCTGAAGATTTGCTTTATACAGCTAAATATGTAACTCAAGCAGGATACAAGTCAGTTTATATGTACCTGTCAATAATGGAAGGTTTTTTGAGGGTGGTTGATATTGAATGAAATCAGGATCTGGTTGAAAATGCTTCATTTATGGGCATGTGGCCTGTTTTGAAGACTCAGGCATTGATATTATGCTGAAAGAAAGGATCATGGTCTCACCTTGTTCAGAAGGTGATACAAATGAGATGGGATCTCAGAGGTCCATCTCACAGTGTTTTACAGGCAAGAGTAGGAGCCTATGTTGTTGCTAGTGAAAAAACTTCTGGATCTGTAGGGAAAAGCATATTCCCTCAAAGCCCTACAGACAAGGATCCCATGCCTTGATTCAAACACTTCTGTAAGTTTCTGGTGGCAAAAGGTTGTTAGATTTGTGGGAAGGATGAGAACTTTGTGTGAAAATTTCCAGAAAACTCCAAGTTTGAAAAGAAATATCCTGATTTGATCCTAAAGGGGTTAGGAAAAGATCAACATGCTTTGGTGTCTTCCAAGCCGAGCTTGGTGATAATTTACATAAAAAATGGGAGGATGAAACTAAAATTTGGAATAGCACTTAAATAATAAAAAAAGTGCCAGTAAGCCAAAAATACTGCCAGTACAAGAAATAGGTATCTCTTGCTCAAGTTTGTCCAAGAAAGATCCTGACATACCAAAAGATGAGTGGATGGTGGGTGTGCGGCTTGATGTTAGGAGGACTGGGAACTCATCTGTTAAACTGTGGGCGCACAAATGAGTGGTTATTGCTACAAATAATTTGAGTGGCAAATGAAACTTCCTCAAAGGTTTTCAGCTCTTCTAGTTATCAAATCTTTTTTGCAAGAATTACAAGCCATATATATTTTGAATATCACATTTGATGACATTCCTGAAAAAGTTGTATACAGCCTAGATTGTGCTGGAGTTGCTATCTTCAAGAGTTTTGTGAGGAAATATGAGATGTACTCATAAAGATTGGTCAATTTGACTCTATAATCTACTAATGGGGTAATCACAATTAAAATGATGTCTTTGACAAGGTATTAATCAAATGAAAAAAGACAAAAGTGAAAATTCTGCAGTGGCGTTAGCTGGTGTTAGTTTCAATATTCTTTTAGGAATAAGTCAGATCATTGGAGAAAAATTGAGCTTAGGCATAATGAAAAAGGAGTTATTTAATCAGGGTATCAAGTATAACTACCAGCAACTGATTGTTTTTCCAGTTCATGAGGGTGTCTAGTATGTAGTTATTTATGCAGAACAGTTCTATCAAATTCCCAAAAAGACTTGTGTGATTAAAGCCAGTTGTGTTCAATTGCGGCACTCAAGAAGGATAAGTTTTGCCCAAGTTACCACAGCATATCTTGAAAAATGTTGCCATCTCTTAGGATGGCTCAGACAGAGATCAATTGAAGTCCAGGAAGTTGTTTAATACCTGTGTAATTCCAGTTTAAATTCAATAATGATTATAAATTGGAGTTTATATGCCTGTGATAGGAGAGGTCTCAACCAATAAAACCATCTCTGTGGGGTTCCTGTTCACCAGTCCCCAAAGTGTGTCCTGGATTGTAGCCAGGGACCAGCTGGAAGGGGTTGTTATTCTCTAGTAAGGGAAAATGTATCTCAGAAATATGTATAGGGGCCAAAATGGGCTTTTATTCACTCTCAGAAGGAAGATCCCCTTAGAAACCTTCTGGTATTTGGCCCGGGGGGTCAAGGAAACAATATGGATTTGCCAATACTTGGAGTCCTCCAACAATATCTTGGACTCCTTGTACTTGGTTTTGGACTCCTGCACATTAGTCTTGAACTTATGCTCCTTAGACTTGGACTCCTGCTTCTTAAACTTGGACTCTGGTGCCTTAGAATTAGACTCCTGTGCTGCGCTTAGGATCTGGCTCCTTATTCTTGGGCTCCTGCTCTGTTATCTTGGGCTTCAGCTCTCTGTATATCTTTGGTGGCCTTGGTATTCCACTTGTATTATTCAAATCAAGCTCCTGCTGGTGATCAAAAGGCTTCCAAAAACCTCTTGGCAGAAACTCAAAAGGCCCCAGAAAGACTCTGTCAAAGACCCAGAAAGACCATGAAAAAGACCCTGTAACTTTCCAGCAAGCCACCTTTTTATAGTATTATTTTCCCAACAGTTCCTCCTTCAAAATGGCTTTCTTCAGAAGCTTAAACCATTGCTGCTTGCTTTTTCCTATAATAACTTAAGCTTACATACTTACTTTCTCAAAAGCTTAAAGTATTAATTCACTATTTTCTTGCTTATACTTTAAGATCTTGGCTTCCAACCAATCATTTTCATCAGGAAACCTGCCAGAAATCAGCCAATGAATGCAGAGCGCAGAAATAGATCATTTCTGAAGTTTCACCGGGATCCAACTAGGAAAATAATTTCCACGGCTCAAACCGCTCAAAGCAACAACTCTTCACACACCAAAGCGTTAACCGGTCCATTATTCTGGCACCAGTATTCCCTACATTCAACCTAAACTCATTTAAATAGTAGAATACTATTTAAACTGTTCTTTCTGGACCTCTTCAAATTTTTCCCCATATATTTACAAATATTGTAAAATCCAAGGAAAACATTCCACCAAAACGACTTTGTATCCAGCTCTCATAGCAACATACCTTCATCTATCCTAGGAACTTAATAAATAAATATCTTATCCACACTTATATCCAAATTCCTTCTTGATTTTGCTACTAAACCAAGGCAAAACATTCTACATTTTTCCACTTTAACAAATCAATTCATCAAAAACTTGGCTCATTTCTCCAGACCACTAGTTCTTCACCATCATCTTTGGGTTCTTCAGCCAGCTTTCTTCAACAACAGTCACTAAACTTTTGCTTGGCCAACATTATCCCCACCTACAAACCATCAAACATGTGGACCGTCACAATCTCCTTGTATGCTTGTGTACCTTTCAATAATTTAACTGGGATGCCTTTCCCAAATGAAGTACCAGGGATTGTCCTCTATACCCTGGTGTGAAACAATGTGACTGATTTTTTTTGGATAATTATGATGTAACATAAAATTTTCTATCATATGTGATCAAAATTTTGACGGGTAAACCCTACAAAGGATGCATTCCTTGCTGAAGTCTGGCTGCTGTGGCAGTCATTTGAGAGGAGGTCAAGAAAATGAAAAAGGTTGATCTAATTAAAAATACCAGCACTTATTCAGCTCATATTGTCTGTGTTCCAACCCCAGACTGGAATATAAACGGCTGTATTGATTTACAAACAATTGATGGGGGTATTGTTAATGCTGCCTATCCTATGCATAGGACTAGAGATCAGCTTGATGCCATGGTTGGGGTTTCCTGGTTTATTATTTTGGACCCAACAGAAGTTTATCACCTGCTACTGATTTACAAGGAGTAAAAGAAATTGACAGAATTTTCCACCCCAGATGGACTCTATCAATATAAAGCTTTGCCCCCAGGGATGAAGACAGCAGATGCTGATTTCCAACAGGTGATGGATACAATCATGGCAGGGTTACAAGATCCCTATACCAAAAATAGTCTAGCCAGAAATAGCAATGCTGAGATGTGGATCAATCTCCTGAATCCCTTATAACAGTACAATAATGCTGACAAGACCCAAGCATGTGTACCTGGGGTGATGCCAGACCAATTGAAAAATGCAATATATGTACCACTATTGTTAAAGCCCTTAATAATATGCAAATTTTGACACCAAAGCAATCAATAAGGGCTATCATCTAGTAGGCCACAGCATAAACAGATGGAAATTTGGATACTTCATTCCTGAAACCCTTGGGTGCATACCCATACACCTTATGCATAGACAATACAAACAATGATTCATATATATAATATAATTCTACCATGACCTTGTCCTTAACTGCAGTATATGCCTTGGTGGATTTGATACAGATCTCAATGTTAGATGGGCAGCTTTAATTTCAGGGGGGATAACCTCACTATCCTCTCCAAGAAGTGTAGCTTGTGTACCACACAGTATAGATAAGAATTTGGGGCATCAATGCCAAAAACATATGTGACCATGGCCTGCATGTTTGTCAGTCCAATATGGCATTTTTGGGTGATTTGGTGGTGGGTTACCTATTCTGCTCCCTATCAAGTAGGGTGGGGAGATGATTTGGTTTCTTTATTTGAAGAAGATTCCTGGTCTTGAGGTACTGGCCATACAGTCTGGGTGAATATTTTTCTGGAACCCTAAAATCCTCCGTGGCCCTCTTGTAGCCACAGGGGTATGCTATCAGGGTTATGAGTCTAGGCTGCAAGGTGTTTGGGGTCACAGATTGCTTGCTTTTTTTAGCTGCCAGGAAAGGCAATTCAGGTTTGATCAAGGTTCACAGCCTGGGCACCTTGGTGTAAAATGTGGGGATCCTTTTCAGTACCTGCTGTATCTCTTGCAGCTTGATAATATTGTGACTCCTCCTTTTCCATTATCTCTGTTACCTTTGCTTATGTAGGATTTATAACTGGTATCCAGAACAGAATTCACTTTCTGGATAAGACTGGCAACCACTGCATCTCAGAGGTACATGGTGGGGTATACCAGGTACACTTTATTTGCAGTGTTATTGTTCACTGTTTTGGAAATGATAACTTTGGTAGCCCTTCTGAACATTCTGGAAACTCTAGGGTTGATGCTGCTTGTTTTTTCTATTACAGCTGCTCTGTGTTTGCTGCTGCCAGTGTGGTTTCTGTTTTACTCTCTGCCTCCAAGCTACTCTCTTATCCAGCCTCCTGGACAACAGCCACTATGTTTGTTGACCCAGGAGAGCTTCCCTGACAGTGGTATACTCTATAGGTTCTGTTACCCTGTTGTTGGGATGCTTTCATATTACCATCAAATAAAAATCCAAACAAAATCAGACTAATCTACTTTGAGTATACAGTTTTTGATTGGGGTTATTTGGCTGCATATTGTAGCTCCAAACTGTCATAAGTACTATCTGTTTCACATCAGGGGTTGGAATATCTATACTTTGTGGTCAGCTATGTGAGTATTACACAGTATCCACCTGGATTAGATAGTTGCATTGCTCAGAAAGTAATATTGACATATTTTAAATGCTGTTTTTAAGCTTAAACTATCACAAGTACATGCTTTAAAAAAGAGCCGATCAGAAGCGTTAATTTGTTAGGCTTGCTGCACTTTGGGATAACAGATTGTATCCCTATATGCTTTAAGCTCTGTGGGGAACCATTATTGGGATATAGTTTGCTGGATAAATGTACACTTCTTCTTTTGTCATCCCAAAGTCCTATATCTTAAAAATAACTTCTTAGTTCATCTGCCGTAAATTCAGAACCTGAACGTAAAAATGTGGGATTGTCAAATCCTTGGTCCAATTTTGAATCACTTTTGGGGGCAACTCAGCTGAGGGAAAATTAAAATATTTAATAAAATCAACCATTTAATTTGACTTTTTTGATTTATTTAAATTGGAAAATTTCAAATCCCTTGGACAGATAGCTCAAAAAACAAAGGACAAAACTCAGCAAACAAATGCAGGATACATGAATCAGAAATGCAGGATTCTAATGTAAAATTTGAGATTTACTGTATGTTAAACAAATCATAGACATCATGTAAAAATTAACAAATCTGAAATTGCGGGATTGTCAAATCCAAGAACCAAATTTTAAACCAAAAATGGGGTGAATTCTAAATAAAAATAATTTATGGGTGTCTCAAAAAGGATGCTAAAGGATCTAGAGTGGATTTTTGCTAATTATTTTAGGAATCATAGGCATTCTCAAAAATCACCCTATTTCATTTTAGGGCAGCTAAAATTTAGATGCTTGATTAAAGTAGATTTTAAAAATGCTAATAATAAAATAGAATTATATATTACAATCTATCTTATCATGTTGTCTTTTCCTTGATGTGTTGATAGTTCATTTGCTGTTGATAATGTGCTTGCATTAATTGGATAGTTTCACCTCCAGTCGCCTTGGCAATAGTAAATCAAGTCGCCTCCGCAACCACAGCTGTGGTTGCGGAGGCGACTTGATTTACTATTGCCAAGGCGACTGGAGGTGAAACTATCCAATTAATGCAAGCACATTATCAACAGCAAATGAACTATCAACACATCAAGGAAAAGACAACATGATAAGATAGATTGTAATATATAATTCTATTTTATTATTAGCATTTTTAAAATCCACTGTAATCAAGTATCCTTAATATCAATACATGAATACATAGTGTAGTAAACTGATGGTTTATCTTTCCCACCTGTCAGGAATTTATACTGACTTTGTTCTACCTTGTTAATCTTGGCAATCCGCCAGACCAATAATTGTAGAAGCTTCCGATATATTGCTATTAGGCTTAATTGATCTAAGAAGCCTTCATAGAGTAGATTCAGATCACTACTGCAAGAACAACCAGGAATACAATAAATCTCCAATTATGACTGGCTCCTGATTGGCTAGAGTTATTCCAGAATACTCTAGCAAACCGTCAGGTTAGTTACTATGGGTTTCTCTGAATATTGAAAGCATGTGATCAATTTGCTTAGCAAACCGCCAGTGCTATTGCAAATCAATGCAGGAAAAGTTGCTCAAGAACAAAATAATATGCATTAAAAATAGTGCAATAAATTAGCGCCACCACCACTGGCACGCTTATAGATTATGCTCTATTCTATGACAACAAGTACCCAGCGCAGGGTACTATAATATGGAATTCCATGCCATTGCATGGATTCCTGACTCTGGGGGTTGATACTGGCAGTTTAGGGACAAAAAGGCTGACCAAGCAAGAGTTAGAAGCACCAGATGATCTTATCCTGGCAAGAGAGTGCAAGCTCTATAAAAAGTCCTTCTATTGGACTAATGGAAGGCAGACAATAATGCCCATTTCCTACTGTAGAACCTTTTCACAGTCAAAGAAGATATCCAAGTTTGAAGACTGCCGTCAGTACTTGAAGAACTAAGCAAGCCACCCGTATAGTAAGCCGCTTGGAAGTTGCCTCCCTTGTCATTGCTTGCTGTTGCAGTGCCAAGGAAAACCCAGATGCCGCAAGTAACGCTTGCCGCCATACAAGCTAATATCAACATAATGACAAATAGATCCCTATTACTCAACAAAGCAAACAATAATCAGACCGCCAGGTCTGAGAGCAGAAACAAAAGTTCTGACACCACCTCTCTGTCACGGTAAGTTCCATAATTCTGGGTATTGTCCGTCCAAGTAAGAAGCCATGGAAGGCCGGAAAACCTGTATCAAAATTGACCGAGTTAACAGATTTAAACCAAACAGTTGATCGAAAATGGGTCACAGCTGCTCCAGTATGCCAGCTCCCCCTTGTAAACTGACGTTGATAAATCAACGTAATATGAGGGTCACCCGATATAAGCTCATTAATTGGAATGGTTGTCAGAAACTGGTCACACAAGGGTTCTTCGCAACCTGGACTAGATACTTACTTGAAGATGCCAAAGAAATAGGAGATCAAGACTCAGGTGGTATTGCTTAGTCAATTTTTCTGATATATATTGAATAATTTTCCCTGTTTCAACTCTAAGAGTTGAGTCCTCCTAAATTTACTCAATAAAAATCAATTATCCCAAGTTCTAATTTTAAATTTTAAAATGCATCCTGTGCTCAGGTTGTTGCGGTATATCCCGTATAATCTGATTCTAAACAGAATCATTTCAGGAAGATGGGGCCCGGCATCGGGAACTTTGTCGTCGGCGCCGCAAAATGTTAATTTCATGCCAGCCAATTTTGTAGCTCCTCCCTCCATTCCTGAAGATGAAAATTGGGTCACTTCTCAATGCCCAGAATTCTACACTGAAGATGCATTGATGCTTTTCCAGGTCATTTATCTTGGTTTACTCTGGTTAGGATTGATTGTTCTACTTAATCCTGGAGTTACAATTGGAAAATTCACAAAAAAAATATCTGAAGCCGCGTTGGTGGTTAATCATCAATTCTATGTGGATTTGGGTGGTTATTCCCCATCATTTAGAAACGGCATCATATTATCCAGTTATTTCCGTCACACTATCCTTCTTCCTTGAATTTTTTAAAAGTTTTTTGGCCCCGGGGGTAGCCAGGGGCCAAAAACTTATAAAAAAATTCTGCATCATCAGGGGGGAGCTCATATATCATTATATAGTTTTGTGGTTGCTATATTAGTGATTTAGAGTGCAGAATATTGCATCGTTTCCAGTTTAGACAATTTTACACTTCACTTAATTTCATGTCTAAACATGGTTGTTGAGATTGGATTTTTCATTTGATTTTATCCAGCGTGCAACTTCTTGATTTGGGTTGATTTGTCCTAGTTTCTTACTGTACATTCAATTTGGATTCCAGTTCCCGCAATTATTATTTGAGTTCACTAGTGGCATTCAAAAGTGATTTGAAATTTGGTTCTTGGATTTGACAATCCTGCAATTTCAAAAAACATAGTAAACTTAATGAAATGGTTGATGGATTTAAACGCTTCAAAACTGATTCCAGTTAATTCATTCTGTCTATAGGAAATATGCAGTTTGGCTTGAACTTTGCAAAGTGTCTATGGGTCCCCGCATTTCTAAAGATCTGAATAAAAATACAAAGAATTCAATTTAATTAAAAAAGGCTATCCCGCCAAAGTGATTTGAAATTTGGACCAAACATTTGACAATCTCACATTTTTACGTTCAGGTTCGGAATTTACAGTACCTTGGTTAGGGTGTGCGGGTGACAGCTTCACCTACTTGGTTTGCTACCAGATATCTTTGTTGCTTGCTTCGGTTACTATAAGGGTTTGGGGATGGATCAAAGGTGTCACTATAGTGGCTGAGTTCATTTTTTCTCAAAAACCTTGATCGACATGGTAGCTTCATAATGTGACTGAAACCATTTAGGTTGTGTGATCAGTTGTGAAATTGTTATTTCAAAATAAACATGTTGATCTTGATAGGTTATAAGCCTAGTATGTAAGTTTAATCATCCTTTAAGGTGGCTAGAACTTTATTTGTGAGGTCTCCGTTGGCATTGTTATAGGCTTGATCAATCTTGTCTGGGATACCTTTTGGGGGTTTTAAATCGATGGTTCAATTTCAATCAAGCGTGATTTGTTTCGTTCATCTCAACCCTTAAACCATATGTTATGGTTTAAACTGAGCTTTTGATGCAAGTTGTGGGTTGAAATTCGATGGGAAATAATTAAATTGGCGGATTTGATCAGACAGCGTTAACATCAGTTTGACGTAAGGATTTAAATGTGATCTTCTTGAGATAGATGTTTAAAATGGATGGCAGGTGGTTTAGTTTTTATATAAGTAGTTTATTGGTATTTAATTAAAGGTGAAGTGAAATAATTTTAAGTATTGTTCTACAAATGAAATTGGTTTTAAATCACATACGCAGGCATAGGTACATCGATTAAAAGCGTATTGGCTGGGAGAAGTTCTAACCTGCAGATCTTATTTCTCCACTGGGATGCTTGATCAAACCAGTTTTGTTTAAGCAATTCTATTTGGAATTTATTTACAAGTTGCAAGATTCTTGTATCCAATCAATTCACGAGCAATCAAAAAGATTGCCTGTCAACCACCCTAGGATTTTAAGCTTTGAGGGGCGAGATCAAAGTCTGACTCCAAGTTTATTTACTTTGGATGGAGCGGTCCAACGGACAAATACATAAGCCAACAGAGCAGTCAGGAATCTCAAAACCGAGCTACATACCCTCATCACCCGAGAAAGTCTTTAATACCATGTCCAAAGGCCAACTAAAGGGGAAGAGGAATGGGAAGCCTGGAAGGCCGTCTCAGGTATTTTTTTAAAAAGATCTTGGCTGTGGATGGCTTGAAATTTACTTTCTTGGTTAAGAAGTTGGTATCTTTTTACGTGTTTATTTGGCTTTGACTTAGGGACGCCGACTTCATATTTTTTTGGTTACAATTTCTATTTTCATTCGACACTTTCCCCTCAATTTTTTGTGCGGTTCTTTCGACTTCAGCCTTGCTCTATTTATTCCTTTGCAGGCTATTATATCATCTCTTCGAATTTGAGATGTGTCCTACCTATATTAAAAATTTATACCCTGTTTCTTTTAAGTAGAAGTACACCAGCAAAATAAATAACCCCTTGTTTCTAACTTTTTCCAGCAAGACATCATGAGGGATTGGGATCTCAGTGAGGCCTTTGAAAGAACCCTGCAAGATGTATTGGAACTGGCTGACGAAGAGTAAGGGGGTTTCCGAGTTCCTTGCTTACCCGTTGTTTAAGTGATAGGATCATCACAGAGCTTTTTGTGGAGCTGCCGTCGCGTAGAGAGTACCCAGATTATTACGAGGCGATCGAGAACCCCATCTCCATCAAAAGAATCAAGGTAGCCCATGCCTAAACGGATGCTAACCGGGCCCTAGAAAAAGGTCGAGCGTCGGGAGTATGCGACCTGGGCGGACTTTGTGCAGGATTGGGTGCTTCTTTCTAAAAATGCTCAAACATATAACGAGCCAGGGTCGCAGGTCTATATCGACTCTCAGACGATCCAGGTTGGTACTTCCGTTATCTTTTACTCATGCGTTCATAGAAATTTATTGAACGGCGGACTAAGCATGTCAGCAAGATCCCTGCCATTATCGATGCAATGATTTCCGAGGCGGAAGGTTTGTCCAGTCAATAACACCTTTAACATTTGGAAAGAGGAGTCACTAACCCCGAGAGTCCACAAAAAGGCCCGTAAAGACATCACCCCGTCAAAGAACAAGCATAGGCCAAACGATGATTATGGCAATTCAGACTCCAAGCCGGAGAAGGAGCGGGTTATCCTTCGCATTCCTGTTTCTTCCAATGAAAAGGGATCCAAAGCTAAAAAGCCAAGAAAGATCCACACCTTGACAACAAAGGCGAATTGTGAGGATAGCCCAGTCTCTACCATCAGCACCGACATGTTGTCCGAGGGCCAGGTGCTGAAACACAGAAAGAAAAGGACAGTTTTTAGCGCAAAGTCTTTCCCTAAAGGTAAATCGACTTGGTTCCGTATTAAACCAGGAAGATCGTTTGGCTCTTTATCAGCTTCTCGAGAACCAAGATCCCGACGAAGAAGCACTGCAGTTCCTGAAAATACAAGACCCCAACACGCTGACCGCCTGCGATTTGGACGGAGCGACCATCAACTGGTCGTTCCTTCATTGCGCAGCCTACTATGGCCGACTGGAGGCTGTTCAGCGCCTTATTGAGGACGGGGCTGACCCTGAGCTATGCGACGGAACATTCGGTTCGACTGCGCTTAGCTGGGCTGCCTTTGGTGGTAAACCAGCACGCGTTTGTTTTCTCTGACTTTGCAGGGCGATACGAAATATGCAAGTATCTCGTGTTTGAGTGCAAGGTTAATCGCAACACTCTCAACACATTCAAGATGTCTCCGCTCGATCTCTGCCCCTACTCAGACGAGAAGAAGTGGAAGTTCCTCTTCACGATGGTAGCCCAGCGCCTGGTTTATTAATCACGTTTAGTCTTCCGGGGAAGATCCCAGCCAGCTCACGTCAAGCCTTAGGTCTATCCTGCGATCCAACGGTAGATTGCTTAAGGATCTCATTTCCAAACTCGCCGAGTACAAACTTGATGGGTAATAAACTAGCGGGTAGCACTAAACAACCAAGGGCCGAAGAACCACTAGCTGCCCCACTGATGCACCTGCCGTCTCCCCAAGAAGACCCCAACTACTACGAGATCATCAAGAACCCCCTTTCCCTGTCTCTCCTATTGGTACGCCATTTAGATGTGCTAATAAGTCATGCAGGTTAGAAGCCGCGCTTACCGATGCCTGTGGTTGCTAGACGATCATGTGAACAGGATTATTGCCAATGCGCTTGCATACTACCCCATGACACACCCCACCCACAAGGTGGCCCTGGAATTAAAGAAGGTCTACGAGGAGCTGCGCACCGAGCTGCTGAATTCCAGTCACGGCGAGGCACTGCAGCAGCTAAACGAAGAGCCCGAAGGCTCAAGCATCCCTACCCTATACTTTGGCGGAGTCCTCTTTGGAATAGGTATGTATAGTTAAATCTTAGCTAAGCGATAGGCGACTACGTTCTGCTCAAAGATGGCGACAGCAAGCAGGAGCTCGATATCCTTCTTATTACAGAAATCATTTGTGAAGGGTAATGCATTCTTTGTGCCTTGCTTACCTTGTAGGGACCAGTGGTTTGCCTCTGGACTTGGCTTCAAGCATCGCGACCAGATTCCAGAAGCAGCCAATTTCCAATTCCAACCCAACGAAGTCTTCAAAGTGGGCAACAAGTTCATGGTTCCCTTCAGAGACCTTTCATCCAAGTGCTGTGTTATCTCGCTGAAGGCCTTCTCCAAGAGTAAGTCGGTTTCTTTCTTGCTAACCTCTAGACTCTGTCGAGAACTTCCCGCTAGAGTCTATCTTTCTTTGTGAATTTCGCTATTTGCCAGATGCTTCTGATAAATTTCAGACCATCAAGGACTGGAGTAAGACCGTGTGCAGCTTCCCCTTCTTCGCCATCAACACTAAAGAGCGCAAAGAGGCCTTGTGCTTTGTTCGCCCCCACTTTTCCGACTTTGACCCCCACATACTCGCGAGCAAGAAGAACAACAAAAAGGTCATTCTGGTACCGACACAACCTGCGCCATCACCTCCCGTCACTCAAACCACTGTACTCCCTAGCAATGTTGCACCTCCGCCCTCTGCAGTTATAGCCACGCCTGAGCCACCCCCCGTGGCAGAAATGCCCTGCCTAGATTGGGAAACTCAGCAGGCCCAACCTGATTGTGAAGGTTAGATATTCCCATCCCTAGCTAACCTGTAATAGCATCTGCTCTGATAAACAGCATCGAGGTCGAGGCCGCCAACCTTGACGAGCTTTCTGTCTCGTTGAACCAGAAGTACCGGTTCACTGTCGACGAGGATTTCTTTAGTTTGACGTTTGGTTCCGAGGTATCGTGCGCATTTATAGTTCCCAGCAAGGCGGCCCAAGACTCAGAATACTCAGTCAAGTTTCGCCTCATCTCCAACAACCAAGAGCTCGCCCCGGTTTCTGAACAAATCCCCAAATTCATGTTCCCGCTCCAGCCTGGACTCAACGTAGCTCGAATCCAAGCCTCCTTGGCTCTACTCAACCCCACCCCACACCAGGAGCTCGAAGCTACACCCTCCCAGAATGTCACGCTGATTTTCCACCGCTTGACATGATCCTCCTGATTTCACCAACATTTACCTTGCTTTCTTTTTAGATTTTACATTAAACCATACCAGTTACATCAATAGTCCCCAAGCTCAATATATAATCAAGTGATTAGCTTAAAATACCTCCCTAGTACCCTGTTGCTTCTAATCCAATCACCCACCTTTCTCTGACCACCCAGAGAGACCTAGACGACCATTTATGCCTTTTAAATAAACATTCAAACTTTAACCCAGCCATCAGACCTATCCCTCGATCTAGCATTCTACCGGCTGGGGAGCCGCACTCGATCTCCTCAAGGATAGTCCAATGCTCACCCACTCTGATGATGACTTTAAACCGCCCCAACTCTCTGTACCATCTCACTTACCCTTTCGAGCCAGCCAACACAACCCAGAACCCATCGCCATCAGTAAAGCCCCAGCTAAGGGAACTGGCCTATTATCAAAGACTGACCCAGAGCCCAGTAGACCCCTGCACATACTACAGTCCACAAGTAGGGATGCAGCAGCCCAAAAAAGGGACAATTACGGCAAATGCTGTAATCATCCCGTCCACCCTTCCCCGTAACCTTCTTTTGGATTCCCCTATGTGAGGGAGCCAAAATCACTAAAAAAGAAGGTGGTGGAAGGCTTTTCACTTTCTGGAATTGAATTAATTTTAATCAAACAATCACAGTAGATGTTATTTTCTAATTGCTTCTTCAATTTTGAATTTGATCACTTTGATCTTTAAAAAATAGTGTGGGAAAAATATATACTTTATTTTAAAAAAATGCAGAATCAGCCCCCGCAGAAGGATGTAGAAGGAAACGCTTCTGAGCGAATCTTCAGTGAGAAGATCCATTCAGAAGCGTTTCCAGATTTCAGAAAAGTGCTCCCTTTAGGGGAAGGTGCCACCCGTCCAAAATCTGACCCAGCCTGATCCCCAAGCAGTATCGGAGCAGCATCCGCCTGGCCATTCATACCAGACCCCCATCCCCAAAGATCAGGATCAGCCAGCAACCCTACAACCTTTAGACCACAGAACTTAAAGGACCCCAGAAACCTTTATCCAGGATGCATATAGCTCACAGTAGGGCCAACTAGCTATGGCCCAAGAAGTGAGCAGTACAGCCAGGCTTACCAAGAAACATACTAGCCCTTGGATCTGTAAGCTGGTTTGTAGACTTTGAGGAGCCCTGCTTGAAATCTGATCAGGCTTCTCATATACTGTGCCCTGATTGTACCCCATCCTGGGGGGACCACCTGGATGCCACCCAGTGCAAGGCTGGGATGGCCGCTTAAACAGGTGCCCATAGGGATGGGGTAGGAGACAGTTGTGAAAAGTGATTGCCCCATCCCATCAGCAGTATACCAGTGAGCAACCAGGGTGTGGGGTTCCTGTTCCCCAGTCCCCAATGTGTGTCCTGGGCTGCAGCCAGGGACCGGCTGGAAGGAGTAGTTGTTTTCTAGCGGAGGTATGTGGCTAGCTTGAAGTTTAACTTGGCCTGCATTACAGCAAACTCTTCCAATACTTTTCCTATTAATAAGCAAGCATCCCCTCCATGTACTTGAACTTCAGCTGGGGCTCAACCCTCTGGAGGCTTGTACCAATCTTTCAAAAGTCTTGTGAACTCATACCCAATGAATTTCCTCCCTATATCTGTCATCTCAAGGTGTTGAGTTAACCTCTCCCATTCCTCCTGAAGTTTTACTAGTGGTGAACCTTCAACAGCTTTGGCAGTAGGTCTCCTCTTCCCCTTGGCTAGGGTAGAAAATGTTGGACAATCCACTCATGGGGGCTATCTGTACTACTTGGAAATTTGGCCAGGGGTCAGAATGGGTGTTTATTTGCTTTGAGAAAAAAGGTCCCCTTAGAAACCTTCTGGCGTATTGCCTGGGGGGATGGATAACAGTTGATTTGGGCCAATACTTGGAGTCTTCCAACAATCTCTTGGACCCCTTGTACTTGGCCTTGGGCTCCTGCACCTTAGTCTTGGACTCCTGCTCCTTGCTTGAGCGCCTGCTCCTTATCTTGGTCTCCTGCTCCTTTATCTTGGTCTCCAGCTCTCTGTTCAGTCTTTGTGGCCTTTGTCATCCACCGTTTTCAATCCCTGAAAAGCCTCAGGCTGCTCCCCCTTTTATAGCTCCTTGTTTTTGTTCCTTTTCCTTCTCAGAACTTTGGCTTTCCAGGCTCAAACTATCCTTTTTCTTCTGCTCTACAGCATATTGAACCTTTTTACTTACTTCAGCCAATTAAAAATCAGCTTTTCCTGATACATTCTACATTTTTAGGTTTGAACTCTTCAGTTAAAGCCCTTAAAACCTTGATCAAACAAGCTTCAACCTGCAGCCAATCAAACACCTGGATTGAGCTTTTTTTGCCAAAACATTTACCTGAAAGACTTGCTCTTGACCCAGGTTCAAACCTGGCGTTGTCTTGCTCCAGATAAACACTTTCTCAGCGCTTTGAACAGGGTTGCTGTAATTCCTGTCATGTTTCCCTGGGCAAACTTGAGTGTGTTTGCCCATGCTTTGCTTAAGGGATTTCTGACCCTTGATTTCTTCAACGTTTCCCGCATTTCCCTGCGTTTTCTTCCATGTTTCATCAGTTCAGAACCGCCTGGTGCTTGATTCTTGCTCCTCCTAATGGTTTTGGCCAAACTCTAGCCTTTTCCCTTAGAGTTTCTCCCTTCCATTTCCGTTTCCGTCTGCTCTGGCTCCTTCCTACTCAAACAATCTCTTATAAATCCACAGTGTGTTTTCTGTGAATCACTTCCTGCCTTCTTTCTATTTCTTGTATGATATTCATCTGTATCTTTTTATCCTATGTTTTTGGCAGTTCACTTAATTCTTTTATCTGCTTATTTCTTTTCATCAATCTTATTTCCAACAGTCCAAGCCCATTACTCCTTCTCTTTCCTCTACTTCTGCCAGATCTTCAGATATTCCTTCTCCATGATCTTTCAGCCCTTCAGCTAGTGAACCACCAAGGTTCATCCTCACTGCAGTCCCCGTTACTAATACCTCAGACTCAGGCAATAAGTCTACAAGGACACTAGCATTTGACTGGGCCCTGTAAGTGACCAACACTTGGGCCATTCAACCACAGACAATCTGCATGTCTGTGCAGTTATCTTTACTCACCCAGCTGACTAATCATGAGCTTTCAGCTGCAAAGTAACCAACTTTACTTCCCAGAGACCTGTTTATTACCAAGTTCTGCAGCTACTTCCCCAAGCAGCTACCCTGATAATGTCTCTGGGAATATCCA
Organism: Entomophthora muscae; assembly: GCA_014839935.2. Lineage (NCBI taxonomy): Eukaryota > Fungi > Entomophthoromycota > Entomophthoromycetes > Entomophthorales > Entomophthoraceae > Entomophthora > Entomophthora muscae. The sequence goes on from QTSX02006412.1 coordinate 352,036, forward strand.
TGCCCCCTATTGTAAAGTCACTTCCCCTTTAGCCTTGGATAGGACAATCTACCCAGAAGCCAGCCAAGTCCCTTAACCCTCTTGAAGATTTAGCCCACACAGTTGATAAGAGATTTGTGTTGGCATACCCTTCCCAGGCGGCAAATGTTGACGTTTGGAACTCTGTCCCTACTTGGGAGAAATCCCTGATTAATTTGGACTATTTTTTGGCTTGGGCTTGACTGCACTTAAAATTAATTAAGTCTAAACAATTGGGTCGCGCTGCTGCTAAATCATTAAATGCCAACCCAGCTGGATTGAATGGTGAGCTGCACCATTCATTTGACACCAGCCAATCAGAGTTGGAACCAGAAATTATTGTAAACCCCTCCAGCTTGCTGGATCTGCCTGGCAAAATTTCTCTCCCAGCCAATCAAACCCACACCCCTGGGTCAGGTGACCTTGAATTTTGAATCCCACCCTTAAAGCAAGACAGGTGACTTTTGATCCCCTGCTTGCTCATTCTTACAAGTAAAGTTTAATACTTTCACTCTTATTTTTAGTGGATATCTTGGCCCTTTTTGGTTGGTCTTTTTTAATTCTCTAAGGTGTCAGTAAAGGTTTTGTTGTTCCTTACCTTGTTCCCTTGCTTTCTGGTCTTCCTGCGGCCTTTCAAAGTCCCTATTGACGTTGTTAACGTCAACATCAACGTTAAAGTTTATCTATTCTGCTTTGAAGAAATTGACTCAACTTTTAAAATTAGTAGTAAAATTTATATATTTACCTATTTTAAGTTTGATTTCATGCTTTTTTTACTTTCTCTTTTGTTATTGCGCCTATATACACTTTCAAAAGCCTTATTTCACTCTTTCAAACCCTTTGGTCCGCAGTTGCTGTTCCCTGTCCTTCTCCTAGGCTTTAGAGACTTTCTGTTTGTCCCTGCGCCTTTTTCTTTGAGATTAAGCTTAAAATTTCCAGAATTATCTGCATTTTTGTTAGGTCCACTTTCAGGCTTTTTAAAAAAATGTTAGCGCCTCTGGTTAAGTTTATGGCTTTTACTTGGCACCTTCTTTGGTGATGATTTGGTCAACTTCTCTAGACCTTTGGAGTTGGATTGCCCATTCTTTTCACTACATAGGCGCCAACCCCAGCCAGTTCATTTAAATCTTTGAGGACATCCCTGGACGGGCTCAGGATATGCTTGTCACCAGTGAGAACGTTGTGAGAAGCCTCACCTGTGATGATATTGAGTTTCCTACCCCTGAACTAGCCCTCTCAGCGTCCCCTGGTCTGTCTTCCCCAATACCCCTTTCCTCTGAGCCCCAGTTTGATTGGCCCCAGAAGAAGGTGAGGCTGTCCAGGAGTCTACCCCCAAGTGCACCCCCTGGTTGCTTGGTGAGATGATTTTGATGGGCTTGGATTCCTACTTCCCCCAACTATCTGCTGCGTCCTCCTTGTGGACGCCACTTTGAGCGGCCATACCAGTCTTGCACTGGATGGTGTCCTGGTGGATCTTTCCCCAGGATGGGAGCCAAACTGAGTTAGTTTAGCTCCCCTCTCTCACACCTCTGGTGGCTTCAAGACCTCCTCAAAGCCTTCAGGAAGACACAGACAATGACACCTTACCAATTTTTTAGGTAAGGCCCCCCACTTACAGACCTTCTGAAAGTGGTCAAGGGATCCCGGAGCTATCTCAGCTCCTCCATTCCCTATTAGTCCTTTGTTACCTACTGGGCAGGGACTTTATCCTTTCCCAGTAGCCCTTGTTACCTACTAGGTTTTAACACCATCTGTCAGGAATGACAATTTGGATGCTCCTAAATCTCAAAATACGGAACCAGAGTCAAACCCTGGACAAAACCCTTTGCAGACCGCCAGATCCATGGGCCAGGAACCCAATAACCCACTATTGATTGATAAAGTTGTTAACAGTCCGCCAGGACCCAAACCCTTAGCCGTCCTGCAGGGTTCTGCAAGCAAACCACCAGTGCAAGATGCCGAGAATTTCCCTGAGGTGCCAACACCTGACGCTGGCAGTTTTCTCAGTAAAATGCACAAGTTTCTCAATGAGAGTTATTCCAAACTCCCCCAAAGTCCCAGGGGAGGCACTGAACCTGAAGAGGCACCCAATACCCAAATTGAAAAACAGAAGGTTTTGAAGTCTTCTCAACCCAAAGCGGCCAGTGGCAAACTGCCAATTCCAAGCACCACACTGCCATCTGAGACCCCCAATACCAACCCGCCCAAGCCCAGAAAACCCAACCAGGAAGTGAAGCCTGGCAGTGTGGTATAAATACCTGCCAGGCCAAGATCAAACCCATTATCATTTCTAAATAAAGGTTATGAGATATTGGTTTCCTCAATTATTGCCGTATTTTATTCTTGTCATCTGCCAGTTAACTCAAAGATCATCTGATCCCCCTGCCTTTCCGCCAGCTATGTACCACCTGCCAGGTGCTCCCTTTGGTCCTGTACATTTCACAGAGTACCCCTTAAAGCCTGAGTACAAGGACTACACTACCAACAACATACTAGCCCAGGATCCCTTGGCCAGAACTACAGAGTTAACCAGATGCAACCAAGAAGGCCCCTGGTACGTTACCAAACCCTGCCTGTTAAGAGATAAATACAACTTCCTTCCTGCCTACCAAATGGTCATGGAGCCACCTATCACCCCCAAACCAATGCCTGCCTCCACTGCAGAGCTCCCAATGAACCATACCAACAAGCTTTTTGGAATTGTATATATTACTCTCACGGGAGTAATAGATACTATTGTTCCTGCCGCTGGTCCGTGGTTGTGGGTGGGCAATTCAATGTCCTACCTCATTTAGTTAGCACCAATCCTTTGGTGGGCCCTGTCCACCCAGTCCTTAACCCGCCAGTTCCCAAATGCTAGTGAGCCGGCCAATCAGGGTTGGTTCCCTGACACCATCCAGCACTCTAGTAGTCCATGTTATCTACTAGGCTGGTACACTCACTACCTCTAGTATTCTTTTGTTACCTACTAGGCATTTACCTATCCCAAAGCCACTATAATTCCCCAACTTTAAGCATAGAGTCTTTATTGTAGCCAAATCAGCCCTGGCCTGCACAATTGCTTCCATGTGGACCATCACACAGGGGGTACACTTGGGAGCATACTTGGGAATCAGGGGCAAACTGTGATAGAGAGGGAGCTCCTTCACTTCTATGGGGTTGGGTATCTGATGCTTCTTCTCCTTAAGAGGTTTAGGAACCAAAGTGACTAGAGGGAATTCAAAGTCATCCCAGGTTGAACCACAGCCTAGATTTTTCCAGCAGAAATCAGATCAGTGGCTTTACTGGGAAGGTTGTGGAAAAGGTAAGGAAACTGGGTTGGGCTCCCCTACTAAGGTGACAGAAGAAGAAATTTGGCTTCAAAGGTCAAGGGAAGTGGACCAAATATTAACAAAGCTGGAGCCAAGGTAAAGACCACAGTCACAATGGCTGGGACTAACAGATTTAGAGCCACCAAAAATTTGAACAATCCTGGTGAGACAGGAGGAGTAACAGGTAGGGACAAAAGATACCAGTGGAGCCACAAAGAGATTTGGGCCTTTTGGTAGCCAACAGCAAGCTTTAAACCACAGGAGGAGACTTTATGGGTAAAGAATAGGAGGTCAAAGCCAGATTTGAAAAAAAGATATTTTTCAAACTTAAAGTACGTCTTTATATCTGATTCTAAATTAAATTTAGAGATTGAAGCCATTTTTAAACACAAAAAGCATAAATTAGTGCTACTTAATACCAGCACTAATCCTAGGGACCCAAAAAGAGAAGCCAGAGCCAAGGAAAAAGGAATGAAGGTAATAAAGTAAGCTATCTTTACTAATATTTTTAAGAGAAGGACATAAATTAAAAAGCCTCAACCAAAATTATATTTTCAAAATTTAAGCCTTTTATTAAACAATATATAAGCAGAGACCCAAAATGGGCCTGTTTGGCTTATAACGGGAGAGTTGCTTAACATTTAGGACACCAGGAGCAGGGGAGTCTCCTGATTGGCTAGGTAATAAAAAAATTTGCCCCTGGTCAGAGGGACTGGGATATTTCCCCATAATTTCTGGGCTAGGATCAAATTGGGTGTGGAATATGTGACATTCCTGCATAGGATGAAGCTGATAAATTTGAATATGCAAGAAACAATGTGTTTTTGTTTGATTTTCTAACTCTGATACTTTTTAAAAGCAAATGGCACCAGGCCAATTAAAAGTCTAAATTGACCCAGGATTCATCCACTGTTGGGCAAGAGAGGCTGGAGAAGGATGGAAAGCTTGGGAAGGATACACCAAAACAAAGTGTTCATTGACAGTATGAGCTAAGACGGCCAACAAATTTAAAGTTTTGGCAGGGCATTGGTTGGATTTTTTTGTGCATCAAGGGAAACCTGTCCAATCTAAGACCAAAGGGGGAAGGGACTTTACACATCCCAGCAGCTTTTTTAATTCCAAGAAAAGATCATGGGGTACCATCTTAAGCCAGCATGCCTTTTTAGCTTTGGGGTGGTATAGAAGTTATCAAGCCCAAACCAATCAAACCTTGGCACCTATCCAATAAAGCTAGCTGGTACAATGAGATAAACCTCATACAACCCAGCCAGCCGGCTGACAATAATTTCTCAAAGACCAATACTAGCCAGCATCCCATTGGAATGAAAGTGAGGGAAATATTTTGCCCACCTCTTCAAAGATCACATTGATTCAGAGGCAACCGCCAGAATTAACTCATTCTGCAAGTTGACTTACTATATGTCAACAATCAGAATTAAAAATACTTTAATGTTGAGTGCATTGAAAAGTCAGAATTAAGTTTTAACTCATGCAGACTACTAAATGTTAACACTTTTTTAATAAGCAGAAACATGTTTCCTGAACATTTTACTTAATAAAATTAGACTTCAAGATACTTTTTAGGGTAATGTGACAACATAGATTTTAAAAAGTCCATAAATAATTATACATGACAATTAAAAAATTCATAAAAATACACTTCAAAAATAATTCACTGTGGAATTAGCTATCTTTACTATAATAAATTTTTTCCCACTTATAAAAACAGAAATAATCCAATATACAAAAAGATCCTACATAAAAATTACGTATTATAGGAAAATATAATAATCAGAAACAGTAATATAAAGTTTTTTCTATATTGGAAACTACAAAAAACATATAATTTACTAGTAAAATACCAATATAGGCCATGTAATACAGTCTAAAGCATCAAACTATCAATAGAAAATCAATGATTTTATAAAAATAGTATCATAAATTATTAATGAGTTATTTAGAATAACTATTTATTTAAAAATATTATACTTAATATATAAGAACTATATAAAAAATCAGGCAATACTCAATAAATTTAATTAAAAGCTAGACTGTGATTACCTGGTTGCCATTAAGAACTGTGCCAATCTTCTTGATGTATTCCCCAATCTCCAAAATCTTATATTTGGCCTTGAAAACTTCCTTGATCTTCTCTTGATACTGTTTCTCTTTGGTGGTTCTCTTCTTCTTGGATGGGCAGTTCTCAATATCTCTGATGAATGCAGCAGTCTTCCCCTGTTGGACTTTGAGGTGCTCATAGAAGGTGTTGTATCTGGGCTTGATTCCAAAGGAGGACTTTATATGCTTATGCCAGCCCTCCAAAGATGAAGTAGTTTTCATCTCATCCTTAAGAACTGCCTGGTAGCAGTTCCAGTTGGCTTTGGCTCTGGGCTTGCTCTGGCGCTTAATGACCTTACGTCCAATCCACTGTGGTCCATAATATTCAAAGAAAGGGTAGAAGGCACTATCATGTTTCTTGGCATATGGATCCTGGCATAGGAGCTCAAAGGCTTGTCCAGCATGATCTGGATTTACAAAGGCTAGTGCTACAAAATACTGAATTAAGAACATGCACTTTACTGATATATATAGACAGTGGAGTTTGCTGAGCTCAGGTAGACCCTTTAGTTGCCTGTTGACAGCCTGTCAATAATGGAAAAAACACCTCTGGACCTCTTCATCAAAGGTATTTACAAAAGCTTTATACTGGGCAGTTTCATAGTCCATGATTATAGTTGAGGGGCCAAGTGCTTTATCATGAGCTTCTTGTTCTGCAGCAAGAGTGGCTCATCCTTTTCATCATCATCTGGATTGGCTCTAGTGTTATGGCCAGGGGGACTCTTTTTATTATTGGGTAGGGCTTTGATGCCCTCCTGAAGGATTTTAAAGGCCCTTGTGTAGATCTCTTCTGTTGTCCCAGGAAGCAGAAAGTAGGCAAATAGGAGCACCTTGCCTTTGATAAGGGAATGTAAAACCCATAGTTGGTAAAAAAGGCAGGGGCATACTGCAAAGATACCGTCACATAACCAGGTCTCTGAATCTCTTAACTGCTCCAGGTTCTGTTGTGTAGCATAGCATATAATTCTTGCCTCTGATGTAGACCCATCATCATGTAAAAGAATACCTCATCACCATTGAACATATTTAATTCCTCTGTCAATACTGACTCTCCTTGGACCATGGCAGATTTCTTATGGGGGAATAGATCACGGCATTTGTCACATATAAACTTCACTAACTGATCACAGTCAGGGATGAGCTTCAGGTTCTCATTACTTAGGTGTGTGGTGGCCTTAACTGCCAGATCAGAAGCCTTGACGTCTATAGTGACTGGGATCATTTAGTAGAGGTACCACTTTAGAAGATTTTCAATAAGATTTATTGGAGCATTGCATGTGTGCTCTCCTTTTTCACTAGTGACTTTATCCCATCCTTCTGTGTTGATCCTGGCAGCGCAGCTTCTATCTTCACACACATAATGCTTGCTTCTTACCGCACTCGTTTGATTGTTGCAATTGAAAACATAGCCATCACAGACTAAACTTGCACCTCCTTTGACAGACATTAGAGGGGAAACCAAGGGAACTTCTTTGGGAGCTTAAGCTCTCCTTTGACGTTACATACATTGTGAACCTTTAGGGGATCCCATGGGCTAATTGGTGCTTGATGATAGTCAAACAGGTAATCATCAGGATCTTCTTTATTGATACTTGATGAGGAGGATGGAGGTGCAGATTTGTTGGGCGGTGGAGGGGAATTTTCTGGAGTTGGATTCTTGCGCTTTCTGGACTGGGATGAGCTTGATTCCTTGGGGCTTGATTCCTTTGAGCTTGATTCATCTGGGCTTGGGTGGGGTTCTGGACTCTTGGTTATCTTCTTTCTTCCTTGTTTGTTTAGTGGAACCTCATCTCCTTCTGATTGGTACCAGCTTGGAGAAGAGGAGGGGTCAGGGGAGGGCTCTTTGCTTTCAGGGTCTGGGATCATCTCCTTTGTCTTCTGTTTTGTTGAGGGCTTTTTGGCTGGTTTTTTGTTGGGGTAGGGACTTTGGGCCTTTCCAGAGGCTTTGGGCACTTTCTTGGGTGACTTGGGATTCTTTTGTGGCTTCTTGGAAGATTTGTCTTACAATAATTAGAGTTGAGTTCATAAAGTAAGAATAATCATGTGAGACATAAATAAAATTAAATAATAATGACTTGTTTTATTTTTTATTATAAATTAAATAGTTTATAGAAGTATGGAAAGTAATTTTAGAGCTAGTTTATTAGTAAAGAATAGAAAAAACCATGTTTAAATAAAAAGTTGACATTCTGGTAGTCACAATAGTCAAAAATATTTAATTTAGTTTTTCAGCATAAAGAAACACTTTAATTTTGACGTTGGCATACTGACAGTCAGCATTAAACTAGAAAAACACTATGTAAATCTCTTATAAAGCTTGGAAATTTTTTCTGGGGTTGGTTTTTTAAGGTCAAAATTGATTATTTTTAAATTTAAAAAATTTAAAGATTTGCATATGTAACTTATGAAAACTAAATAATAGGGATTGTAGAAGGAAGTCTAAAGTACAGCCCTGGGTACTTTGGTCTGAATTATCATACCATTGTATGTGTGCTTTTTGTTAAGCGGCAGTGTTTTACTAATAAACCAGTGAAGGTGTTGACATTCAGGCAGTCAGTGTTCTTTTATAGTAACTCTCCTATTAAATCTCACTTAAATTATGTCACTTTGTTTGCTTAGCCAAACCCCTTTGTTGCAATTTAGGTGACGCGTCAATTTGACACAAAGTCAGAATTATAAATACATATATAATTTCTAGTTTTAACATATGTGTTTTGGCTTAAGTGAACTTCTGGAAATAAGCTATAGTTTATCCAGTGAGTTTAAAATAAAATAAATATCTAAATAATACAAAGAATGCTATGAAAGTTGGCATATGCCTTTATTCAATGCTTATCTTAATATATATTTAATTAAAACAGTATTATAAATTTAAAAAGTAGTTATTTTTAGAATATTGTGTATTTTATTAACAAATTTATGGATTCTTATTTGGGGTTAACATCCAGATATTACTTACTGTAGTTGACCTTAATGTAAAAGTACAAAGAAACTTACATTTTCATACCAAATATATCTTAGTTTTTTTGGCTTAAAATTAAGCCTTTGTTAAAATGGTGTCAACATTATGCCTGTTCCTTTTTAATTTTACAATTCTGACTTATTATTCCACTATGAAAAATTAGCTTAGTTTTGGAAATGCCCAATTCCAGCAGATAAATACTAAAATAATGTTGACTTACTGAATGAGTTAATTCTGGCGGTTGCCAAGTCAGATCCTGAATATCTCCTGCCAGTGCTGATCCTGTTGCAGCAAAGTATGACCCCATCAGCTATAGCTGGTTGGGGAAAGCTATACAAGCCCTGGAAAACCTATCTCAAGATATATCACCCAAAAGATCCAACAAATGGCTATACACAAGGCCACCATGTCAATAAGCAAGCAGCTTTCCTGGCCACAAGGATGAACAACCCCAACCTGTAAACAAAACAGAACTGAACTCAAGCAAGATCCAACCACTGATGCAAAATATGTGCCTGGTTAAACAGGATCTGGGGGATTAAAGGGAATGATGTCTCAGCACGGTATTTATCCTCTCAACCCACTTAGAAGTGCACTTGGGAGATGGTAAAGACTGCTAAAAACACAATAAAAGTGGTTTCTCCTATTGATTGATGCCCATATGTTTACCATGTAAAACAGTGACAAATACCACCCCGCCATAGCAGGCTGAAACTCATACAAGAACAAAGCTTGATACCAGAAAACAAACCAATTTACCCAGCTGGCTGGCAGGTGAAGTGGGGAAATAAAGCACAGTACCTAGCCCTTACAAATACAGTGTCAATCCAGATTCATGAATAATCAACACTGTTCCCCAATCACCTGCTTCAGGCATAGGATTGGGAGAGGCTGACCAGAAATTGATCACTTGGTACTAAAAAGGTTGCCATACCGCCAAAAAAGCTACCCTTGACATAAAGCCCCCATAGATGTCCAGCTGGGAGGGTCACATACTGATTTAATAACTGTATACAGATAAATTTAACCCCATTAAATCAGAGCTGCATTGAAGTATAGCACTTATCAGATCCTTATTTTTAGTCAGGATTAAAGGGTCACAACAACTGAGTGCTATGCTAACAGTACAGGCTGTGGTTAGGAACGTCTCAAAGGGACAAAAATCAGAGTGAGCACATCTCAAGTACCCCATAAAGGTTTTGGCGCAGCAGCAAGCAACCAGGGGTGTTTGCAGATGCAGCAGCCAGCTACAAGAGCTTGGACAGAAAGGGCACTGGAGATACCTCAAGGCAACCAAGTTATACAGAGCAGCTATCAAATTGTCCCTGGAAGAATGAAATCCCTCCTCTTAAAGCCCAAGGGTTGGAACAGTATTTGAACCCTGATCAAACTGGACCGCAGGTTGCTGCCCTGTGTTTTTTTGGGATCAAATCCCCTTATTTAAAACCCAGTTACCATAGATGATAAGGATACCAGAGCAAATTTGTCAATATCGGTGTCTGCCAAAGGACACAATCAATTTCCTAATGAAGGCAAGGAGGCTATCATCATTGGGTTAATAATCCTGATGTCTACTGTGATAGACAATTAGAATCCCTACCCCAAGGAAGCCACTGGCCAACAAGATTCTCCCATAAATTATGCTCTAGAACATAAGGGTTATGCTACCCTTCTGAAAGAACCAGCCAATGAATACCCACCCAGCGTCTGTGCCATTCTGCGCCCTTAAACCTGGGCACCCCACCCATCCAAATTCCCAATTATCTGAATCCTGCCCATTAAGATTAAATTATGGGAGTGGGGTACTATATGAACTCCTAGATCCTATGCCAGAATTTATTGCCATTTTTTAAATAATTATTATGAGATATTGTTTCCCCCAAATATTTCTGTATTTTACAGTAGTTTTAAAATCTATGGAGCCAAGAAAAAAGACTTCATATTTAAACAAAATGGACTCATATTTAAGAAAACCCCAAGTTGGGCAAGATTCAGGAATCAAATAATTTAAATATTTTTGGTGAACAGACAAAATTTCAAACAATAAACAAAATTTCACTAACAAATTATATGAAATTATATAAAACATCAAGCAGTGTGGTTCAAACCACAAACAAATGAACTGACACATCAAGTGAAATGGAAGGATGCTGTTACAGAATATACTATAATCCTATCAGGATTCAGATGAGGCACCAACAGAAGGGGTAAAATGAAACCAAAAAGAGCAACCTAGAATCAAGATTTCACAAACACAAAACAAAATGAAGTCACACAAGATGTGTAGTATGTGCATCCTAAAATAGAAAAAGATTTGTTTAGCAGCCAATCATCAGCTATCAAATTTGAGAGTAGAGGGATTTTATTGATTTTATTGGCTCTTTATTTTTTTATAATGGCTTCAAGAACTTTCAAATATGGGTTGGTGATTATAATAAAAATAAGCTCATAAAAGTTTAAGCTTCTACTTTTAGTGATTTTTTACATGATTTTTACAATAGTTTTAACAAAAATTACATTTTTGATGATGTCAGTTAATAAGGCAGAAGACAAGACAGCTTCAGTGGAAGTGTGGCTCAGAACGTGGAGGCACCTGTTTACACCCAAGCCTTTGAGGTGGGTAACAAGGAAGCTGACCTGTACCTGACCACTGACCCCTATGGCTTTGACTTGTTCAGTAGTCACGCAGTGTCTAGCTCTGCCCCTGCTCCCATACCCACCCCCCAAACAAGCTGCCCACCAACCAAACAATCAGGATAGTAACATTGATTTGAAACAACTTTCCGCTACCACCCAACCTGCCCCCTACAGCCAATTAGGCTTCAGCTCCCCTGGCTCAGCACCCCAAACGCAGAATCATTACTGCCCTAATTCTTCAGGAAATTGTGGCCCTGAACCTGCAGGGTCTGTCCTGGGATCAGATTGCCACCCAGTTGCAATTTACCCAAGCCACAATAATGCGGGAATTCAACAACCTGATGAATAAGGGAAACCTGGTTGGGACAGCCAAGAAGCCCAAAAAGGCCCCAGAGTCCCAGATCAACATATAATATCTAAGCATGCTTGATCTCTTGCAGCAGAACCCCAAGCTTTCCCTGACCCAGGTCTAGAAACACCTTGGTGTCAAAACAGCAGGCTCAACCTGCCAGCAAGGTTCTGAGCAAGCAGGTTTGTGACCCGCAATCCAATTACCTGGCCACTTGAAGCCAGACTAGAAAGTCAACTTGAATTGCCAAATCCAACAACATGAACAAATGATGATCTCTTATGATGGATACCTCGTTTTGGCGCTTGACTCATTACCAGGATTAAGCCACCCCCTTCACCGTCTAGCCACGTGATCAACACAATCATGTTTCTGTTATCCTCAATTCACAATGACTATATAATTACTATCTCTTAATAAAGATTATTATCTAGTTTCTAAATATTTTCCCCCTTGTAACTCTGCTAAAACAGCACAGTTACAACATTGGTAGCACAGGTAGGTTCTCCATCCTACCTCATCCTGTAAAATTCCGCCTGTTGCCCATACTTGCCGCGGCCAACAAATCCTTGACAGAATCATGTCTGGCCTTCCACTGGACTAGACCCCGTACACCCTTGGTGCCAAGATACCTGATGGCTTTGTCCTGTACCAGAACACAGTGATTCCACTACCCGCCTTCAATGCCATGTCTGCACAAGGGTTCTTTCAGACGGCTGCCACCATTCTGCAACCAATCAACAAAAACACCATGCCCGCCTACGTAGCCCAAAGACTACAAAGCGCTGCCTTGGAACCTTTTTCCAGGGCCAACAACAACAACACTGCCACATGGATCCAGTCTCCCCAGAGCAAGCTGGCCCAGATGGAATGCCCACAGCAATTTTAGATTGCAGAAATCTCTATCTGACTGACCCACAACACTGGCACCTGGTGTGGCAAGTGGTGTTGTGAAGTGATTGGTTGTAAACTAGCTGTCACTATAATCATGCAATTGATCCATTAAGCTTGGTGAACCATGGAGCAATGGTACTATTGCCCTGGATGATAACAAGGTCAAATGATCAAATAAGTTGTATCCTAAGTTCATATTAACTAATGATCAGCCAATTGTTATTTTAATAGTGGGCTAAGGATAGAGGAAACAAGGCTTAACCAGATGATCCTGGCGTTCAATGCCTCTCGTTAATCTCTTCTGTTACTATATAACTCCCTTCTTGATTGATTAAATAAAAGATTGAATTTACATACTTTAACTTTATTATACACATTAGGCTAGATACTTATCTTGACCTAATCTTTAGTAATAGGAGAATTGTATTTCAAGTTAAATGAAAGCAACTACCAACTCTACACAGAAATACAATATTGGTGCTCACTCATAGCATGCATTAGTCCAATGATACCTGTTGCCCTGCTGGGGACTTGTCTTTTGAGCGGGGAGGAGATAGAGATAACCTTCTCCACGCTTTACTTTGCCACCTTCAGGACCACCCTGATGGGTTTTTCTCGGAGATCAATTGCCTTGCTGGAACAAGGGATGTGCTGCCTAACAAATTCATGGCTTTTGGTCAGTTCATGACTGACATACAGCATCCCCGCTTAATAGAGGATCAGTCCTCTCTACACCTCAATGTCCCAGTGCCTCTGGAGGTAGACAGAAACACAGAGCCTACCCAGCAACAGCTGGAGCAAGCTATTAGCGGTATGGACCAAGGTGAGTACCAGAATGGGGAAGCCCACAAGAAGCTTGCTGTACTACCTTTGTACGGCACTACAGCCAAAGATAAATTCCAAAACTTCACAGGAATAACTCCAAATCAGCTTTGAATACAGATGAAAACAATCAAACAAGCCAAGGAGTATATTCACAGCTTTGCACATCCTGCCATCTGCCACAGCTGGATCCACCTGGGTTATCAACAGTCCCTGATCTTGCATCAAGGAAACTTGATAAACAATCAGCAGACTTTCCTCCGTTGTCTGTATGACAAACTTACAAGCTCTATGACCAATGTCAGCCACCAATTGAATCACTTGGCAATCCACCAAAAATTCACAGCAAACTGGTCAACACAGCTTGAGGAATGCCTGAAAAACTATGTATCCACAATGGTTGGGACTATTCTGGAGCACAAAGGATTGGATAATAATTGGCTAGTCACAGTAACTCACCACGTAAAGGCAACCGCCAGAATTAACTAATTCTGCAAGTTGACTTACTGAATGTCAACAATTTGTTGACATTCAGTAAGTTGACATTATTTTGGTATTTATCTGCCAGAATCAGCATTTCCAAAACTAAGCTAATTTTTCATAGTGAATTATTAAGTCAGAATTGCAAAATTAAAAAGGAACAACATAATGTTGACACCATTTAGACAAAGGCTTAATTTTAAGCTAAAAACCTAATATAATTTACTATGAAAATGTAAGTTTCTTTGTACTTTTACATTAAGGTCAACTACAGTAATTAATATCTGGATGTCAACCCCAAATAAGAATCCATAAATTTCTTAATAAAATACACAATATTCTAAAAATAACTACTTTTTAAATTTATAATACTGTTTTAATTAAATATATATTAAGATAAGCATTGAATAAAGGCATATGCCAACTTTCATAGCATTCTTTGTATTATTTAGATATTTATTTTATTTTAAACTCACTGGATAAACTATAGCTTATTTCCAGAAGTTCACTTAAGCCAAAACACATATGTTAAAACTAGAAATTATATATGTATTTTTAATTCTGACTTTGTGTCAAATTGACGCGTCACCTAAATTGCAACAAAGGGGTTTGGCTAAGCAAACAAAGTGACATAATTTAAGTGAGATTTAATAGGAGAGTTACTATAAAAGAACACTGACTGCCTGAATGTCAACACCTTCACTGGTTTATTAGTAAAACACTGCCGCTTAACAAAAAGCACACATACAATGGTATGATAATTCAGGCCAAAGTACCCAGGGCTGTACTTTAGACTTCCTTCTACAATCCCTATTATTTAGTTTTCATAAGTTACATATGCAAATCTTTAAATTTTTTAAATTTAAAAATAATCAATTTTGACCTTAAAAAACCAACCCCAGAAAAAATTTCCAAGCTTTATAAGAGATTTACATAGTATTTTTCTAGTTTAATGCTGACTGTCAGTATGCCAACGTCAAAATTAAAGTGTTTCTTTATGCTGAAAAACTAAATTAAATATTTTTGACTATTGTGACTACCAGAATGTCAACTTTTTATTTAAACATGGTTTTTTCTATTCTTTACTAATAAACTAGCTCTAAAATTACTTTCCATACTTCTATAAACTATTTAATTTATAATAAAAAATAAAACAAGTCATTATTATTTAATTTTATTTATGTCTCACATGATTATTCTTACTTTATGAACTCAACTCTAATTATTGTAAGACAAATCTTCCAAGAAGCCACAAAAGAATCCCAAGTCACCCAAGAAAGTGCCCAAAGCCTCTGGAAAGGCCCAAAGTCCCTACCCCAACAAAAAACCAGCCAAAAAGCCCTCAACAAAACAGAAGACAAAGGAGAAGATCCCAGACCCTGAAAGCAAAGAGCCCTCCCCTGACCCCTCCTCTTCTCCAAGCTGGTACCAATCAGAAGGAGATGAGGTTCCACTAAACAAACAAGGAAGAAAGAAGATAACCAAGAGTCCAGAACCCCACCCAAGCCCAGATGAATCAAGCTCAAAGGAATCAAGCCCCAAGGAATCAAGCTCATCCCAGTCCAGAAAGCGCAAGAATCCAACTCCAGAAAATTCCCCTCCACCGCCCAACAAATCTGCACCTCCATCCTCCTCATCAAGTATCAATAAAGAAAATCTTGATGATTACCTGTCTGACTATCATCAAGCACCAATTGGCCCATGGGATCCCTAAAGGTTCATAATGTATGTAATGTCAAAGGAGAGCTTAAGCTCCCAAAGAAGTTCCCTCAGGGTTTCCCTTGGGGTTTCCCTCTAATGTCTGTCAAATGAGTGCAAGTTTTGTCTGTGATGGCTATGTTTTCATAGCAACAATCAAAAGAGAGCAGGAAGAAGTAAGCATTATGTGTGTGAAGATAGAAGCTGCGCTGCCAGGATTAACACAGAAGGATGAGATAAAGTCACTAGTGAAAAAGGAGAGCAAACATGCAATGCTCCAATAAATCTTATTGACTAGCTTCTAAAGTGGTACCTCTATCAAATGGTCCCAGTCTCCAAAGATGTCAAGGCTTCTGATCTGGCAGTTAAGGCCACCACACACCTAAGTAATGAGAACCTGAAGCTCATCCCTGACCGCAACCAGTTAGTGAAGTACATATGTGACAAATGCTGTGACCTAGTCCCCCATAAGAAATCAGCCATGGTTCAAGGAGAGTTAGTCTTAACAGAGGAGTTAAAGATGTTCAATGGTGATGAGGTATTCTTTTACATGATGATGGGCCTACATCAGAGGCAAGAATTATATGCTATGCTACACAACAGAACCTAGAGCAGTTGAGGGATTCAGAGACCTGGTTATGTGACGGTATCTTTGCAGTATGCCCCTGCCTTTTTTACCAACTATGGGTTTTACATTCCCTTATTGAAGGCAAGGTGCTCCTATTTGCCTACTTTCTGCTTCCTGGGGCAACAGAAGAGATCTACACAAGGGCCTTTAAAATCCTTCAGGAGGGCATCAAAGCCCTACCCAATAATAAAAAGAGTCCCCCTGGCCATAACACTAGAGCCAATCCAGATGATGATGAAAAGGATGAAGCCACCCTTGCGCAGAAAAAGAAGCTCAAGATAAAGCACTTGGCCCCTCAACTATAATCATGGACTATGAAACTGCCCAGTATAAGGCTTTTGTAAACACCTTTGATGGAGAGGTCCAGGGGTGTTTTTTCCATTATTGACAGGCTTTCAACAGGCAATTAAAGGGTCTACCTGAGCTCAGCAAGCCCCACTGTCTAGATACATCAGGAAAGTGCAAGTTCTTAATTCAGTATTTTGTAGCACTAGCCTTTGTAAAGCCAGATTATGCTGGACAAGCCTTTGAGCTCCTATGCCAGGATCCATTTGCCAAGAAACATGATGGTGCCTTCTACCCTTTCATTGAATATTATGAAGCACAGTGGATTAAACGTAAGGTCACTTAGCACCAGAGCAAGCCCAGAGCCAAAACCAACTGGAGCTGCTACCAGGCAGTTCTTAAGGATGAGATGAAAACTACTTCATCTTTGGAGGGCTGGCATAAGTATATCAAGTCCTCCTTTGTAATCAAGCCCAGATATAACACCTTCTATGAGCACCTCAAAGTCCAACAGGGGAAGACTGCTGTATCCATCAGAGATATTGAGAACCGCCCATCCAAGAAGAAGAGAAACAATATCAAGAGAAAATCAAGGACGTTGTCAAGGCCAAATATAAGATTTCAGAGATTGGGGAATACATCAAGAAGATTGCCACAGTTCTTAATGGCAACCAGGTTATTACAGTCTAGCTTTTAATTAAATTTATTGAGTATTGCCTAATTTTTTATATAGTTCTTATATATTAAGTATAATATTTTTAAATAAATAGTTATTCTAAATAACTCATTAATAATTTATGATACTATTTTTATAAAATCATTGATTTTCTATTAATAGTTTGATGCTTTAGACTGTATTACATGGCCTATATTGGTATTTACTAGTAAATTATATGTTTTTTGTAGTTTTTGATCTAGAAAAAACTTTTTATTACTGTTTCTGATTGCTATATTTTGCTATAATATGTGAAATCTTATGTAGTACCTTTTTGTATATTGGATTTTTTTTGTTTTTATAAGTGGGAAAAATTTATTATAGTAAAGATAGCTAATTTCATAGTAAAATAAAATAAAAGTATATTTTTATGAAATTTTTTTAGTATTCATGTATAATTTTTTATAGCCTTTTAAAATCTATGTTGTCACATTACCCTAAAAAGTTCTTGAAGCTTAATTTTTATTAAGTAAAATGTTCAAGAAACAGGTTTCTGCTTATTAAAAAAGTGTCAACATTTAGTAGTCTGCATGAGTTAAAACTTAATTCTGACTTTTCAATGCTGTCAACATTAAAGTATTTTTAATTATGATTATTGAAATATAGTAATTTAACTTGTGGAATGAGTTAATTTTGGCAGTTGCCTCACGTAAAGGGTGCAGAAGCCACCTTTTGCTACCTATGTAGTGAGGTAGAGTTGCTTGGCCGCTCTGTAAGACTGATAGAAGACGGGGTTGCGGTGGAAGGCAATAAGGAGTTTACTGCCATTATCTAACAGGACATAGAGGAGCTATTCAAACATTTCAGAAAGATTGACAAAGGCCTTTGACAATCTGTCTCTGACTGTAATCAATTCAACGTGAATTTCTCAAGTTGGTAAAATTGATCAACCATAACCATGACCGCACGGAAGATAATTGTGATAATCTGGAAGCATTAAGCAACAACCATTAGGCTATGCAAGAAAAGAAAAACGTGATATTTGAAAAGCAGGATTTACATATGGAGAAGCTCAAAGATGAACTGCATGCAGCTAATTGCACAATAAAAGACCTGGCACAAGAAGTACAATCACAATGTAGCAACATTCTGCATCTACAAGGACAAGTAGAGCAGTTACTTCAAGTTTACTCCAGCCATACTGTGCTGGAAACATGTTCACAGAAGACCACAGGAAGAAGTCAAAGTGTCTTGTCCACAGTCAGCCAGGCAATGACAGAAGACCATTGCTCCTTCCATAGTTATGAGAACAATGAAGACAACATAGGCTGTATAATGAGGAAAGTCTATTTAGCGGAACCAGTTCTGGATAACAGTGAAACACCTCTTCTTGGCGCTGCTGCCTCTACTTCCAGGACTAGCAACAACGCCAGGGGTGCAGCTTCAGAAGCACAGTTTTGCACCTCAAATCAGAGAAATACCCCACCCCCACCTATAAGAAGTTATAATTTTAGCACTTCTGCTGTGATCCCAAATTTCAAACCAACAAACTTGCCAAAGTTTGATAAAAAGGCAAATGTCCACATGTTCCTCTGGCTATATAATAACTCTATGTATGGGGCAGATGAGGCCATGAAGAATGTGGCCATCTTTAATTTTTTTGATTCAGAGACTCAGACAATAATAGTGCCTAGACTTCCAGAACAAGGCTGGACTTACAAGAACATATCCAAGGCCCTTATTGCAGAGTTTGGCAGCAAAGAAGCTTTATTTTGCCAAAAAATGGAGTTCAAAGAAGGGAAGATAAAGAAGAGGGAAAGCCTAATGGATTTCTCAGAATGCTTCTACTTGGAAGCACAGACACTAGTCTCCATGGGAGTTGCTACTTTTGTTGACATAAAAGGAGCACTTCTTAACTATGTACGTCCCAATAGAGAGCTTTCTATTGCTCTCAAATCTGGAATATATAGTGCAAGAATAGTCCCTGAGCTCATGCGTCATTTAGGATCTTTCAAGGAACAGTTTGAAGTCCCCTTTCCAGATTATAAGAAAGCCACTTTGTCCTCTTCTACAGATTCCAAAGGCAAGACTTGGAATAAGGACTCTCCTAGGAAACCAACTATAGTAGCTATGCCCCCAGTCAACAACGTTTCAAACAGCTGCACCTGCTACAAATGTGGGCAATTAGGACATCTTTCCTGGGACTGCAAGCAACCCAAGATTAATGTGCGCCACCTGAACCAGGAAGACAACGTGGAAGACAAGCAGGATGACAAGGTTGAAGAAGATGGCAGAGAGAAAGATGGTGAGGAGTAAAAAAACTGCTAAGCAGTCAGGTTGAGGAAAAAACCCTGGCTGCTAGTAGTTTCTGACCCTCTCCACCTATCAAACTGGATCCCAACGCTCCTGACTGCAACGTAGGTCTGTTAGACCAAGGAGCTTGACCCAAAAGATACACGTCAGATAAAGAAGAAATAAACAAAGACTTGTTCCATAGAGTTTTGGCCGTCAACACAGTTACAAGGAAGCAAGCAATCTGTACAGAGATTATACCTTCCAAGGAAGCCGTTGACACCATCTCTATACCCTACGCTGAACAGCTTTGCATGCCATACACTGAGGTCACCCATGAGAGTGATAGTGTCAAAAAGTTGTCTCAACTATTGAGGTCAGTACAAGTCTCCATAAATTTGGATAATTTGAAACCCCTGAAGCCCAATCTAACAACTGCGCTGGAGTTGTTTCTTGCTCAGTTTAAAGGATTAGACGTACATAAGGTTACCAAAATTACCTCCCCTCATTACGGAGAACAACATAATTTCACTTACATTGAACTGGTGGTTCACAAGCTTTGGGTAAGGGCAATTCTGGACTCTGGAGCTCCAGGAAACATTGTGTTGACCAGGCTAGTAAAAAAACTTAAACTTGCGCCTGATTTAGACTATAATGAGGAATTTGGTACTGCAGGACCTGATAAAACAAAGGCTTTGGGAGCATATTTGTCCTTACCACTCTGCTTTGGTAAATTGGTGGTAACAGCCCCGGAAATAGTGTTGCGCAACAAAAGCTATGATATCTTAATTGGTACCAGCTTCATGGCAACCTATGGAACCATCATCAATTATCAGGATAGCACCTTTAGCATTTTGGGCCACTTGGTACCAATGTTCTATCATGGTGATGGACCAAGAGACCTCCCTACAAAGAAAATCCATTATGTCAATATGGAATATGCTGATGGAGATATACCAGTAGCATACACCTTGCATCAACACAAAATCAAGGCTCTACCTCTGGACGCTAAGGAGTACAAAGGGATTCCCTTATAAACCTCTAGTGAATTCTCTATTCCAATTGGGTCTCAAGTGATTCATAATACAGGTCTAAGTCTCAGTTTCCCTAAAGGTATGCATGGTGAAGTATTTGGACTCCACAATGGTTCACAACTGGAACCCTGGATTCTACCTGGTATTGTCATGCCATCATCAGAAGAGATTCTGGTACTCTTGAGGAACCTTTATGATAAATTGCTGAAGGTAAAAAACACCAACTTCTAGGCTACATGAAGCTGGAAGAGAACTATGGTCTTATGGATGCCATCCCATTTGGTGAGTTCAGTAAATTTGCACTACCTTGCAACCAGCCAAGTGTTCTGTTGCTTATTTCAAGAAAGTCTTTAAATGGACTAACTGAAGACCAGAAGGACCAATCTATTCAACTCTTTGAGAAATACAAGGACATCTTTGCGGAGAATGATCAAGACCTAGGAAAAGCTCTTGGAGTTGAACATGTTTTGGATACGAAAGGCACTGCCCCTATACGCTCTAGACCAATAAAGCACAGTCTGGCCAACCAAGCCATTGTCAATAAAGAACTACAGAAGTTACTTGCATCTGGCCTTTTGGTACCCAGCAAAAGCCCTTGGTCTTCCCCATTGTTAATTGTAAAGACAAAGGATGGGTCAAACCACGTAGTAATGGGCTACCACAAATTGAACTTTGTTACAAAAAAGGACTTTTATCCATTGCCTTGCATAGATGACGCATTAAACAAGCTGGGTGGTGCAAAATACGTCAGTTCAATGGATCTGATCAGCGGATACTGACAGATTAACCTTCCAAAGGAAGACCAGGAAAAGTGTGCCATTATTATGGAGCAAGGTCTTTTTCAACCTACCAGGATGCCACAAGGACTTGCAAATGCTCCCGCAAATTTCCAAAGGACCATGGACTCCGTGATAGGAGACCTCAAGCTGACTTGTGTTCTGGCTTACCTTGATAATATTAATGTCTTTTCTTGAACTTTTGGTCAGCATTTGGACTACTTGGAGGCTTATTTCAGTGTCTGATTGCTGCCAACCTCAAGTTAAAACCAAGTAAGTGTAACTTCTTTAAGGAATATCTGGAATTTCTTGGTTATATTATCAGTAAGGATGGCTTGCAGCCTGTTCCTGCCAAGGTCAAAGCTATCACACACATGCAAACGCCTTCCAACAAGAGAGATGTTCAGGTGTTTTTAGGAATGATTGGCTATTATAGACGTTTTATACCAAACTTTGCTGGCCTAGGAGCACCATTATTTCACTTGTTGAAAAGCGACATTGAATTCTCATGGACAGATGGATGCCAGAAGGCCTTCAAGGACTTAAAGATCACTCTAATGTCAGAGCCAGTACTTTCCTATCCCAACTTTGAGCGTCCTTTCATTGTACACACATTGCTAGTTTTGATAGAAATTGGCACTTTTCTTTCTCAGCTAGACAATGATGATCAAGACCATCCTGTAGGCTATTTTTCCTGCACACTTAATAGTCATAAAAGAAATTATACGGTCACAGAAAGGAAATGCCTGGCAGTCATCTATGCCTGCCAATAATTTAGAGTGTACCTCCACAGAGTACACTTTACAGTGGTAACTGATCATGCCTTGCTTAAATGGTTGAAACCCCTGAAGGATCCGGAAGGACAACTGGTACAATGGGCTATTAAGCTACAAGACTATGATTACAAGATAATCCATTGCGTGGGAGTCATGCACCAGAATGCAGACTGTCTTTCACGCCTTCCTACCATAGCTTTAGTCTCCGCAGCAGCAGACAAACTTTACAACAAAATAATGCTGAAAACTTCTATATGGGGGGGAGGAGCTGCTCAAGATTCAGAAAATTCTGAAGTTCCTTGCGGTGGACACCTGCATCAAAGACAATCAGCTTTTTAAGTTGTATAAAGGGAAATGGTTAACATACATTTGCCCATCCTTACAGACAGACACAGTAGTATCAGCTCATTGTACTGTGGGTCATGGTGGTATCCATAAGACCCTTAATCTTCTACAGCAATATTGTTACTGGGAAGGTATGCACTTGGACGTAGCAGAAACCCTGGCTGCTTATCATGACTTTAAAGTTGAGCAACCTAAGGTCTTGCGCTATCAGCACTGGCTAATTCAACCTGGTTTTGCGTTCCATACCGTTGCTATAGATGTAGTAGGCTCCCTTCCACTGACTGCTAGCAAGAACAAGTTCATTATTGTGGCAGTGGACCAGCTTAAAAAATGGGTAGAAACAAAAGAAATTCCTAACCAGTTGGCGCTGACCACAGCCAAGTTCATTTTGGAGAACATACTCTACAAACATGGCTGCCCCCAGACATTGCTAACAGATAATGTGACCAACTTCACGGGATACATGATACCCAGACTGAACAAACTTATGGGTATCTGTGGCACTCTGTCAACACCATACCATCCCCAAACAAATGGAATGATAGAGAGAACAAATGGAAGTCTTGTACAGACCTTAAGGAAGCTTAGCCATCAGCACAAAACAGAATGGGATACATATCTTCCGGCAGCTACCTTTGCATACAACATAGGGTTACACAGAGCTACTGGAAAAAGCCCTTTCCAGCTTCTTTACAGTCAACAATCAAGTCTTCCTCCACATCTCTACAGTTTAGTTAAACCCAACAACCCTCTCACCCCCAACACTTATTTGAAGAGGCTAGCACAGATGTTAATCAAACTACAGTCTGAGTCATACTCTACTAATTTGGCAACAGAGGAGAAAGATATGGATTGTGTGGTAGAAACCCAACCTACCCATCCTGCATACTAAATAGGAAGCTTGGTATAATTCTACAGCAACCAATGGTACGGTTGCTAAAGTAAACTTGCCTCACTATGGCAAGGTCCAGTCAAGGTAGTCCAGAAAGTGGGAGTAGATAGCTACACTCTCAAGGATCTGAAAACTGGCCAACTGATCACTTGAGTCCACGTGCAGTACATGTGCAAGGCTCCAAGTGATCAAGCATAAATCCCTTTATGGATAAAAATTTGGAAAAAGAAAAACCTAATAAAAACAGTCCATGGGTTGTTATCCTTTTTGCATCAAGAAGTGATAAAGCTTATAGTAAGAAGAAATGTAGGGTTAAGCAACAGGTTCTTTATTGAGATACTGTTGCCTCTAATCCCAGACACAACTGGATAAGGACTTTGGCAATGGCCATGTAGGTTATCCAAACACTAGGTAACCAACGGAATGCAAAAGGAAGAAACGGGGAATTGTTGACGGGAAGGAAATTGACATGGTTAATGCCAATTGAATAAGGGAAGGCAAGTCCAAGCAAGATGCACTCCCAGAGAAGGCTCTCCTGCCGGGCATATTCCTCGGGTGTTTTGCCTCCTACCAAGTACATTACTCCCAACAGCCATTCAATATATTTGGACATATGGTGAAGCCTTTGGTGATACACAACCTTGGAGCCACTAAGCACCAAGTTTACAACCAATGTCATGGATTGTCTACTACCTGCTTGATTGTAACTTAGGAGCTCTAGCGCAGTACCTATTGCTCTTTGCAAACAGTATTAATGGCTATCTGACCCATGCCATAAGGGCACCGGGCCAACACCAGACCAAGGATCAGACCATGCCAAAAAGAACAGTTCAAGAAATTTGAGGGCACAAGAGATCTGATTGTCCATCAAGTAGTTCCCATCAAGGGAGAAGTCCTGTAGGCATAATTGGGCATACCCTACAAGTTTCATCCAAGGTATACACCAATGAATATTGTTCCCTGCTTTGAGTCTCTTTTTTGAGATTATATAAGGATTCTTGAGGGCCAGCATAAGAGTAGACCACATAACCACTGGGCCACAGAATTGGAGGATGGGAAACTTCTCCCAATGAAGATGGGTGGCTAGTTCAATATAAGAACCTTGACTATCTTCTTGGACTGTTATGGGAGTAATGCCCACCTCATTTTTGTTCAGAGAATTGAGTAGATTGGCTAAGTTTGGAGCAGGTTCATTGATATTATCTGTTGGAGTGGTGGAAGTTGTCTTACTTTTATTACTATGACTTCTTTTTGTTGCAATTTTTAGAAGATGGTTGGACGTAGGCATACCGGAGTCTTGTGTTCCTGACTTACTCAAAGAAGTACTGGGTTTGTAAGAGACAGTACTGGAGGTACTACAGAAGGCTGCATCTATCTTGCCTCCTAAAATTTTGGTGAATTACGTTTCCTCTGAAGCTAGAATGGGTGAGTGTTTGTGAGCGGTTACAACTGGAACTTTGGGTATTCTCTTTTGAGCTTGGTTGATCCTCTGTTTGGGAACATTGGTATAGCGCACCACTGGTTTTCTATTCCTTTTTGGGTGGTTTACCATACTGGAGAAAGTTAAAAAAGACTTTTATTGTAACATCTAGTTTAGTGGGGGGAAATTATGTGAAGTAATTGGTTGTAAACTAGCTGTCACTATAATCATGCAATTGACCCATTAAGCTCGGTGAACTATGGAACAATGGTACTATCACCCTGGATGATAACAAGGTCAAATGATCAACTAAGTTGTATCCTAAGTTCATATTAACTAATGATCAGCCAATTGTTAGTTTAATAGTGGGCTAAGGATAGAGGAAACAAGGCTGTAACCAGATGATCTTGGCGTTCTGTGCCTCTTGTTAATCTCTTCTGTTACTATATAACTCCCTTATTGATTGATTAAATAAAAGATCAAATTTACATACTTTAACTTTATTATACGCATTAGGCTAGATACTTATCTTGACCTAATCTTTAGTAATAGGAGAATTGTATTTCAAGTTAAGTGAAAGCAACTACCAGCTCTACACAGAAATATGACAAGTGGCACAAAGAAAGCGCCAAGAAGAACTGGGATACCTTCAAACAAGACTTCTTGGAAAGGTTTGTGCTTAAGGACACAGTGCTCATAATCATACGCCAAGTAAAGAACCTAACCCAGACGGGCACTGTGAAGGAACTCACCCTCACCTATGAGGAACTCTGACTTTGCGCACCCTCTGACATGGCCTTTGACACCCCAGCCACACACCTCATGTTTATGACGCCCTTAAGCTGCACATAATGAGGCACATGAACCTGGACCAGGTGATCAACCTGAAAAGCCTGTACCGCAAGGCAGAGAAAGCGGAACAAACATCCAACGCCCTTCATAAGGCACAAACTGGAAAACAAGAGAGACCCAAGGATTCTCACACAAAAGGGTGCTCCACTCAACTGCCCCTGGAAGCAACGGGAATAACACCAACCATAAACCCACAAGCACAAATAGACATGAGAATGGAAACAATGGCCACTCAAATTGTACCCATTTCCGTACTACTGCCATGCAAGGCAATCAAGACAAGGGAAAAGCCTAAGGATAGCATTGAGCAAGCCAAGCTCTCCCCACACAACTTCTGACTTGCCCAATGATGAGTACCAACACAAGGACGTGAACCAATGCCCAATGATCCAAGTACCCTCAGAGGACCTGGTACTGTACACCATTGCCAGACATCCCAATAAACTGATGTCCTATCATTTCTGTTTTTGCAGTTATACAGGCTTGGCACTCATGGATTTGGGCGCAAATTAAACCCTAGTCAACAGCAGCTTTGTAGACAAGTTCAAGCTAGCCACTAATCCTTTGCAGATTAAAAATATGGTCTTGGCTTATGAACATCACATTGCTGTGACAAGGGAAGTTGCCCCCTTCTCTGTCATGCTTGAGAACCTACACTCCATCATCCAAGGTCCCGTCATTGACTTTCCAAAGTTTGACATTGTACTGGGGTTGGATTGGTTGCAAAAGAACAATCCTCACATAGACTGGGTAACCTCAGTTTTGATCATTAAGCATAAATTTTTCAATCACCAGATCTACCCTGACTCAGTAGACCAACTCCTACGCAACCACATATTTGTGCGCATCACAGAGACCCTGGACAAAAAGGAAAACCTGAAGGCAATTGACTGGGACTCCTGCCAGTACAAGATCATACACTTCAAGGACCACCAAGACACCTCCACACCTCAGGATTGTGAAATTATGGCCTGCCATCCAGAAATCTTCAAGGAAGCTCTACCCAGGTTTCCCCCAGAGAAACACATTAAACACTCCATCCAGCTCAAAGGAGCTGTACCCAAAGCACGTCCTATCTACAGGCTGACCCCAAACAAAGACAACACCCTACACGCCTATCTCAAGGAGGCGTTGGATAAAGGACTTATCCGCCTCTCACAGTCTCCTTTTGGGGCCGCCATATTCTTTGTGGTCAAGAAGGACGGTACCTTGCGTCTGGTCACAGACTACCAAGCCCTAAATGAAGTTACCATCAAGAATTGTTATCCACTACCACTGATTGATGACCTCTTTGACGCCTTGGGAGGAGCCACAGTCTTCTCCAAGATTGAACTAATGCAGGCTACAACCAGATTCATATTAAGGAGGAAGACATCCCCAAAACAGCCTTCCACACTAAATATGGCTCCTAAAAGTGTGTGGTGCTCAACTTTGGCATGAAAAACACCCCTTCTACCTTTTTGACCTTCATTAACAAAGTGTTTGCTCTGCACATAGGCAAGCATGTCCTAGTCTACCTAGATAACATCATTGTCTACAGCCCCTCAGTGAAACAGCACCACAAAGACCTAGAGGCAGTCTTTGCTACCCTGGCACAACACAAACTGTTGGCTAAGCCCTCCAAGTGCCAGTTCTTCTGCAAGCAATTACCCTTCCTGGGACACATAGTCTCAAAAGACGGCATCAAACCCAACAGTCAAAAGATACAGGCCATCTACAAGATGCCGCCACCCAAGGATAAGTTGGAACTCCACACCTTCTTGGGGATGGTGGCCTATGTACGACGCTTTGTACCTGACTGTGGCGTTTTGACTTTCTCCTTATCTGCCATAACAGGCGCCAAATCCAAGTTTGTGTGGACCCCCCAACATGACATCTGTTTTAGACGCCTCAAGGAGAAGCTCACAACGACTCCTATCCTGCAATACCCCAAATGTAAAGGGGAATATCAAATGGAAGCAGACGCCTCAGACACATTCATTGGGGGAGTACTATGAATCAAAAATAATGATGGTGACTTCCTGCCTGTAGCTTATGAATCCCAAAAGTTGCAGACAGCAAGTGTCAATACCCTATCCATGACAAGGAACTGCTGACCATTGTACACTGCCTAGTCAAATGGCGCTGTTATCTAGAGCAGCAGGAAGAATTCATAGCATTGACTGACCACAAGTTGCTCATATATTTCAAAACTCAAGCAAATCTGTCTCTCTGCCAAGCCCGCTGGATGGAGCTCTTGGAGAGATTTAACATGCTTATACAGTATAAACCTGGGGCCAAGCTTGCCATGGCAGATACCCTCTCCCTCCTGTATGTCTTTGCCACAAGAGGAGAAAATGGGCTCAACCCAGATTGGCCTCTCTTAGTACTACAGACAAAGGACAAAGGTTTCCCCCCTGGCACAACCAACATAAAAAAAGAAACAGTTATCAAAAACAAACACCTATTTGCTGACGTATACAGGACCCTACACAGAAAAATGTCTGACGGCACAACCACTCCCTACATTCCCACGCACCAACAGGTGGACACCATCGTATTATATCACAGAGACCTCAGACACACCAAGAGCCAAAATCTATACAAATTCCTTAAACACAAGGCCTGGTGATCAACCCTGTATTGTGACGTTCAGGAAGTCCTAGACCAATGTGAAGTATGCAAGAAATTTTCCAAAAGCAAAGCCCCTCCAAAATCTGTACTACCCATCCACACACAACTACCCTTCAAGGTGTGGGCCCTCAACGTTGTTGGCCCCATGCCAGGGAAACACAATGATAAAAAATACATCATCACCACCATTGACTTTGCTACAAGATGGCCAGTAGCCCAAGCAGTAAATGCGCACACTGGCAATGACGTACAGCAATTCATAGGAAAAGAGATAATCAACAAGTTTGGAAAGCCAGAACTCCTGATAACTGATAGAGGGAAAGAATTGACCTCCAAAAACACCAATATATACCTTGCTAAAAATGGGGTCAAACATACCGTGACAACACCATACTATCCACAGGCTAATGGACGTGTAGAGCGGCTTAATGGCAGCCTTGTACAAGCCTTAGCTAAACTCACCGCCAGGAGACCTGAAGACTGGTATAAGCAGCTATTGACTGCACTACTTGTGTGCCAAACCCAAGTGAACAGATCCACAAGAAAAAAGCCCTTTTGAGTTGGTATATGCATACAGCCAAATATCATTTAAGCATTGACAGGACCCAAGCTAGAAATTCCAAGCAAAGTCCCCCTTGTTCAGATCCTCAAGTTATAGAGGCCAACAATAATCAAACAGAAAAGGAAAATGTTTGTCTTCAAAAAACATTTGTCCCCATCTAAGATAAACATGAAGTTGGGGACAAAGTTTGAGTCATGAACATTGATAAAAGCAAACTACAACCCAAGAAAGTAGGCCCAGAAATCTTTTTAAAGGTAAACAAAAATAACACTTACCTTGTGCAAGGACTTGGGCCACGCAAAAAAGACAAAACCCTACACCATGATTGCCTGAGACCCTGCAAAGCAAAACAGAAACAACGCAAAACTGCCCTGCCCGCCAAAGAACAACAGTTAGTCCAGTATGGCGTCTGGGCTCCTGACAACCTCCCCAACAACCTACTCCCAGAGGAGGCCAACCTTCAGTTGGGGGGGTGTTGAAACAGCAGGCTCAACCTGCCAGCAAGGTTCCAACCAAGCAGGTTTGTGACCCGCAATCCAATTACCCGGCCACTCAAAGCCAGACTAGGAAGTCAACTATAATTTCCAAATCCAACAACATGAACAAATGATGATCCCTTATGATGGATACCTTGTTTTGGCGCTTGACTCATTACCAGGATCAAGCCGCCCCCTTTACCATCCAACCGTGTGATCAACACAATCATGTTCCTGTTATCTTCATTTCACAATGACTATATAATTACTATCTCCCAATAAAGATTATTATCTAGTTTCTAAATATTTTTCCCCTTGTAACTCTGCTAAAACAGCACAGTTACAACATTTTGAGCCAAGGTATGTGGATTTCCAAGTTTATAATGAATCTCTGGATGTACAGGAAAATGTCCTTGGTTTTGGTCTTGATCAATTTTGGTGGCAACCAATAGAATGGCAGCAAGGATTTCCCATATAAGCCTTCCATATAATTCACCCTTACCAGATGCTTAACAAGTTTTTCAGATGTCATCATGCTCATCTTATACTACAAAGTCTCTATTGTGTTTGAAAATTTTGGGAACAAGTAAAAGCCAATAGGACCAATAACAGGTTGATAACCAAAAAGGAGACATTCATTGGTGAATTTCTGGATGTTTCAGATAAGGTTTTTGTCTATTATTAGACAAACCCTGATTAAACCAATGGATATGAGTATAGTCAGATCCTCAGTGAATTGCTGGATTTTTGAGAGAGCTCAAATTCCTCCTATCAGGGGTTTTAAAGCTAACATATGAAGGGTAGTTCCACTGCCATCAAGACTATCCAAGGACGTGGGCACCAGGCCTTGATCTTCCTAGCCAGCCATGCAGATATCTATATGGCTGATGTTGTGTTATTTAATATTGTATATACAGTTCAAGAGCACCACCCACAGGCTTTTAATGATCTTTATCTTGGAGTTCACAACAATGATTCTCTCTTTGATTAGAAGGTAGTGGCTGACTTGTTTTCCC
Organism: Entomophthora muscae; assembly: GCA_014839935.2. Classification (NCBI taxonomy): domain Eukaryota; kingdom Fungi; phylum Entomophthoromycota; class Entomophthoromycetes; order Entomophthorales; family Entomophthoraceae; genus Entomophthora; species Entomophthora muscae. The sequence goes on from QTSX02006412.1 coordinate 381,947, forward strand.
AAATTGTCTTCTAGGTGAATATGAGCAGCTAATCACATAAGGACAAGCACCCCCCATCCCAGGTCACAGCTTTCTACCAGCCAATCAAATCAACAATGAACAAGGAATATAACAAGCATTATATAGCAACCATTGGTAGGACACACCATCTCAAAAACGCCATTTTGATTTACACCATCTTGGTTTTAATTTGAGATGGTGTTTTTTGTATTAGTGATTTCAAATCACAAAAAAATAAAGAAAATAATAAAATAGCTAAAATTTACATATAATTTTATAATGCGGCATCTCAAAGTTACACCATCTCAATTCTGTCACTTCAAGTAAGATTAATTAAATTTTATTTCACTAACTTTATTTACATATGAAATCACTTAGTGTGGGGCGTGTTTTGGCCATCTTGACTTTACGCCATTTTGAATCACGCTATTTATCTTTAACTAAAATAAGTGTATACCCAAACTAAAATAAAGCCTGTTGTATAGTGCCAGAAGATGTTCCTATAGTATTAATATAATATACTTATACTAAGAACAACCTAAAAAGACACCACTATGATAATCCCTCTGGTGGTTATCATTGCTGGGTAAAGAAACCAGTTTTGCTGTATGTAATTTATAGCTTATTTATACATTAATACATTGATAGGATTTTTCTTAATAAAATATTTTAATAGTGATTTTAATATGAAAGGAGGTGATTATGCCATTTTTATTTACATCACTTCAAATTCCAATGGGTATCATATCACCCAATTGATTTGATGCGCACAATAAATAGGGGGAAATAAGGGGAAATTACATATGATGCCATGCTACACCATATTGATTCTGCTTTTGAAATTCTTGCTTTTCACTTTTAAAAAGTATTATTTAACGTCAATTATCATAGTATTAAAAAATGTAAGAAATTCACTGAAACTTTGCAAATATATATTTTTGGCCTTCTCTAAACAACTGGATAATTTTTAATCCCAGTTGTATAAGCTAGTTTTTGAAATATTCAAGTTTTACTCTTTGGCCTGGTTGAGGTAGTTCCACTTTAAATTTCTTAATTTAATATAAAAAAATGGTCAAAAACACTATCTTTTTGAGCTACAGCACCTCAATTATGTCATGTTGAAAACAACATTTTGACTGCAAGTTTTCAGTAAAAACTCAAAGTTTTGCCTACTTGAGCTACTTGTAAAAAATTATTTTAAAAAAATAAAAAAACAGCAACATTTTGATAATATATTTTTTAGACTTTCTCTACAATTCTATGTAAAAATATTTACTACTTTTTATTTAAAAATACTCTCATTTTTATCTTTAAACATTGACCCCAAATTTCCCATATTTTGATACTAATTCACTTTTAGATGCCTCCCTAGCCTACCACCAAAGCTGTGTCTAAGGCTTCCAAGGCCTCCAATTCTAAAGCCAATCCTCCCAAGACCAAAAAGGCCAAAACTACCCCCAAGAAGAAGCCTTTTAAGGCTAAAGCTCACCCTAAGACCCTTACTCCATCCCCAGAGCCTGAGGAAACCAGCCCCACCCCTCCTCACTCTCCATTTGTATACTCCTCATCAGATCCCCAGGAGAAGTTATTCAAATTTAACTGCCACTCTGATACCACCTCAGAGCCTGAAGAGGAACAGGAGCAGGAGCCTGGTGCTCCTGAAGATGAGTAAATTGAGCTTTGGGATCTAAACACTGTCTTTTTATCTGCAATCAAAATGGCGCCTTTGCTGTGCCCACCACATACCCTGCTATCTACCCTACAATGTCCAAAAAGGGAGGAGCTGGCTTTGTGTACAAGGGATACAGCTTCAGCTGTAATGACAAGAAGAAATCCATTTGTCAACATCACTTCAAATTTGATAACATTGGGGGGCCAGCAAGGCTTACCACTTATGAGTTCACTAGGTTTAAAGATTAACTGTAGGCCACAACTGCACCAATCTTTTTGACTCCCTCTATCAACTGATCCGCTGGTTTATTTGCCAATTTATTCCTACCACCAGGGATAAACCCTTCACTAAAGTTGTCAATGATGCCCACATCAACCTCAATGACTCCCAACTTGCATCTGTTGGTGACACTGCAAAATTACAGAGATCCCTCACTGATAAGATGTATGCTCTGAGCACTGAAGGTGTCAGTGCAACCTCCATTGATCAATTGATCTTGACTGAGGAACAAAAACTATCTTGTCATGAGGAGAGATTCCTTCTCCACAACAACAACCAAAATGCACATGAGTGCATTATCTGCTTTCCCACAAGCCAGGATCTACACAACCTCTTTAAATGCAAAACATGGCTTTCAGATAGCACTTTCTCCACTTGCCCAAAGCTCTTCAGCCAGATTTGTAATATCTATGGATAGGTTGGTAATCTAGTCCTTCCCCTGGTCTTCTACTTCCTTCCCAACAAGAAGCAGGAAACATATATCTGTGCTCTTACCATCCTGAAGAACAAGCTTGATGAAATCCTCCCCACCATTGAAGAGGAGCTCAAGAAAACTAGAGGGCAAAATAAGAAGACCCCCTCCCAGGATGAAGACACCCCCAAGAAGCAGCCAGAAAGCCTTCTCTACCATGAATATCTGGTAGTGGATTTTGAGCAGGCTCAGGTCAATGTTTTTATTAGAGTCTTCAAGAGCTCCCTCCAGGGATACTACTTTCACTTCTGGCAGGCACTCTGCTGCTGCCTCCAAAAGTGTTGTGATCTGCATGAGCTTGTAAATTCAGAAGGCACCAAAAAGGCCAAGGACATGTTCAACTGCTTTGCTTTCCTTTTCCTAGTAAAAAAGGAGGGCACTAATGCCTTCTACAACGCCCTCCTCTGCCACTCCTATATCATTTCTAGCCAGGCAGCCTTTGCGCCCTTTATTGAGTATTTTAAGACTAAGTGGGTTGGTGTCTTTCAAGGAGAACACTGCATCAGAAAAGGTGTTAACTCAATCACCTGGAACTGCTATAAACAGGTCAAATATGGGTTGATCAAGACCACATCTTCCCTTGAATGGTGGTATAGCCAATTTTCAACAAGAGTCCAAGTTCATAAGCCCAGATTCAACAAAATAATGGTGCATTTAAAAATCCAGCAAGCCATCTCTGCCTGGCTCTTCAAGACTGGCATGAAGTCCAAGGGCAACCCCCAGCAGACTAAGGCAGTAAAAAATATACAGAAATTAGCAAGGTGGCCCTTGCATACTATCCTAAGGATAGAAAGCTTGAGCATCTCCAAGCAATCTCTGTTGCTCTTTCAACCAATTTTTGAGCCTATTTGCAATAAACACTTATTTATATTCTATCTTTTTTCCTTTAATTTTATCATTCTTTAACTTTTATTTAGTATTTGGTACAATTAATGCTTATTTAAAGTATATATCATAGTTATACTAGATGAAAATGATTGTTTTTGTGTAGATTTTGCCTTTTGGGCTTTATTCAGCCTTGATACTATTAATTGATCACCTTTTTTATTGCAGATTTGGAAGCCAGATTCCTTTTTAATTATATAATTTTTTTACAATTTTATTTTTGGGTTTTTTTTGGTTTTTTGGAGTTCAAAAAACTAAAATTTTAAAGCCTGTTTTTCATAGTTGCAATGTCATAAATTGAATGGTGTTTTTACTATAATTTTGAGATAGCAAAAATTGAGATGGTGTATTTCAAGATAGCATTTTTTGAAATGGAGTTTTTGAGATGATGTGTTGTACCAACCATCACAGTTAATCTTCTTTGTTCAACCCCTACCACCACCAACCCCAACCTATCAGCTCCACCCATCCAGTCCCAGACCTACAAGGCCAACATCACCTCCACACCTTCTTTCCTGTGCTATTCTGCCTAATAGGAAACTACCCCTTGTCCCAAATAAACTCATTTCCAGCAAATTTTTGTTTTATTTATATACTGCATTGTTCATAATTTCAATTGTTTAATTTATCTTTTGGTTTTTATTTTGTTGCTTCTTATATGTTTAGCTTATTTCTATAAAATATCATATATTAAGCATGACATGTATCTAGATCCATAACACAGCTATTTTTAACTCTTTAACATCCTCTTGAAAAAGAATTAACAACAATTTGATGATCAGAAAAATGTACAATTTTTTAAATTAAATTTATCTGATCACCAAACTTTTGTAAAATCTTTCATAAGAGGCTGCTTAAAAAGTCATAACAATGCGGTAATTATGGAAGCATGGTAAACCACAAAACTAACAAAATATATTACTGTAAATTCAGAACCTAAACGTAAAAATGCAGGATTGTTAAATACTTGGTCCAAATTTCAATCCACTTTTGCAGGATGGCCTTTTTTAATTAAATTGAATTCTTTGAGTATTTTTTTAAATATTTGAAAATGCAGGAACTCATAGACACTTTGCAAAGTTCAAGTTGAACTGCATATTTCCAACAGAAAAAATGAATTAACTGGAATCAGATTTGAAGCGTTCAAATCCATCAACCATTCTCATTAAGTTTACTATGTTTTTTGAAATTGTGGGATTGTCAAATCCAAGAACCAAATTTCAAATCACTTTTGAATGCCACTAGTAAGCTCAGATATTAATTGCAGGAACTGGAATCCAAATTTAATGTACAGTAAGCACACTAGGAAACACCAACCCAAATAAAGAGGCTCTACTCTGGATAAAATCAAATGAAAAATTCAATCTTGATAACCATAATTAGATATAAAAAGTTATTAAACTTTAAAATCATCCAAACCCGGAAAGTATACAATATTATACACTTCAAATCACGGATATAGAAAATCTGCTACTATTCAAGGCTAAATCAAGAGAAAACAACTACTCCTAACTAAACCAATAACTCCAAATAAACACATATTTAATATAAAATATATTTTTTATTTTATTTTTATGGACCATCAATCATATTCCCAACCCACTCCTGCACCAGCCTGTGGGGCAACCCGTCCATGAGGGCGTCCCAGAGGGTCCAAGAACAGACCCAGAACCCAACTCAAGGGGATTCATGCCAATACACAGGCCTCACAAGGTGTCATTGACATCCAGCCACCTCCCGCATCTCAAGCCAGGAACAGTAGCCTAAATCCAAGACAGAAGCCGCTCTCAAGACCTGCCACAAAAGTCTCATACACAAAGGTCACCAGGAACACTGAGGTTACCTACACCTCCACTGTGTACCCAGTTGTCACCTGGCCCCGCACTCTTGACCCAAGAGTTGCTACTTCCTGCCCCTGCATCTTTGACACCACCTACAAGCCATTGACAGCCACTGTTGAGCCATCTGCACCTGTGATCTATTCCACCATTGACAGCGCCACTGCAAGCAAGTGTGATCCCACCTTCTACACAAAGGTCCCCGTCCCCTGGGTTGAGCCTGGTAGCCAGGATGCCGTGGTACCTGCCAAGGGCCGGCGCCGGTTGACGGATAGTGAGCGTGAAGCTCTCCTCAACTGCTTGAATGGGGGAATGGCTGTTTGGGATATTGCGTCCTGATTTAGTGTCATGGCCAGGTACATTGCCAACATCAACACCAAGTATGGAAATACCGGGCAAATTGCCAAATCCACCTAGGCTAAGCGGCAGCCAAAACTCTTGCAGACTGTGCACATCAACGCAATCAAGCAGTTGGTAGCCAGGGATTGCCACTTGGACACACTTGCTGTCCAATCAATGCTTGTCACAGAGTTTGGGCTTTCTGTTTCTAAAACCCTTGTTTACAAAATAATGGTTGATTTGGGCTTCTCTTAGAAGGTGCTCAGAGTTTCTCTGTACAATATAAACAGTGAAAAGACCATTGAGGATCAACACATTTATGCTGAGACATATCTGGCACTAAAGGAGACTGGGAATGTCCAGTTCTTATATATTGACAAATTGCTGTTTTCCTCCTCACTCAGGTCCAGGCATGGGTGGGTTGAGAAGGGGTCCAAGGAAGGCGTAGCCCATTGTGCAGCTGTCTGTTCCCAGACCTATTCAATGGTTGTGCTTCTTGGTCCTTGTGGGTTGGATCAATACCAAATGATCAAGGGTTCCCATAACATTGGGTCTTTTCTTGATTTTCTCCGAGTTGTCAAGGAGTACCTTTGGATAAATTACAGCGGCACAACCAACGTTGTTGTGCTTGATAATGTTGGGCTCCACAAAGTGGATCTGGTTGTGTCCAAGTTCCCCCCTATCAACAAGAATAGCCACTCCTCCAGCCACCGCCTTGCTGATTGTCCAATGAGACTTCTCTTCCTCCCGCTGTATTCCCCATTCCTGAATCCAATTGAGGAGGTGTTTGGTTGGATCAAGAATAAGGTGAAACAAGGCCTTCCGCAGGACACCAAGGACTTATTCAATATTCTTGAGATCAGCCAATTTGCGATGCCACCTGATGTGGTTGCAGCATTTTACAAGCACTTAGAATCCTTCCTCCCCAAAACCCTGGCCTCCAAGCTAATCAGATAAATGGGCGCCCCGGTTTTATTTGTTTTTATTTTTATTTATTTTGTTTTTATTAGGTCTCAAAAATTATTATTTATATATAATAATTTGACATGTGATTGTATTATAGAGATATAAGAATACGTAGAAAAGGTAAGTAAAATTAACTATACTAGGTATGAAAAATATATTTTTATTATAATGGACTAAATATTGTATTGACTGTTGCGCTAACAAACAAATAAATTAAAAAAAGATAGAAATATAATTTTTTATTTAAATAATTGTTAATTGTTGATGGTACTTTGGCTTTTTATGCCACAAATTGGACCTTGCGTGTCATCATATGATCCTTGTTATTTCAGTGTCATTATAGCCACACGACACGGCAACCAATGATTTTTATGTATTCCTTATTAATTTGTACTTAGGACGCAGTTCAAGTATATTGAATATGTGTATCAAATCATATTACAAGGGAAAGGTAATTTGAGTTGTAGACAATCATTTGTTTAGAACAATAGTGGAGCAGGCCGCATGATGTGGATAAATTCAATTCTCCATGTTTATCTTTGTGATAAATGGACCTGTACTCAACAAGTAGTAAATAAAACATTTTTAACTTATTTTTATTATTTGAGGTGGTCACAACTATAACTAAAGTCTTTTAATATACTTAGATATATTAATATTATAATTTACATACTAAAATTTAAAATTAAAATTAAAATATTAAAATTAAAATATTAAAATTAAAATATTAAAATTAAAATATTAAAATTAAAATATTAAAATTAAAATATTAATTATAAATCTTAAAAGTTAAATATTTAAGTTTAAATAATCAAAATATAACAATTTTATCAAATTGTGATTTATTCAATACCAAAATATTTGATATTAAATATGCCAATATTAAAGATTTTAACAGTGAATATTTTAATATTAAAATTTTAATATTTAAAATAAAAGAAAATAAAAAATAAAATAAAAAATTTTAAGTCACAAGGGAAAATGATTTATTAGGGGAATGCAAATTGCAAGGGGAATATGTTTATTCTGGGGAATTATACCCCAAAATTAAAATTTCAGCTAATGCATCTAATTGGGACCACATACTCTTCTGTTGTGGTGGATGACTCTGGCGCCAATTGCTAGAGGGGTGGCGCTCAACACCCTGGTGGTGGCTGAACATCTTATAAAAGGCAAACAGGTGAGGGAATCCACTAGCAGGTTTTTTGGGGGGCACGTAGTACCCGTATAGAGTTGCCAATGCAAATGAATCATAGAGGACGTGCTTGACTGTCTGTATCCCCATGGTGTTTTCTGGCGCTCTAGGGCTATGTGGCATATGTTGATCTGTATAGGTACATCTTTTAATTTTTTCACATTGGCTTTCAGTATGCAATGGAGCAGGATTCCCAGGTACACCACAACGTGGATCTTTGTGAGGTATATTTTTCTGAGAAAATGCACAGTTTTTTGAACGTTTGTACAAACCTATTGATATAGGACGTTTGGTTGAACTTGAAGAGGGTTCTGGGGGGCGCCTGACTTGTATCAGCCCCCCAGGCCTCAGCAAACAATATCAATAAAGGCTTAAAATTATTCACGAGGACTGCATCCCCAACTTTGTTTGATAGAGCTTTAAAAATTTCATTAAAAATTGCAGATTTTAAATATTCATTTCCAATTTGAAAGTCAGTTTTTATTAAAAAAATTGTATTCATTGATATTTGTGAAGGGGAACCTTTGAACGCTTTCATATATGTATTCATCAAAGAACAGTTTTATATCCCCGCAAATTTCATTCATTTCTTTGATTTTAATTGTTGATCCTAGTTCATAGGCTTCCCTTATCCATGGCCAGCACCCCGCAGGTGGTTGATAATCCCTATCTTGAGCTTCACTATTAAAAAAAGTATTCATATTTTGTTGAATTATTTTATTTATTTGGTTTTTATTTATTTGTTTTACAGGGGCCACCAGTGACTGGTAACCCCCGTAAAACCAACTCGGTGTATAAGCCGCCACTTCTGCGACCTCATCCCCATTCCTGGTGATGACTAAAATAAATATAAGTAAAACATAAAAAGACTTACTAATTGTTTTCCCTGTGGCCCCCTCAGCCACAGGCGCCACCTCAGCAAACTTCATGAGTGTTGGCTGCTCTTCATTAATTTTCCTAGGCTTAATTTTTCTTATCTTTCTTGCAACTTGTGTTTCTTCTTGGTTTTCATTTGATAAATTTTCTGTATTTCTTGAAGCGCTCCTGCTTCTTGGCTGGGTTTTGTTTTTGTCTGTTTCCATTTGGTCAGTTTCCTCTTCATTTGTGTTTATTTCATGTGGGATCTCATTTCCTTCAATTAGTTTGATTTTTCAAGTATTCTTTCTATTGGTTTTTGCAAATTCCCACAAGTTGTAACTTTCACTTTTGAAATCTAACAGCTTGAGTATTTCCTTTTGAAGATTTAAAAATATTTCTTTGTGTTCTTTGTTGACCATTGTTCCCAGGCTATTTTTTGCAGTTTTATTTTGCTGGACTAAGGCTCTTCCCTCATTTCCCAGCTGATTACCACAATTTCCTTTAGTTTGTATTCAAGCTCAACAACCTTTTGGAGGGCTGACTCTAATTTGTTTATTAAGTTATAGACATTTGACATTTTGTTTGAATTACATCAAAAAACTGGTTTTTATAGTACTACCTTCAACGTGTGAATATTTTTCATTGTCATTACTAAATTAAAGACCATAAATGTAAATATTGCATTAGAATATAGCAATTAGACGTCATCTCTTGATATTTTGATATCATATGCATAACTCAATGCATTTTGTTTAATAAAATCTATTGTAAACTTGGCCTTTTCCATTATAATTTAATGAAATGGACTGTGTTTATATTAGAGAGCCATCAACGCTTAGTATAAATATTGATACATAGTGCATTTTACAGCCTGTATATTTACCTATTGGTAATAATTCTATAAACTTTTTAGTTGGATTTTGAAAGGTAATAATAATGTAATGTGTTAATAAATTACTGTTTATTGTCATTAATTGACTGATTTTATTTGCTGTGGCAATTGTGCATTTTCTGATATTTACACACTAGTATCCAATTGGTTAGTTTCACATCCAATTGCACAGGCAATAGGAAAACAAGCTGCCACCCCAACCAAATCCGGTCTTGGGGTGGCGGCTTGATTTCCTATTGCCTGTGCAATTGGATGTGAAACCAACCAATTGGATACTAGTGTGTAAATATCAGAAAATGCACAATTGCCACAGCAAATAAAATCAGTCAATTAATGACAATAAACAGTAATTTATTAACACATTACATTATTATTACCTTTCAAAATCCAACTAAAAAGTTTATAGAATTATTACCAATAGGTAAATATACAGGCTGTAAAATGCACTATGTATCAATATTTATACTAAGCGTTGATGGCTCTCTAATATAAACACAGTCCATTTCATTAAATTATAATGGAAAAGGCCAAGTTTACAATAGATTTTATTAAACAAAATGCATTGAGTTATGCATATGATATCAAAATATCAAGAGATGACGTCTAATTGCTATATTCTAATGCAATATTTACATTTATGGTCTTTAATTTATTAATAATGATGAAAAATATGTATACTAATAATTTTAAGCTATTTGTAAAATGTACAACATTGTATTAATTATGGGAAATGTTGATAATGTAAAAAGAAAATATTATTGATTATGAATTGAAAGAGAGATATTAATTTTAATAAGTTGTCACAAAGAAAAGATTTATTTACTAATCAAAGGATGGGAAGGGGAGGGAATGGGCGGAATGAACATTGCCTTCATCTGCGCCTGTGAAAGGGACAGCATCAGAGATAGTGGGGGGATTAGTAGTGGCTTGGGAGTCAGGGTTGGAAGGTGGGTGGCTTGATGGGGGTTGGGGAGGCAGGGTTTGTTGACTGGGAAGGGGCAGCAAGAGCTGATTGCTTCAATTTCTCAAATTCTTCTTCTGTCACGTATACTGGCTTGACAAAACAGATGGACTGGTGTGGGGGGAGGCGGGGGTCCTTTCTGGACTTATCATTATCACTTGCATAGAAGATAATAAGATCAAATAAGTCCTGGATGAACACAGAAGGGAAAAGCTCACAACCCTTATCAATTTGGGTGCATAGTTTGTTGTAGGTGGCAGGCTTTAAGCGCCTGAGGGCAGAACCAAAATTGTAGAGACATACATCTGCAAGATGCATGTTGGCATGGTTGATGGGGTAGGACCAGCAGGTATGCCCCGCAGCCCTGATTTCTTGGGTAGCCCATTCCTGCTGTTCCATCTCAGCACTCAGTACAACTGTGTGCACGGTGTTTTGTGTGGCCCACTCCTTCAGCATGGCCTTGAGCTCCGTCTGGTAGGCATACCCATCTGCAGTGTTTTTTATTGCCAAGGAATAATTGATGCCCAATGGGGAAACTGCCAATAAAACCCCAACAAAACAATACAAGATTGGGCCGTGCTTGTACACGTCAGATTGGATGCGCTTCTCTCCAAAGTCTTGGATACTGGCTGAGATCTTGGCATATGATAGGAAGATGACGTCATTGTGGGCCCTCATTGCCCTCCCTTTAATAAAATTAATAATGGTTGCATTGTATGGGTTGATATCCACCAAAATGGGGCCACCAAGAACCTGATTGGATAGGATTCTGGCGGTAACCACAACTCTGTGTATCCATGAATTCACCGTTTTTTTGTTGGTGAAGATGCCGTGGAGTCCCAACTGGAGACATACTTGGACCAGGGGCATCCGCGGGTCACACTCCATAATGGCCATCATAAGGGGATGGGCTGTGTCACCTTTGGTTGAAGTACAGGCATCAGTTGAGGTCTTCTTGGTAGGGGGCCACAGTTGGTGTGGGCTTGCAGGGTTGCAGCCACAGTGGACTTTGCAAAACCCATTGTGGCCGCAATTTCCCCAAGGGACATAAGCATCCCTTGCTTTTCAACCATTTAAAGAACAATCTCCAGAATGATGAATTTTTTTCTGCGTCTTGCAGGCTGATTGGCTGGAGGTGGGGTGTGTCTGCCTTGAGAACCAGACCGTGTCATCTTATTGGCTGTTTCTGGATTCTGGCTTCCATTGGTGGCCCCATGGCTCACTTGGTTAATTCTGGATGCTAGTGTTACTGTATGATTTGGGTTAGCAGCTGCCTGTGTGTGATGGGCAAACAAGGCCATGCTTGAGGACACAGGAGAAAGAACACTCCTGGGTAGTGCTTGCAGAGGGGCCTGCGGGTTGGGAGTGGCCATAGAGGGAGGCTTCACTATTAGAAGACCCAGAGTAGCCCTGCATGATTTTGTCAAGGCCAGGGAACAGCTTGTTGACTTAGTTGGTGTTGGAAGAAGACATATTAAAAATTTTATTATAATTTTAAACTCAAGAAGAGGAATCTATATTTTAGTCAATTTTATTGTTATATATGTCAATTTTGTGAATATTATGATCTAAATTTTAGCCGCCCTAAAATGGAATAGTGCAATTTTTGAGAATGCCTATGATTCCTAAAAAAATTAGCACATATTCACTCTAGATCCTTTAGCATCCTTTTTTGAGACACCCATAAATTATATTTATTTCAAATTCCTCACAATTATGATTTGAAACTTGGTTCTTTGATTTGACAATCCCACAATTTCAGATTTGTTAATTTTTACATGATGTCTATGATTTGTTTGAAATACAGGAAATCTCAAATTGTACATTAGAATCCCACATTTCTGATTCATTTATCCCACATTTTTTTGTTGTGTTTTGTCTTTTTTTAGTTGAGTTATCTGCTCAAGAGATTAGAAATTTGCCAATTTAAATAAATCAAATAAGTCAAAATAAATGGTTGATTTTATTAAATATTTTATTTTTTCACTCAGCTGAGTTGCCCGCAAAAGTGATTTGAAAATTTGACCAAGGATTTGATAATCCCGCATTTTTACATTTAGGTTCTGAATTTACAGTAATATTATCTAAAAAAATATACATAATGGGTAAAAAGATGGGATATTTTAAGTAAATGGGGGAAAACAAGGATAAAAAAGAGGCAATAATATCATAATAACACATAGTTTATTGGGGTGAAAGCTATAAAAACATATACAAAGGTTAGTAAAAAATCAATGAGAGAACTCAAAAACTTCTTAAAGACATTGACCATGCAATTGCTAATATCAAAGGGATTGATTGTGTTGTAACTGTGATGTTTTAGCAGAGTTACAAGGGGAAAATATTTGAAGACTAGATAATTATCTTTATTTGGAGATAGTGATTATATATTTGTACTGAATCATTGTATGAGGAACATGATTGTGTTGATCACTTGGTTGGATGATGAAGGGGGTGGCTTGATCCTGGTAATGAGTCAAGCGCTAAATCAAGTCATCCACTGTATGGGATCATCATTTTTTATGTTGCTAATTATGGGAATTTTAGTCAACTTCCTTGTTTGGCTACAGGATACTGGGAAGTCAGATTGTGGGTCGCAACCCCACTTAGTCAGAACCTTGTTGGCAGGTCAACCCTGCTGTTTTGACAATTGCAAGGTCAAAGCAAAGGTGAAGTCTGCTGTCTTGAAAGGCAACAAAATTGACAAGGTGTTGGCCAAGGCCTTGATGTCCAAGATGCTGAAAACATCTGTAAAAGACTGTTATGTGTCTTCTAACATTCAGAATACTGTTGTAGAGGGCCTGGAGTTCAAGGCATACACTCTTTCTGTGCTGTCTGTCTGGGTTGACAACCCAAATATGTATAAACATCTTAAACCTGCCAAGAGGGCCCAAAAAAAGAATCTGAGATGCCCACTCAGCTGATTGCACCAAAGATGGCCCTCCCAGAAGAAGCAGCTGGCAAAGAAGCATGTGATAAAGGTAAGCTAAAAACATTAATACAGTAGTTTTCAAACATGTTGAGATAAACATATATTAATCAGTTTAAAGCGCATGGACTTAGTCACAAAAGAATTTCAATTGGAGCCAGTTGAAGGTTAATTTACTCAATAAAGCTTCCATTTATCTAGGGCCAGAAAATAAAAATAGTCAATAATACAACAAAAATAGAGTCAAATACTGAATTCCAAAAATGAGGTAGCAAACACATGGAACTCAAATTCAAAATGGCCAAATTCCAGTCACTTCTTGAAGCATTCTACATCCAATTTAATTATGAGTGTGTGGTGAATATTATACAAACAGAGAATGCATGAGGTTCAGTCACAAAAGTGATGAACTCAAACACAAAATGGCTCATTTTTTGAAAATATTGATTATTTTTGGGACTCAAATCAGAAATAGTGGATTTCAGGAATGAATTTACCAAAATCTATTCAGGGAAATAAAGCATCATTTTCAATGCACATGCTTCTAAATTTGGATATTTATGTCTGAGAGACTGTAACCAATCCAACTGACAAAGTTTGTCAAGATTTTTTGGTCTTGAAGAAAGATCTTTATTATTCATTATAGTAAGGATATGTGAGAGAGAGGGGCTAAACTAACTAAGTTTGGCTCCCATCCCAGGAGAAGAATCCACCAGGACACCATCTAATTCAGGACTGGTATGGCTGCTCAAAGTGGTTTCCAAAGAGAGGACACAGCAGATAGTTGGGGAAAGTAGGAATCTAAACTCATCAAGATCATTCCACCAAGCAATCAGGTGGCGCGCTTGGGAGTGTGCTCTTCAACTTCCAGACTGTCTTCTTGAACCTGAACATCATGACCCATGGGGAGGGGAGGCATTGGAGAGTCTAAGCTCAGGGACACCAAGGGAGCCAGATTGAGAGCCAAATACTTGAAGTTGTTGCAGGTGAGACTCCTTACCACGTTTTTGCTGGTAGCCAGAATATTCTGAGTGCACCCAGGGATATCCTCAAAAATTTGCATAAATTGGTTGTGGTTGCTCCCCACATGGTGAAAAGAATAGGAAATATAACTCCAAAGATCTGAAGAAGTAGTCCATATCAACACCAATACAGGGGCCAGGTAAAAGCTACAAACTTAGCCAAAGAGATCAGCATTTGAAACAGAAGAAGAAGGAAAACCAAAAGAGGGAGACTTAGGACTTAAAGACTTTTTCTGAGACAAAATTTTAAATGAGAGGGGCTCTAACCACAGGAAATTCAAAAACTGATTTTTGGGCTGAGAGAGAAGTCAACTGTGGTCTATACGTTTCCAAACAAGCAGCAGAGGTGCTACTTTGGCTTATATAGAGAGAAAGCAAAAGTGGAGCAAATGAGAGACAATTTTGAACTTAAAGTAAGTATTCATGAGAAATATACTACTAAATTCAAAATCAAACTATGAATTTGAAAGCAACTAGGGTAAAGGTTCACATTAGTACTAACACTAACTCTAGGTGCTACTAAGACAACACTGTAAACCAAAGGACAATAAAAAATGTAAGGGAAGTATAAAAGCTTTATTAACAACTTATAGAAAGAAAAGAGCCAACATGTCACAAGTGAAAAACTCATATTGACCATGCTTACTGGAAAACCTCAACTACAGGATTCAAACCCTGATACCCTGTAGGCCGCCAGCCCGCAGGACCAGCTGCCTGCAGATTCTTGGGCAGGAACTGGAACAAGATTTGACTTTGGAAAATCCTTTAAAGCTTGATGAGTCAAAATCACCTACATTGACACTCCCCATGTTAAAGGATCCTGTTAACCCAGCTAATCAGCGGGCAAGCCTAGCCATAGAACCCAAAATAACTTGGGCCACCACAGAAGGGAAAATAAAGAAACTTTCTATAGAACGCGGGCCGCCCAGAGATGACCAACCCCATGACCCAACAAGGGAATTTGAGTATTCTCAGTTCAAACCTGTCAGGATTGACAATTTGTTACTCCTCAAAACCTGGGCCCAAGGGCGAGATTCAAACCCTGAACCTGAATTCCTGCAGGCCGCTGGCCCCATGGACTGAGAGCCCGCCCGCGTTTTTCTGAGATTGAGCCCCTGCAAGCTGAAGGCCCTGCTAAGTCCTGAAGTCAGAACACCAGTACAGGTTCAATTATGATGGTTCCTGAGGAGGAGTTTCTTGAATTGCCTAATGGAGGCAGAGAAGGTGGCCCTGTGAACTTCATGAGATTGAAGTCCTCTCAAGTAATCAATCAAACTAACTGCCAAGGAGAAACCCGGACTTTGGGCCCAACCCTGTGACCACAGCCAAAAATCAAGGAAATCAAGTGACCAATTTGGATGTTCTGACCAATGAGAGAACATCCAGCCAAGGTGCCATTTTGCCGCTCCTACACCTAGGCCTCCTGGCCACCTGCCCACATTTCCCCCAATATTTTGATGAAACCCTTATGGGAAATACTAAGTTTGGAGGCGGGATGCTATATATGCCTATAGATTCTGCGCTCAAACCTTATTGCCATTTTTGAATAAAGGTTATGTTATTTTGGCTCACACAGCTATTGCCTTATTTTTTATTTGCTATCTACCAATTCAGTTCAAGATCTCCTGCCCCACCACCCGCAGTTTCTTGTCCTCCTGGTGTACCCTTTGGACCCATCCATTTTACCAACTACCATCTGAAATCTGAATGCAAGGACTATACCCCAGAAAAGATACTCAAACTTGACCCTTTGGCCTGCATACAATCTGCAGTTAGATACAACCAACAAGGCCCATGGATATTTTCAGCACCCAAGTTGTTCAGAGGGAAATTCAACTATCTCCCTGCTACAACCTGCCCATGGAACTGCCCGTGACCCCAAAACCTATGCCTACTTCCTCACACAACCTCCCAATCAACCACTCTGGCAAGCTGTTTGGGATTGTGTACGTCACCCTCACTGGGGTGATTGACACTATAATCCTGGCTGCCAGCCCATGGTCCTTGGTGGAAAAGTCTGCCTCCTACCTTTTTAAGTTAGCTCCCCTCTTGTGGTGGGCATTGCCTGCAAAAAACCCGGCCTGGGTCACCCCTGGAAACAACAGACCGACTGCCCAAGACTGGATCCCTGACATTATGGCAATCTTTACTAAACCTGGTACCCTGAGCCCTAAGAAATAACAACATCTTGGGGCATCTTGTATGCTTTTGCTATTGATAATCACTTATTACACCTATAAGATAACCACAAACCTGATCTCTTCCATGTGGAAGAATGCAAATCCAAATGACCCAAAGAGAACCAACTTCACTACCGCTGACGCCAACAAAGCTCCCTCCTCCCAAGCGCAAAACGTGATTGTGAATCAGTCCCTCACAAAGGTAGAGATGCCTCAGATGGGGAAGCTCACGCTTGAGGAAGCTTGATGTACCATGCTGGTCCTCTGCCTGCATTTCTATACCAATGCCCCCTCTTATGCCAGTGACACCAAGAAAATCCTTGGGGTTGCTTCAATTCTATCAGGGGACGCCTTAGACTGGTTTGGCAAAGCCACGGCTGAAGACATAGAATTCTTCTTAGACTACGCCAAGTTTGAGGCTGAGTTAATGGCTATTGGGGAAGATTGTGACACTAGATACTACTCCCTGAACTCCCTGTTAGAAATTTGACAAGGCCCTGACTCATCCAAGCATATATTGACAAATTCCACAAACTGAAAACCTGCACCCAACTTGAGGACAAACTGGCAGCCATTATCTCCCAAAAGGGAGTCAACCTAGCAATGAAGGACCTGTTGAAGCATCACCTGCCCACCCTCAGCCTAGACAAGCTAATTCTCCTGTGCAAGGGTCTTAGAATAAACCAAGAGAACACTGGCCCCTCCCAGACCCACCAACCCCAAACACCAACCCCCAACAGAACAGGGATTACACCTGAAGAGCACCAACAACATTACCGCAAAGGACTCTGTTTCCACTGCCATGAGGCGGGCCACTTGACCAGAGCCTGCCCTAAGAAGAACACTTCCCTAATCTCACTTGCGCAAATAAACAATTCTTACCAGTCTTAAAAATTCATCCAAGTGACCATAGAAGTAGCGGGAAACAAGCGCAAGATTGAAGCCTTTATTGATACAGGAGCAGATGAAAGTTTCATTGACGCCAGCCTAGCAGAGGAATTAGGCTTGACAGCCTCAGAGCAAAGCCTACAAGTAATCATGGGAAACAGCTCTTTGGACACTGGCTATGAGTGTGAACAAGAACTTCCGTTGACCATTGGACACAATGTATACCCATTATCCCTGATCCTCTTGCCAGGACTACCCCACCCCCTTATACTGGGTGACTCCTGGTCCGACAGACATGGCCTGATCCTGAACTATTGTGAGCAAACTGCCATGTTGGGCCAACCTTCATCCTGTGACACTGTTCCTTTTTGCATGAGCCATGACCAATCCCCTACTAATAAACTCTTGACCATAAAGATATAACCCAGCGTTGGGATACTGCCTACCCCCTACAGAGATGGAACCATGTGTTTAGTGAAGAAGCAGCCACAAAACTACCCAGCTATTCAATCTATGACCACGCCATAGACCTGTTACCAGGGACTCAACTGCACCACTGCCCCATCTACAGCTGTAACCATTGTGAACAAGTAGCCCTGAAGACATACCTAGAGGACATGACAAAAAAGGTTTCATCCGGGTGTCAAAAGCCCCCTGCTTATCACCCATGCTGTTTGTAGGGAAAAAAGATGGTGGAATGTGTCCCTGCGTAAACTATCAGAAACTGAACAACATTATGGATAAAGAACTGCTACTCCATCCCCAACGCTGACAACCTTTGTAACGTACTGACTGGAGCCCAGGTGTACTCAAAAATTGACCTGAGAGACGCCTTCAACCAAATCAGAGTCAAAGAAGAAGACAAATACAAGATGGCCTTCAAACCCAGATATGAGTTGTATGAATACCTAGTTATGCTGTTTGGCTTGTGCAATGCCCCAGTACTTTCCAAAGGATGATTAACTCTGGCCTAGGCAAGTACCTCAACCAATTCTGTGTGGCATATTTGGACAACATCCTCATATACAGCAAGTCACATGAAGAACACCTCCAACACCTTGACCAAATACTGGAGAAACTCTCACAGGCCAACCTACACGCCAAGCTGAAGAAATGTGAATCCTTTCAGTCCAAGGTCAAATTCCTGGGAAATGTGTTAAAGACTGGCAGGTTTGCTATGGCGCAGGACAAAGTGGAAGCAGTGACAGCCTGGCCAGTACCCAAATATAGAAAAGACGTGAGAAGTTTTTGGGCCTAGTAAATTATTGCAGGGAATTCATCCAAAAAATTTCTCAGATTACATTGCCCCTGACCCGTCTTTGCTCTGACAAGGTCCAGTTTTTCTGGACTGAGGAGTGCACCTCCGCGTTTGTGACCCTGAAGGAAGCATTCACGTCTGCCCCAGTCCTTGCCATTCCTGACCCATCTAAACCTTCTGTGATGGAGACAAATGCATCCAACTTTGTGGTGGGCAGGGCCCTTCTTCAGGAATGAGGGGATGGTATTCTACATCCTGTAACATATTACTCCAAGAAGATACTACCAGCTGAAGGGAACTACCTATTATACAACAAAAAGATGCTAGCTATAATGAAGACATTGAAGCATTAGTGCAGGTACTTGTGCGGTGCTGAACACCTGGTAAAGGTTCTGACAGACCATAAGAACTTAGTCTACTTCTTCAAACCACGCCAGCTTAACCAATAACAAGAAAGATGGGCCTTAGAACTGGCTGACTACACCTTGACCATAGACTACAAGCCAGGAAAAGTGAACAAGGTACCAGACGCCTTGAGCAGGAGAGCAACCTGTTCCCTCCTCTGCAGAAATCAAGGACTGCAACACCCATATAATACTAGACCCTGCCAGCCTAGGAATACAACTGAAGTACTTGAAGATTGCCGCCAGCAAACCCAATGTGATAGGAGCTCAGAAACAAGACACCTATTCAACTGAACTTGTTGAAGCCCTGATAAAGGACCCAAATTACCATCACTCAAAGAAAGGATATTCCCTGAAAGGCGCTACCCTGATGCTCCACAACAGAATCTATGTACCTGAAGGCCCAACCCAAACAAACATATTGATTGACCACCACAATTCAGAGATGACAGGCCACCCTGGTAGACACAAATCCCTCTCAAGTATCAAGCAGAACTATGCATGGTTGGGCATGGACAAGGAAGTAGCTTCCTACATCAATGGTTGCAAAACCTGAAGAAGAACCAAGACGTGTTGCTTAAAGCCAGAAGGACTATTAAGACCTCTGGAAATTCCTACTGGACCCTAGAAGTCAGTGTCAATGGACTACATAGTAGAGCTCCCCCTTCAAATCCTTTGATGCAATCCTAGTAATGGTTGACTGCTTCACAAAATGGCTTACTTCCTCCTAACCACTACCCACTACACAGCAGCTGAGACTGCCAGACACTTCCACAACCTCATCTTGACACAACACAGTACTCCAGAAAGCATTACCAACTGAGGACCCCAGTTTACTTCTCACTATTGGACCCAAGTGATGAAAGACCTTGGAATAAAATGTTGCGTGTCAACCTCCTACCACCCACAGACGGACAGAAAAACTGAACAGGTCAACCAAAACTTGGAACAATACCTCCAATGCTACACCAGCGCAGACCAAGACAACTGGGCAGAGATGTTACCCATGGCACAATATGCCTATAATAGCAAAGATCACACATCCACAGACATGTCCCCCTTCAAGGGACAACTGCCAGAATTAACTCATTCCGCAAGTCAACTTACTGAATGTTGACAAATTGTCAACATTCAGTAAGTTGACATTATTTTGGTATTTATCCGCCAGAATTGGGCATTTCCAAAACTAAGCTAATTTTTCATAGTGAATTATTAAGTCAGAATTGCAAAATTAAAAAGGAACAGACATAATGTCAACACCATTTAAACAAAGGCTTAATTTTAAGCCAAAAAACTAATATAATTTACCATGAAAATGTAAGTTTTTTTGTACTTTTACATTAAGGTTGACTACAGTAAGTAATATCTGGATGTTGAGCCCAAATAAGAATCCATAAATTTCTTAATAAAATACACAATATTCTAAAAATAACTACTTTCTATATTTTATACTACTTTTTTTATTAAATATATATTAAGATAAGCATTGAACAAAAACATATGCCAACTTTCAGAGCATTCTTTGTATTATTTAGATATTTACTGTTATTTTAAACTCACTGGATAAACTATAGCTTATTTCTGGAAGTCCACTTAAGCCAACACACATATGCTAAAACTAGAATTTATATATATAATTATAATGTCAACTTTGTGTCAAATTGACGCATTGCCTAAATTGCAACAAAGGGGTTCCGCTAAGCAAACAAAGTGACATAATTTAAGCGAGATTTAATAGGAGAGTTGCTATAAAAGAACACTGACTGCCTGAATGTTGACACCTTCACTTATTTATTAGTAAAACACTGCCGCTTAACAAAAAGCACATATACAATGGTACAATAATTCAGTTCAAAGTACCCAGGGCTGTACTTTAGACTTCCCTCTACAATCCCTATTGTTTAGTTTTCATAAGTTACATATGCAACTCTTTATTTTTTTAAATTAAAAATAATCAATTTTAGCCTTAAAAAACCAACTCTGAAAAATATCAACCAAGCTTTATAAGTGATTTACATAGTGTTTTTCCACTTTAATGCTGACTGTCAGTATGTCAACGTCAAAATTAAAGCGTTTTTTACAGTAGTTTTAAAAGCTACGGCAACAAGCAAAATGAACTCAGATTTAAACAAAATCCAAGTTGCGCGAGATTCAGGATTAAAATAATTTAAATATTGTTGGTTAATAAATGAAATGTCAAACCAAAAACAAAATTTCACTTGCCCATTATACAAAATTATATCAAACATCAAGTGGTGTAGTTCAACCCACAAACAAAATGAACTGATGCAACAAGTGAAATGGATGGGGACGCTATTCTGGAGTATATTATAATCCAATCAAGATTCATATGAGACACTAATAGAAGGACCAAAATGGAAAAAAAAATCTGAGTACACTAGAAGCAAGATTACACAAACACAAAACAAAACAAAATGAACTCACACAAGATGTGTAGTATGAGCAGCCTAAAATAGAAAAATAACAGTTTAACAGCCAATCAACAGCTATCCAATTTAGGATCAGAGGCATTTTATATATTTTCATGGCTCCAGATTTGTATGAAAAGGTTTTGAGAACCTAACAAATATGGACTCAAGATTAAAATAAAAATAATTCATTAATTTTTAAAATTTCTACTTTTAGTGATTTTATCCTAGGTTTTTAACAATGGTTTTCAATAGCAACATCTTCAACCGCGCCAGCAGCCAAGCCAGCAGCAGTCAAGCCAGCTTCAATGGAGGCAAGGATCAGAATGTGGAGGCACATGTTTATACCCAAGCCTTTGAGGCAGGTAACAAGGAAGCTGACCTATTACTGTCCCCTAATCCATATGACTTTGACTTGTTTGAGAGTCACTTTGCGTCTAGTGCTGCCCCCGCTCCCACCCCCACCCCCGCACAAGCTGCCCATCAACCAACCAATCAGGATGGCAACCTTAATTTGGAACAACTTCCCGCCATCGCCCAACCTGCCCCTCCCTCAGCCAATCAGGCTTCAACTCCCCCCCGCCCAGCGCCCCAAGCAAAAAATCATCACCGCCCAAATTCTTCAGGAAATTGTGGCACTCAACCTGCAGGGTCTGTCCTGGGATCAGATGCTTACCAATTGCAATTTACCCAAGCTACTGTCATGCAGGAATTCAATAGCATGATGAACAGGGGGAATCAGATCAGGGCGGCCAAGAAGCCCAAGAAGGCCTAAGAGTCCCAGATAACTGATGCATACCCAATAATGCTTGACCTCCCCCAGCGGGACCCCAAGCTTCCCTTGACCCAGGTCTGGAAGCAACTTGCTCACCATGGCATTTGGGTGTCTGAGCGCATGGTGCAGCTCTGGATGTACGGGAAGGTGCCTTCTGTACGGGTTCTTACCAATTTTGCCGGTGACCGATGGGATGGCGCTGAGGATTTCCTGTATAATCCTGCCATTGAATCCACCCTGGTCCGTTGCTTGACTAGTCTGTCAGATGATGTCATTTTCATCTCCTACTACAAACTATTGTTAGCTTTTGATGACTTTGGTGAGCAAGGAA
This sequence comes from Entomophthora muscae, assembly GCA_014839935.2. Classification (NCBI taxonomy): domain Eukaryota; kingdom Fungi; phylum Entomophthoromycota; class Entomophthoromycetes; order Entomophthorales; family Entomophthoraceae; genus Entomophthora; species Entomophthora muscae. Next base: position 404,520 of record QTSX02006412.1, read on the forward strand.
GAGCCACCACTCAAAAAGGAAGGAAGAAGATCAAGAAGGGGACATTTATTGGTGCATTTCTGGCTGTGTTGGCCAAGGGTTTTGTCTATTATTGGACAAACCCTGATTTTGTCAATGGGTACTCTTACAGCCACATCCTCGGTGAATTGCTTGACTCCTGGGATGGCTTGAATTCCAAATACCGGGTTTTCTTGAGCCACCAGATGAAGGGAAGCTCCACTGCCCTTGAGGCCATCCTTGGACGCGGACACCAGGCCTCAGTCTACCCTGCCAGCCATGCTGACGTCCATCTGGGAGATGTTGTCTTCTTTAACATGGGGTCCACACTACGGGAGCGCTGCCCTCAGGCTTTAAACGACCTCTATCTTGGGGTCCTTGATCACAATTTTCTCTTTGGTTGCCAAATGGTGGCTGACTTGTTTGCAAAATTGGTTTTCCATGTGAACATGGGCAGCAAATCACGTAAGGATAAGCGCCTTCCACCTCAGGCCACTACCACTTACCAGCCCATCCAGCCAATGACCAATGAGGATTACAACAAGCGGTATATGGCAGCCATCACGCAAAATCCTCCTGCCTCCACCCCCACCACCAACACCCCTAACCCGCAAGCCCAACCCACCCAATCCCAGACCCCCCAGGCCAGCACTGCCTCTACGTCTTCCTTCCCGTGTTATTCTGCCTCCTAGGCATCACTCCCCCCTGCCTCAATAAACCCCCTGTCACCAAACATTTTATATTTATATTATCTTTATTTTGAATTTTAATTGTTCATGTTCTCTTTGTTAATAGTTGGTTTTATTCTTTATGTTCAGCTTATTTCTATAAAATCATATATTTACTATGGTGTGTATCTAGATCCTGAACACAGTTATTTTTAGCACCAAACCACAGCCCCTTGTGAAAACATTAACAACAATTTGGTGATCAGCTAAATTTGAATTAGAAAATTATAGTGTTAACTGTTTTTAGATAAAGTTGTTACTGATCCAAATTCAAAACCTTAATGATAAACTTTAAGCCAATCAGGAGCCAAGTGATAAAGTGATTGTTGTGACATAGAGAGTCATTCAATAATTCTTTGGTGTATGTGTGCTAATTAATCTGATTGGCTGGATGCTTTGCCATTGTACGCCATTGCTGCTGTGGCAAGTTGTTGATGGACTAGTGCCTAATCAGCTGCTGGGTTAGCACTAGTTCATCAAAAACTTGCCACAGCAGCAATGGCGTACAATGGCAAAACATCCAGCCAATCCTATTAATTAGTGCACATGCATCAAAGAATTATTGAATGACTCTTTATGTCACAACAATCACTTTATCACTCAGCTCCTGATTGGCTTAAAGTTTATCATTAAGGTTTTGAATTCAGATCAGTAACAACTTTATCTAAAAACAGTTAACACTATAATTTTCTAATTCAAATTAAGCTGATCATCAAGTTGTTGTTAATATTTTCACAAGGGGCTGTGTCAAGCGCCAAAAATAATATGGTAACCAGGGAAACAATGCCACACAAAGCAAACAACACATTTGAGATGTATGTAAAACATATACAAAATGGGTAAAAAGATGGGATAATGTAGTAAATGGGAAAAAAGGAATAAACAAAGAGGCAATTGTATCAAAATAATACAGAATTTATTTGGGCAAGAGCTATAAAAACATATGAAAAGGTTAGTAAAAAATCAATGAGCAAATTGGAAAAACTTCTAAAAGACCTTGACTTGGCTTTGCCAAAATCAAAGAAATTGACCGCAAGGTCAAGGAAAAGGTGAAGTCTGCCATCCTTGAAGGGGACAAAATCAAAAAGGTGTCCGCCAAGTCACTCATGACCAAAATACCAGACACACCTGAGAAGACAATAGAGCGCCTACTCAACATTCAGAAAACAGTGGTTGAAGGCTTGCAATTCAAGTCCTTTGCACTCTCTGCGCCGTCTGTCTGGAAGGACAACCCTGAGATGTATGCACATCTCAAACTCCCCAAGAGGGCCTGCAAGGAGGACACTGAGACGCCCGCACAGCTGCTTGCTCCAAGGAGCCAAAGCCTGCCAAAGCTGCCGGCAAAGAAGAAACCCAAGAGGGTAACCTAAGAAAATAAATTTAATAAAAATTCATAAATACTTACCTTTTTTTAGAAGATGTTGATGGCAAACTCCACTGGGTCCTGGTTCCTTTTGTTCCCCCCATGTTCTACTCAAATTTTGCCACTCACATGGCAAAGCAGCTTTTCCTGTTCCCCCTGTCTTACGGGAGCACAAATATAGGATTCACGGTGCATTCCCAATGTCCAGGGAGGCATTGGCTGGGCTATCACATGAAGAGGGGGCATCTGAGTGGGCAGTTACTGCCTACAATAATGCTCAACTGGTCCCCTGGTCCTGGTTAACCTCAGTGGAGTTTACTGTGTAAACTCCATTGAGCTTGTTTGGGACGTCCTGGCAATGCTCTCATTCAAGAATATACCAGAGATGGGCCGGGCCCATGCGGCTGCTTGCTTCTGCTTCCCGGTGGAACACACCCTGTCCTACTTGCTGGAGAACTTTGGGCGTGCGGTAGAAAAACTGGCTGTTGCGGATGCAAAAGCTGCAAAGAAGACTAAAATCCTCCTGGCAGACTTTGGGCTGGCCTGGAGTGCAGACGAGACAGGGGTCCCAGAAGCTATGGATCTTACCTTTGGCAAAACAAAACACGAGAAAAAAATAAGCACAGTATACAATAAATTATGCGAGTTTACAGAAGCCTTTGCTGGGCAAAGGCTTCACTTGGTGGTTTACCTGGGGTTCCTGTTTTACTTTGGAATGAGCGCCAGCGTGGAGGACCTGGATGGGGTCCTTCTGGGGATTGACAAGGCCTGACTTGCTCTCAACGGGAAAAAAGTCCCCCCAGGTTACAACTCAGTTGACCATGTTATCCAGGACGCCCTGGTCCTGGCAGGAATCTACGGGTTTGCGGCCCTGCCTGAGAATCTGCTGCTTCACTCCCACCTCACCATCCTCCCTTTTACCAGCAGGCGAGAATATTTTAACCAGGGTGTATCCACTGTCCACAGTGTGGTGGTGGAGGTTGTGCGCCACCTCCATTGTGGGGTGGGTACATACCGCCAAACCCATTATAGGTGCTCCTAATTTATTCTCTATACCAATAAATATATTTACCCTCTAGATTATTTTTATCATAATTAATAATTTTATAAAATAATATTTTAGCAAACATTACTTACAAAATAAATTCCAGGGAAGGTTTTAATAAAAGCATATAATATATGTCAATAAAATCTACTTCTAATTTGTATGATTTACATTTATTTTTTTTAGTTTGCTTTTTATATTTATTTGCCAAAAATGATATTGATGTGTTTGCGTAATCCATTATCAAGCGTTTGGGATACCCTTGGATGCAATAATAAAAATGATTATGAATAAATAAATTACCAACCTTCATTGATGGTGCTGCTGAATGTGATTGCGGGCTTGGAAACATCTAAATATAAAATGTTAGTTAATGAATCTTGATTAGTAAATGAGAGAATATATAAAAAAGTGGGATAACCTAAGCCTTTAATTGATTGGCTGATTTGCAAGGCACGCGGGGATAAACAAATCAGTGTGGCCATAGAATTTGGCCATGGTCTCAGCTGGGAGGGTATGCATCCCGGCCTGCAGCAAATCAAAAAGGTCCTCTGTCCCAGTTAGGGTTCCTTGCTTGATGACTTGCTTGAGCCACCCAAAGACTTCCTCAATGGGATTTAGGAAGGGCAAATAGGCAGGGAGGAAGAGAAGGTGCATATTTGCCGTGGCCAATTGCTGGGGGCCCACTGCAATGCTTGTGTCAATTGATGGAAATTCTTCAAGAATATCTGCCACCTTGTGGAGACCAACGTTGTCCAGCACAATTATGTTGGTGAAGCCTGGGCTTGTGCGCCTCAGATGCTCCTGGACCAATTGGAGGAATGATAGAAAGGTCTGGCTATTGTGAAATCCCAATATCATTTGATAGAGCTCAACCCCCTTTGGACTGAGGAGAGCAACCATCAAATAGGCTGTGGCGCGGACTGCAGCACGCCAAGCCATCCTGTTATTGGAGCCTCTGGGGACATACCCATACTCATTGCACATTGACAAGGCAAATGCTGATTTGTCAATGTAATAAAATTTGACTGTCACCTTGGCTTTTAGGGCAGTATACGCCTCTGTGTATTTTCTCTGGGTCTCAATATTGGCTGGGCTGTTCCAATTGTATGGGGATACCCCAAGTTTTTTCCAGGAAAATTGCATTCCCTTGACCAAATGATAATAGAAGGAAATTGAGGCCTCAACCCCAAAAGCGGACTTGACCATGGCCTGTATATTTGCCAGTTCAAGATGGCAATCTTGGGTTATCCACTGGCAGATTGCCCATTTGTGCTCCTTTGTGAGCATGGTTGACACGCCCAAGGATTTCTCCGCGGCAAGGACTCAACCCATGTTGAGGAACTTGTTGAAAGTCTTTGAGGCATACTTGGGATCCATCCCAACAATGGCTGCGGCCACCTTGTAATTGCCTGATTCACACATTAGATTAAGCAGGATGATGTGTTGGATGTCAGGGATGCGCTTCTGAGCGGGCTTTTTAGTGGTGGGGATTGACTCATCAGCATTGGGCAAGGCACAGGGCATAGGCACCTTGTTGTAGAAGGCTGCAACTTTCTTGTGCACCAGTTGTCCCTCATCAGTTTGAAAGAACTTGGGCTCCTAGTTGTCCTCCTGATTGTCATTGCTTATGTATGGCTCATAGCTAGTATCAAGTACAGGCTTCACCTTCTCCAGCATGGCTGACAGGACCAACTCTTGCCAGTACACAGTGTCAAACACATACAAAGTAAGTTCTACCTCCTTGTCTCTAACTGTTTTTGTGAAGGTAACCTTGGTGGGCTTCCGGGTCAGCTTGGGGACCTGAGAGTTTATGCTCTGCACCCTAGCAGCTTGTGCTCCTTGAACCGGCTGTGTCAGTGCAGCGTCACTATGGAACTCTCCTCTCCTGCCTCCCTCTTGAGTAGTCACTTGTGTTGTACTGAGTCTATTCTTTGACCTGCAGGGGCAACCGCAACCGCGGCACACAACAAGTGCATTGGAACTCTGGTGTTGTGTTCCTTCCATTTTAAAATTTAATAAAATACTAAATAAATTTTAATTAAGCTACTCCCTAATTTTAATTTTTGCTTTTATCTGAATATGGATATTTAATTAGAGGTTTTCCCACCCAATATCCCAATTATAGATTTTTTTATTTCTTAATTAGTTGTTTGTAGTTTACAACACCCATTTTTGAATACCCAAAATAATTTCCACCCATTTTCCCATATTTTACGCCAAATTAAGCACCCAACACAATATTTTTAAATTTATGTTTCAGATCTCGTGTCTTATTTTAGATGCCTTGGTATCATTCTTGATTACAATCCATTACACAAACTGCATGAGTGAATTTGTTTGTGGTTTGAGTTCCTATTGTGTTTTGTTTTTGGATTGAGTTTTGACGCACCATGTGTGGGTGTATTTTGTCACCAATTCACATAGTAAACATATATACATCAAAAGCTAACTCACACCATTTTGTTTGTGAATCCATGTATTTCGGATTGCATTTTGAATGATTTCGCTTTGCGAGTGAGTACTTCGTTGCTGTGTTGACCCATTTTGCCTATTAGCGCCAAAAATCCCTGTTAACAGAGTGTATATTTTAACCTGCTAGTTGAATTTTGTTTAAATCTGAAATAATTTCATTTAAATCTGAGTTCATTTTGCTTGTTGCCAGAGCTTTTAAAACTACTGATGTGAGTCAATAATGTTTTATGCTGACAAACTAAATTAAATATTTTTGACTACTGTGACTACCAGAATGTCAACTTTTTAATTGAACATGGGTTTTTTCTATTCTTTAATAATAAACTAGCTCTAAAATTACTTTCTATACTTCTATAAACTATTTACTTAATAAAAAAATTTAAAACAAGTGATTATTATTTAATTTTATTCATGTCCCACATGATTATTCTTACTTTATGAACTCTACTCTAATTATTGTAGTACAAATCTTCCAAGAAGCCACAAAATAACCCCAAGTCAACCAAGAAAGTACCCAAAGCCTCTGGAAAGGCCCAAAGTCCCTACCCCAACAAAAAACCAGCCAAAGAGCCCTCAACAAAACAGAAGACAAAGGAGAAGACCCCAGACCCTGAAAGCAAAGAGCCTTCCCCTGCCCCCTCCTCTTCTCCAAGCTGGTACCAATCAGAAGGAGATGAGGTTCCACTAAACAAGCAAGGAAAAAAGAAGATACCCAAGAGTCCAGAACCCCAGTCAAGCCCAGATGAATCAAGCTCAAAGGAATCAAGTCCCAAGGAATCAAGCTCATCCCAGTCCAGAAAGCACAAGAATCCAACTCCAGATAATTCCCCTCCACCACCCAACAAATCTGCACCTCCATCCTCCTCATCAAGTATCAATAAAGAAGATCCTGATGATTACCTGTCTGACTATCATCAAGCACCTATTAGTCCATGGGATCCCCTAAAGGTTCACAATATATTTAACGTCAAAGGAGAGTTTAAGCTCCCAAAGAAGTTCCCTCGGTTTTTCCCTCTAATGTCTGTCAAAGGAGGTGCAAGTTTAGTCTGTGGTGGCTATGTTTTCAATTGCAACAATCAGAAGAGAGCAGGAAGAAGCAAGCATTATGTATGTGAAGATAGAAGCTGCGCTGCCAGGATCAACACAGAAGGATGGGATAAAGTCACTAGTGAAAAAGGAGAGCACACATGCAATGCTCTAATAAATCTTATTGAAAAGCTTCTAAAGTGATACCTCTACCAAACAGTCCCAGTCTCCAAAGATGTCAAGGCTTCTGATCTTGCAGTTAAGGCCACCACACACCTAAGTAATGAGAACCTGAAGCTCATCCCTGACCGCGACCAGTTAGTGAAGTACATATGTGACAAACACTGTGACCTAGTCCCCCATAAGAAATCAGCCATGGTTCAAGGAGAGTTAGTCTTGACAAAGGAGTTAAAGATTTTCAATAGTGATGAGGTATTCCTTTTACATGATGATGGTCCTACAGCAGAGGCAAGAATTTTATGCTATGCTACACAACAGAACAGAACCTGGAGCAGTTGAGGGATTCAGATACCTGGTTATGTGATGGTACCTTTGCAGTATGCCCCCGCCTTTTTTACCAACTATGGGTTGTACATTCCCTTATTGAAGGCAAGGTGCTCCCATTTGCCTACTTTCTGCTTCCTGGGGCAACAGAAGAGATCTACACAAGGGCCTTTAAAATCCTTCAGGAGGGCATCAAAGCCCTACCCAGTAATAGAAAGAGTCCCCCTGGCCATAACACTAGAGCTAATCCAGATGGTGAAAAGGATGAAGCCACCCTTGCGCAGAAAAAGAAGCTCAAGATAAAGCACTTGGCCCCTCAACTATAATCATGGACTATGAAACTGCCCAGTATAACGCTTTTATAAATACCTTTGATGGAGAGGTACAGGGGTGTTTTTTCCTTTATTGATAGGCTGTCAACAGGCAACTAAAGGGTCTACCTGAGCTCAGCAAGCTCCACCATCTAGATAATCAGGAAAGTGAAAGTTCTTAATTCATCAGTTTGTAGCACTAGCCTTTGTAAAGCCAGAGCATGCTGGACAAGCCTTTGAGCTCCTATGCCAGGATCCATATGTCAAGAAACATGATAGTGCCTTCTACCCTTTCTTTGAATATTATGGACCACAGTGGATTGGACGTAAGGTCATTAAGCGCCAGAGCAAGCCCAGAGCCAAAGCCAACTGGAACTGCTACCAGGCAGTTCTTAAGGATGAGATGAAAACTACTTCATCTTTGGAGGGCTGGCATAAGCATATCAAGTCCTCCTTTGGAATCAAGCCCAGATACAACACCTTCTATGAGCACCTCAAAGTCCAACAGGGGAAGACTGCTGCATCCATCAGAGATATTGAGAACTGCCCATCTAAGAAAAAGAGAACCACCAAAGAGAAACAGTATCAAGAGAAGATCAAGGACATTGTCAAGGCCAAATATAAACTTTCAGAGATTGGAGAATACATCAAGAAGATTGCCACAGTTCTTAATGACAACCAGGTTATTATAGTCTAGCTTTTAATTAAATTTACTAAGTATTGCCTAATTTTTTATATAGTTCTTATATATTAAGTATAATATTTTTAAATAAATAGTTATTCTAAATAACTCATTAATAATTTATGATACTATTTTTATAAAATCATTGATTTTCTATTAATAGTTTGATGCTTTAGACTGTATTACATGGCCTATATTGGTATTTTACTAGTAAATTATATGTTTTTTGTAGTTTTCAACATAAAAAACTTTATATTCCTGTTTCTGATAGCTATATTTTTTATTATACGTGAAATTTTATGTAGTACCTTTTTGTTTATTAGATTTTTTTATTTTTATAAGTGGGAAAAATTTATTATAGTAAAGATAGCTAATTTCATAGTAAAATAAAATAAAAGTGTATTTTTATGAATTTTCCTAATATTCATATATGATTTTTTATGGAATTTTTAAAATCTATGTTGTCACATTACCCTAAAAAGTTTCTTGAAGCTTAATTTTTATTAAGCAAAATGTTCAGGAAACAGGTTTCTGCTCATTAAAAAAGTGTCAACATTTAGTAGTCTGCATGAGTTAAAACTTAATTCTGACTTTTCAATGCTGTTGACATTAAAGTATTTTTAATTCTGATTATCAACATATAGTGAGTCAAATTGTGAAATGAGTTAATTCTGGCAGTTGCCCTTCAAGGCTGACTACAGGTTTGATCCATCATTGGAACCTAGCATTGGCAGCAAGGAGCAGAATACAGCAGGACAACCCTGGATTGAACAAATACATACCACTCAATAAACCTGCCTAAGGAACCTGACTGCGCCGTTAAGACTTACAAAGCATTTGCTGACAAAAAAAAGAGTCCCCAGAAAACCCCTGGAGATAGGCAATGAAGTTTACCTCAACTCACATAACGTACACCTACATGTACCCAGTAGGAAGCTAGCTCACCACCACTGTGGCCCTTAAAAGATTATAAAGCAAATAAGAGAAGTGGCGTACAAACTGAAACTGCCACCTACTTGGAAAATCCACAATGTCTTCCACTGATCACTGCTATTCAAGAAAGAAGGAACCTCCCTTCCCCACCAGAAGATCAAGACCAACCCCCTGCCCATCCAGGAGGGACGCATAACCAAATACAAAGTGGAGTACATCTATGGACACCACCTCCACTACAAGACTCCACAATACTACATTGAATGGGTAGGTTACCCCCCCCCCAAAGAGAGCACCTGGGAACCTGTCTCCAACTTGCCTAACGCACATGGAGCCATACAGCAATACTTGGACAAGAGGGCTAGAAGGGAGGAGGGCAATGGGAGAGAAGGGGATATTGTCACACGTGACAAACTCCTATTGACCATGCTTACTGGAAAACCTCAACTACAGGATCTAAACCCTGACACTCTGCAGGCTGGCGGCCCGCAGATTCTTGGGCAGGAACTGGAACAAGATTTACTTCAGAAAATCCTTTAAATCTTTATGAGTCAAAATCACCTACATTGACACTCCCCACGTTAAATGATCCTTTTAACCCAGCCAATCAGTGGGCGGGCCTAGCCTTAGAACCCAAAATAACTTGGGTCACCACAGAAGGGGAAACAAAGAAACTCCCCAATAAACGCAGGCTACCCAGAGATGACCAACCCCATGACCCAACAAAAGAATTTGAGTATTCTCAGTTCAAACCACCAATGAATTAACTCCTTCAATGGATGCCACCAAGGACTGGAAAAACCTGGTAGACAGTAACACCTGGGCCAAAGAAATTTGTAAAAGTTCACCCATGACAGATGGACATACTTATACCCTGGACCGCCAGGATGTTGCCCATTGCCATTCTTGCAATAAAGTGACATGAACCTTTTGTTCAACCAGGTTATTCCATATATGATATTAGTTCTATTTCATTTACAGTCTACCTCCTGCAGTTCTGCCCCTCACACCTGTCAACCCCAAGAAACCGCGGACCAGCTGCCCAACCTTTATTGTCCACCAGGAGCTCCCTACAGCCCAGTACATTTCATTGAGTACCCCCCAACCCTGCGTATTTGGAGTTCACCCTAGAGGAAATTCTAATCTACAACCCTGAGGCAAGAACTAAAGAGACCAAGACTGTTTACATGGAAGGCCACAAAATCACTATATCTCCCCTGCTACTCTGTGACAAGTACAACCACCTGCCTGTGTATTTGGTCCCCATGACTCCGCCTCTCACCCTGCAGCCCAACCGCTTGCAAGAATCTGTTGCTTCCAATGAATCCACTTCCACTCAGATATTTAGAGTTATTACATCACTATTACCAGCTTGATATATTCTACGGTACCTTTCAGAGGACCTTGGGCTCTCCTGGGCAAATTGTTATCTTATACTGTAAAGTTAGCCCCAATCTTGTGGTGGGCCCTCCCTGCCGGACCTGTGGGCCGTCTGCCCACAAGTTCCCAGGAACCCCCCATAGACTGGATCCTTGACACAACAAGTGGGATCTAAATCTAGTGTATTTTGAAAGCTTAAAACTTTTTTTTTGATAGAATGAGCAAACAGGGGTCCAAAAGTCCCCTGACTTGCTTTAAGGGAAACCCATTTGAATTTGAAGGTCAGGCAACCTCATCCAGTCATTTGATTGGGTGAGATAGAAATTTTACCAGTAATTTCAGGGAGCTTGGATAGTTTCTCATCAATTTCTGACCCAACCTCTGATTGGTTAGTGCCAAAAAGCACTTCAGGATGTCATTGATTCCAGTTGAAATGGATTTTGTTGAAGTAACCAAAATGCAACCTGATTGTTTGGACTTAATTAATTTTAAATGTGGACAAGCCCAAGTCAAAATAAAATCCAAATTAATCAGAGATTCCTCCCAAATGGGAAAAGAGTTCACACCATCAGTGTTTGCCACCTGGGAAGGGTAAGCCAACATAAATCTATCATTGATTGTGTGGGCCAAATCTCCAAGGGAATTAAGGGGCTTGACTGGCTTCTGGGAAGACTTTTTTGTGCAACACAGGAAGCTTGTTTTATTGAAGGCTAAAGGGGGAGTGTTTTTACAGTATGTTGATATAGATTGTATGAGGACAATCTTTGCTACCAATTGGATCTAGGGCGTGGCTACAGCCTGGTGGTGTTCCAAGTCCGTAGGAGAAATACACTGGTCTGCAAATAGACAACAGCATGCTCTATTTGGATTCTTCTGACTACTAGGCATCAGCTAGTAGTGATAAAACAATAGATATCTTCAATCTCTATTTTCAAGGGTGATATTTCTGCTCAATCTCTAGTCAGGAGAGCACCTTATATAGGGTGTATAAGGCCTCTTGCCAGATTACTATCTGATGCTTCCAACTCTTACTATTCAGTCTATATGTTCCCCAGACTTATGATAATTGGGGAGCAGGTTAAGAGAAAATAAAACCAGGCTCTCAACCACAATAAAATTGCGGTTTCAGCAACAGCCAAAAGGTTGCCACCAACAGTTCCTGGGAAGCCAAAGGGGGGGAGAAGGAATCAATTGAGCACCAAAATCAACAGAAAAATCAAATGGCTAAATTAGACTAACAAATTTTGAGCTTTATTAGAGTAGAGAATGATGAAGCAAGGTCTTTCACAACTCTTATATTCATTTAAAGGGAGGGGGTGGAATTTGGGTGGAAGTTGAATGTTCAAAACTGATTGGCCAACAATATGGATGAATATGGATGTATCTCTTGAGGCAGGAAAATCTTGAAAAATCCAAATGGAAAAAATCAAAGGGAAAACTGACTCAAAAAAATTGATAAACCTGTCTTTAATGCAATTAACACTGCTCCTGGCCACTCTTGCACATGATATTTAACCAGAGGTGTCTCTTGGGTGGATTAGGTGGGGCATTCTCAGACTAATTTAGCAATTAATAGTATGAGAACCTTTCTTGGGGGTTTTTCAGTAAATATTTGGAAAATATCCAGGAGTAAGTTGGCAGAGATTCCCAAGCATTTGATGAGGATTGAAGTAGAGGCCCAAGAGGGAGGCGTAACTTTACATTATCATTTCCTATTTAAGGAGTAGGGGACTAGCCAGGAACTGGAGAATGAAAGAGTCACCAGTCAACTTAGGAGACCTTCAAAAGGCCAATTTGGAAGCTATTTATAAGGAAGGCATACATGAGGCACATATTTTTGGAGGGACCAGATAGGACATCCTTCCTAAGCAGCAATCAGGAGTTGCTGGTGGCTTTCACACTGAATTGTGAGAAGAATTAGCAATTTATTGCAGTCAGGATAGTGATAGGAGCAGGGAAGACAGAGAAAATTTAAGTTTGCCTCTGCTAGGGCAGAAGAATTGGTCTGGGGTGTAGGGGCAGGAAAGGTTAAAGCCAAACCCAGAATCAGGATGAACTATCCAAACTGATGGCTGACATGAGACTAAATCTTATACAATCTATTATTTCAAGATGTCTGCCAATTAAGGATACAAGCACCACCAGCCTGAATAATGGAGGGACAGGAGCAGGAGGAAGCAACCAAACCCAAGGTGTTATATGTGCAATTGAACAGCATTCTGAGACTGAGTCTCATTCTATCTGTCAATTTCAAATGACTGCCAAAGACTAGAGCACCAAGCAGTGGGCCAAATGGGGGACAGGAAACAGGGAAACAAGTAGTGAGGATTTGCAGAAGGAGACAGGGAAACAATCTTTAGGCACACAAACCACAAGTGGCTAAACAACTGGAGTTGGGAAGCAGCTCAAGAGTGGGGTGTATCAGGGGAGACAAGAAGCGTCAAACTAGGGAACAGGGTACAACAAGCTAAGGGACCAATGTAGGCAGGGGGAAACATTTAAATGCAGGTTGAAGCCCTTTGTCACTACAGATACATAAAATATATGAAACATTTAAAATATATAAAATATAAAAAATATATAAGTTGTATAAATATATGAGATGCATAAAATAAATGTATAAATATATAAGATATATAAAATAAATGTATAAAATATATAAATATATAAGATATATAGCTATACAGCTGCCATGATTGCACTAGAGGGACTTTAAAACTTCTTGCCTGAAACTCAAAAGGGATCCAGCTCAAATCAATCCAATAAATTATCCAGTAGATCTATCAGCATATGTGAGGGGAGGTCTTATACAGCCACAACATAGGATTAAAACAACATATAGTCCTAACCACAGCCAAAGTGTAACCTCTCAACAGGAGGAATAATTAAAAAACAGCTTCTAAAGCCAGCATCAAAGCACCCAGGAGACCCCAATAGGATTCATTGAAAATAAAATATATATCTTAAATTTCATGTCACATAGGAGCAGTTGATTCAGGACCAGCAATATGCACAGAGATTGCATCCAATTAGAATCAGCCAGGCGGCAAAAGCAAAACAGGGGGAGGAAAATGTGAAAGAATCTGATTGGTAAGTTTAGATCACTCAGCTTTCAAGGTAGGAGAGCAAGAGCAACAGGGCTTTTGAACCCAAAGCACAAGCAAAGCTGCCACACAAATGTGATGCCCAGGACATCCAAATTGCACACATCAAGGCGCCCAGCAGAAAACTTGTGGGAATAGGTAAGTAAAAGTTTATAAGCTACTAATAAATTCCTATATTGAGTTCCAGGTGGTAACAGGCGCAGGCTGCACGTTTGAGATGGAAAGGGCCAATAGGCAGAAAACCACAGGAGTAAAGATAAAGGAGTGGGGCTGGAGAGGTGAGAGCGCAGGTTGACAGGTAGAAGGGGAAGCTGAACAGAAAGGGGGAAAGCCTTCATAGAGGCACAGATGGGCTGTGGGAGAATCAAGGTGAGATAAGAGTTGTATTTAAGCGTATTTTTTGAAAAATTCACAAAGCTGCTAGACCAGCAAGTTCAACCAGTGGTAAAAGACCTAAATGCCTAGAAAAGTGGCTTTATCATTATGTGAGAATTGGGGAACAGATTAAGAGGAAATAAAAGCAAGCTCTCAATCACAAAAAAATTGCAGTTTCAAAAAAAAACCAAAAGGTTGTCACCAACAATTCCTGAGAGGCCAAAGGGGGGAAGGAATCAACTGAACACCAAAAGCAACAGAAAAACCAAATGACCAAATTAGACTAACAAATTTTGAGCTTTATTAGAGTAGAGAATGATGAAGCAAGGTCTTTAACAACTCTTGAATTAATTTAAAGGGATGGAGTGGAATTTGGGTAGAAGTTAAATGTTCAAAACTGATTGGCCAACAATATGAAGGAATATGGATGCATCTCTTGAGGCAGGAAAATCCAGAAAATAAAATGGATAAAATCAAAGGGAAAACTGACTCAACTAAAAATTGAGGAGCCTTTCTTGAAAACTATTGAGAAACTAGTGTTATTGATGGTATGTCCAAATCTACAGATAGATGTTAGCCTTGCCAATGTACTCTACCTAATCCTATGCAAGAGCACTACAGACTACAATAGAATAGAACTTTGAAGATAATTACGTTTATTAGAACTGGAGTACAATCTAGCCAGCAGCTGCAATCTATCCAGGTGTAACTAAGAACTTCTCTTCATCCATTCAGGTGTCTATATCAATCTATACTGCAACAACCCTTGTTCTTGTCCTTTCAGACAGTTCTTGGTGGCTACCTTTGCAATAGGTCCATCTTTTCTAGCTACGCCCATCCTGATTGGCTGTCCTTGACACTTAATATGCTACTGGCCTTAGCAGGCGTACATGGCACTTCAGCTACAGCCTACGCTCTTCTTGAGCTAGCCTACTGTCATTTATTGATTGGCTGTATCTTACACGCCTATTATTGCGCTGGGAAACTACATCGTATTTAGTTGATGCTTAGAAATTGTCCCTGTTCAGCCCTTCTACATTGGAAGGTAGAATTCTGGTATTCCATTTACAGGGCTTAATCAGTGATCCTTTTCTGATTGGCAAACCTTCTGCTTATTAATGCAACAAGTTGAATTAGGGATTATACGCCATATAATAGCAGACTCAATCCATTAGTGACTCAGAGGATTATCTGCCGTGTAATACTGACCCAAACCAATAAGGAACCCAATTATACGCCGTGTAATACTGATCCAAACTTGGTATTTCTTAGCCACTGGTATATCACTTGTTTGATATGAAGATATACATCCATCAGGCTGTGTGGGGCTGAGTTGATACAACATCCAGTAGGGTAGAATAGGTGATATACAATTGATGATTTAGTGATTACACACCGTGTAATCAGTGATATTCACTATATTGGCTAATGTTTATACAGCGTATAATTGGTACATCAATTATAATAAAGCAAGTAATATACGGCGTACAATTAGTACACATTGGAATGATGATCAATGATAATACGGCGTATAATTGTAACATCTATTATAATAAACTTACAATTACATGGCGTATAACTACCATATCTATTATAATATATTGGTGATTAACGGCGTATAATTACTACACTTAATATAATGATAACCAAGTGATAATACAGTGTGTAACTGATTAAGATCTGCGTGCAATGATTAACCTGATCATTTGTGGTCTATCAGCCTAATCTCACAAAAACAATTAACACTGTCCCTGGCTTCTCTTGCACATGATATTTAACAGGAGCAATTGGCATTCAAACTGTCTGCATGTTGACCGTCTACATGTTGTGTGTCAAAATTAATTTTATACCCAGGTCAACACATTAGAAAAGTCCAGATAAAGTTTACTATCATGTAGCCTACTGGAAGTCAACACTTTTTTAATAAGCAGAAACCTGTTTCCTGAACATTTTACTTAATAAAAATTAAGCTCTAAAATACTTTTTAGGGTAATATGCTCACGTAGAATCCAAAAATAAAATAAAAAATAATGTAAATATATCTAAAAATATTTAAAAAAAACCCACTTCAAAAATAATTTACTATGAAATTAGCTGTTTTTACTATATATTTTTATTTACCATATAAAAATTTTATAAATTATATTTCAAAAAAAGCTTGATAAAAATAAAACATTAAATAAAGAAACTAAAGGTAAACACTTATTTTAAGAATAGTTGATATAATACCAACCCAAAATTAAATATACTTTAGTACTAAAACAACTATTTGAGTTAGATAATCCAGGCTCTGGCATAAAAATCTTTTTAAAAACTACTAATTCTTTCTACCATTTTAATTAAATTATCTTGTTAAATAATATCATTGGTTTTTTAGATTGAAATTATATAATGAAATATCAGAAAGAGCCAAGGATGTTTATTATAAACTAAGTTAGAGATTTTTTGCAAGAGAGTACAGTGGCAATCTTGCTTATATACTCCCCAAGCTCAGATAGTTTGTACTCATTCTTGACAGATGACTTGATCTTCTCTTTGTAAATGCTAGCCTTGCACTGTTTTATCTTCTTTGGAGCCCTTACTTCCATATCCCAAAGGGAGGAGACAGTCTTCCCCTGTTCATCCTTAAGGTGTTCAAAAAAGGTGTTATATCTGGTATTCACAACAAAGGAGGACTTAAGATGTTTATGCCTGTTTTCCAGGCCCAATGTTATCTTCATTTCATCCTTGAGAACAGCTTGATAGCAATTCAAGCTTGCCTTTGCTGTTGGCTTGTCCCTGCAGCTGACTACCTTGCGCCCCACCCATTGTGGCTCATAGTAGTCAAAGAAGGGTTGGAACTCATCTTCATGGCTCAAGGCATAAGGATCATTACAGAGAAGCTCAAATCCTTGTTCAACATGCTTAGGCTTAATAAATGCAAGAGCAACAACCTTCTGGATCAGAAACTTTCACAAACTAGTTGTATCTTGTTGTGTGTGAGAGCTGAAAAGGGTCTTGCCCTTAAGGCGTCTATTAATAGTATGTTGGTAATGAAAGAAACACCCTTGGATCTTTCCATTGAAGGTTTTTATAAAGGCTTTGTATCAGACTGTCTCATAATCCATGATAAATATTTTGGTGCCAAGGGCTCTATTGTGTTCCTTTTCTTCAGCAGCTAGGGTGCTTCATCTTTATCAGCATCATCAGGATTGGCCCTTGTTGACAGACCAGTATTCTTTCCTGGCTCAGTGGGGATAGCTTTAAGACCCTCTTGTAGAATCTTGAATGCTCTTAGGTAAATCTCCTCTGAGGCTCCAGGAAGAAGGAAATATTCAAAGTGGAGGAATTTATCATCAAGCTGAGAATGCACTACCCACAGCTGATAGAATAACTTAGGATATGTTGCAAATGTCCCATCACAGAGACAAGTCTCAGTGGCACAAAGTTGTTCTAGATTCTTATAGGCGGAATAAAATATTATCCTTTCTTTTGCAACAAGTCCATCATCATGAAGAAGGAACTGTTTATTGTCTTGGTTCATCTGCAACTCAGGAGTAAGGACCAGGTCTTTTAGTTGGGTTGCACTTTTTTGAATTGGGTTTAGCTCTTGGCGTCTATCACAGATATACTTAAAAAGTTGTTCACAGTCAGGGAAAATTTTAATATTATCTTTGCTCAAGTGTTTGATGGCCTTTACTACCAGGTGAGTTGCTTTAATGTCTTTTGATACTGGGATGATTTGGAATAGGTATCATTTGAACAGCTTCTCAATCAAAGTGATGGGAGGCATGCAGGTATGTTCTCTCTTTTCCAATGTAATTTTGTCCCAACCTTGAGTGTTTAGGCGTGCTGGGCAGCTTCTGTCTTCACATGTGAAATTTTTGCTCTTGCTTCCTTGCTTATGATTGTTGCAGTTAAACACATAGTCATCACTTAACATGCTTGGGCCACCTTTGACTGAAATTAATGGAAAAAAATTTGGGAATCTCTTTGGGATCCTGAAGGAGCCCTTAACATTTCAAATATTGTGGGATTTTAGTGTATCCCATGGCCCAGGAGGGGCGTGTTGAAAACCAGGAAAGTACTTATGTTGCTCATCATCTTCATGTTCACCAGGAGAGGGTCTGGGGGAGGGTTCAGGAGAGGGCTTGGGGAGGAATTGAAGCTTACCTTTCTTTTCTTCTTGTTGATAGGATCTTTATTTTCTTCAGACTCATACCAGCTATGGGAGGTGAAACCATCATCAGAGTCCTTCTCAGAAGCTGAAGGTGTGGGGGTTTTCTTTTTCTGTTCATCTTTTTTAAGCTGTTTCTTAAGCACTTTTTTTGTAGAAGAAGAATCCTTAGCCTTAACAGTGTCCTTGGCAGTTTTTTATTGGGCTTTTTCTTATTAGTCTGGGGTTTCCTTGATTTATCCTATAAAGAAAAAGGGGTTGGAGAAATAACTGTGAGTAAACTATAGGAAAATGAAAGTTAAGGATGAAAATATATCAAGTTGTGGAGAATTATTATATAGACTATGCAAAAAAACCTTTGATGTTATTAATACATCCAGTATTAAGGCTTTTTATTAAAAAAATGTTGGACAAAACTACATTTAAATGTTTAGTGTTGACATTTTAAGTGTTGAAATGTATTAAAATTTTGATTCTAGACAGTTAGCCTAAAATATTTTTTTAATTCTGACAGTTGACTTGAAGACAGTCAGCATTATTAGGGTAAATCACTATTTAAAAAACATATATATCTTAATTAAATTAAGATTTGGTTCAAAATCTAGACTGAAATTATGCTATTTGGTGTTTGGGCTATAATAAAGTTATTTTCATATAACTTTTAAAAACTAAGTACTACATGTTGTAATAAGTATTTTTATTATTATGTGAAGTTTTGCAGTTCTAAGCTTACCATTCTTTAAGTTGAAATTGTTAAGCTGTGTCTTTTGCTTATTAGATTAATGAAGGTGACAACTTTGCTGTTGCTGGCCTTCCTTTATAGTGAAGCATTATTAAATCCTGCTTAAATTATGTCATTGTGTTTGCTTAACTTAATCCCCTTGACCCACTTTTGCTTTTGTGTTGGGTTTCCTTTGTGTTGACTTAAAATGACACTAGATAAATCCTAGTTTTAACCTATACAATCTGGCTTAATCCAATGTTTAAGGGTTAACTGGAACACATCCAGTGGTTTCAAAGGTATAGTAAACCACTAATGTAATATACAAAAAGCTTGAAATTTTATCCCAATATATCTAAAAGAACTATAAACAAAGGACCAAATATAAATACAAATAACTTATTATAAGTGAAGATATTCTGGATTACATGTTTTTTATTAAGAAATATTATAAACTGTTATTTTATGTTGACATTGTGAAGATTTATTGTTGAAGTTGGGCTTAAATTTAAAGTATTATAATTTGGTATTTTTAATAATGAAACCCTTCTTATTTTGTAATAATAATTAAGCCTATTCTTAGTTGATGTTGACATTAGCTTTGTTTTCTCATTGATTATCAATTCTGACTATGAAATGCAATATAAAAATTAGTTTATTTAGAACACGGCCAGTAGGCTTTGGCCTAAGTGCCAAATTAAAGTCAACTGTCTGAATGTCAAAAAATTGTTGACATGCAGACAGTTTGAATGCTGTCAGAAAATTGCGGACCATGGTATTTTATCATCTGCCAGATGATATCCTAAGTCTTCTAACATTAGGAAAGTACAGAGAACCTGTGACTTTGGCATAACCTTTGGCCTGGAATATTTTATTGCCATCAGAAGTAGCAAGTCTGACAGGGCCCAAGGCCCAAAGGATTTGGGATGGTTCTTCCTACTTCTGGATATAGGTTCATAACTAGTTATCTCTATATGTTACTATAGATAATTATACTGTATGACAGCAGGTTCATCTTTTGTTCTCCACTAATAAAGCCTAAGAGAGGATTGCATTCAGGAAATAAGACTTGGATCAATCATCAAGTTTTTAAGGAATCATCAGTCTTTTTATTCTAATGGACTGGCTTTAAGGCGGCCCGCCTGCCTGCGTTTTATCTGAGTTAGCTCACAACGCTATAAGAGACTGAAGTAGCATTAGGGCAACACGGTAGGAGGCCCAGCCTTTTTGGGGTGGTTTTAACAGAAGGCTAAATTGGCATCTTCCACAGATTTGTATTCTTTCTGTCTACCTGGGCCACTTCCAGGGCTAGCTAGTCAGTGGTTGGCTACTAGTTCATGGAGATGATTATTTCACTTAATCAGAGCTACTCTAATACAATAGGCTCAAAGCCTTTTATCTTAGAGTGGTTGGCCTGACAGCCCAGTCCATGTTGGACTCTTCTAGATGTAATGCAGATGACAGTTCATATGACAGCCCTCTTGTTCTAGGATTCATTTAAAGTTTTAGAATAGTAATTATTATGGGAAGCATGTTTGAGGTGGTGGTTTGAGGTGGATTAATTAATGAGTAGTAATTACATGTACCATTAATTAATTGTAATGCATGAGTATGTTGATGCCAGGATATGATTTGATCACTGATCCCACAACCTGCGGCCCGCATTATTTTGTTGAAACCCTTCCTAAGAGCAATTAACTGCTGGCCTGCGTTATTTTGTTGAAACTGTTAATTAGTCAATATCCAGAAATCCTGACAAATGCTGACTGTTCCCTATTTAATAAGCGGTGTCTCTTGGGTGGGTTAGGTGGAGCATTCTCAGATTAATTCAGCAATTAATAGTTTGAGAACCTTTATTGGGGGTTTTCAGTAAATATTTGGAAAATATCTAGAAGTAAGTTGGCAGAGATTCCCAAGCATTTGATGAGATTGAAGTAGAGGCCTAAGAGGGAGGCATAACTTTACAAGACTACTAGTTTCAGCCCCCAGAGTTAGGCAGCCATGCCAGTTTGGCATGGCACTTCAATAGATTACCGGCCTTGGCTTATTGTGATAGCATCTTGGCAGTATCCTGTTTGTAATCATGCATATACAAGTTTTTCCCCTGTCAATTGGGTTTTTGCATCATGCAGTATTCTTCTGAACAACCTTCTATATCAATTATAGGCTTCAATGTGTCTTCAGGCGCAAATGTTTGTCAGTAGCATACCTTGCATTATTATTTGGGACCCTCAGTCTTATTGGCTGAGGCGTGTTCTGTGATCATAATCAGGAATCATCAATCCTGATTGCTTAGGTTCATTCTAATGAGAATATCATTATTAAATCAGGAATAATCTTCAGAGTAATAATAATTGTACTGGTTACCCAAAGCCAGGAACAAGATCAGCTGATACTTCCAGAAGCTTGCTAGCTCTATGGCAATTGATTGTCTTTGACCAATCAGTCAGGGGAATGATGGTCAAGTCTACCATATTAAATTGAAGTATTTACAAATTTGGATTCCAACCCCCCTCTATTAGAGAACAGGTTTTACCTTTTCTGTTCTTTATCCAATAATATCCCTCATTCCATATTCATCATGGACTTTTTAAAATTTCCCCTAAATACCTACTATGATAGCTCCCTGAGAGTTATCTTGGTTTCCTAAAAAAACTATAATAAAAGAGTAAAAAACAACAAAAAATCCCAGTTTAGCATAAAAATCAACATTTTGAAATTTGATTTTAAATTTCAAAAAAATGCGGAATCATTTTCTCTTGTTTTTTGAGGAAATGCTTCAGCTAAGCCTTTCCCATATTATTTTACTCACCATTGCAATCCTTCTGACTTTATTTAATAGTTACCAGTGTCTGTGGTTGTCTCCTGCCTGTAACTGGTTTCTTTCAGCTATGGTCTCTGTGGTTTGAGGCCTGAACTGGTCCACCTTGCCAAATGCCTTTGTGGCAATGTGGAGCACAGGCCCCATTTGTCACATAGACTGGCTCAAAAAGGAGCACACCCTTAAATAAAATAAAATTTCTAGAAGTACTATTTTGCTTTTTTGTTTTAATAGAATTTTTACTTCTTTTTATTAGTATGAGTTTTTCAAGTAAAAGTAACACTTAATGAAATAAGCCTGTTGAAATAGGAGATATCTTTGTTTGCAAATTGGCACGCCAACTTGTGGTCAATCTAGCACCAGACCTGTTGTGTTCTGAGGTACGTCACAGATACACAATAGGGAATCCTAACCTTAGGATTGGATTTGTACTAAGTCTCAGTTAGATGACAGGGAAGGCAAATGTGTTTACCTTGCGGCCCTGGATGAATATTCTCTACTAGGCGTGGCTAAAGAGAGGCACAGAAGTACAGAAGACAAAAAGACAAATTGTGAATAGAACTTAGTTTTATTGGTAAAATAGGAAATGGATTATATAGTGGTTAGGAATATCACAAAACACTACCATGACAGTAGGATCACTCGCCACAAGCATGAGTGGAGCAAGTGAGTTGTGCAGAGTCAGGAAACCAAACAATCATATTTCCTGATGCAGAAACCAGTTCATTTCAAGGATTGAAAGCAAAAGTGAGATATTTGTCTTCAAAATGGCCCACCAAAGGCGAGATTGAAACATGGTGAATGCCGTTATTCACAACATTGCCCCCCTCTAGATTGGCCTTAGGGGGGTGATACATGAGGAGGAACTTGGCGTGTACATGAGCAAAAGGACGACCACTGGAGAGGTGCTTTATAGTGTACTCAGATCCTTGTTTGAAAGACACCTCTAAAGGACCAATCCACAGGGAGTCCAGCTTATACGCGTGCCCACCCATACGGTATTGGTAGTACAGGACATGGTCACCAACAGCAAACTCAGGCAAGGGGGAGCGCCCAGCATTGTCAGGAGAGAGCTCGAGCGCCTTAGTCTTATATGTGGCAGTGTAGGCAGTGGCCTGTATATCAATGATGCAGTTGACTAAGTCTTTGATGTGGTTGTCAGGGTTCATGGCCTTATCAGAGGAGAGTAGGGGAATCCCCAAGAGCAACAGAGTGGTGGCTTTACGCCCATACAACATGGCAAAGGGGGAGTACCCGGTGATCTGATGCCTGCTCAGACAATAGGCAAAGAGTGCAGCAGGTAAGTATAGATCCCAATTGGCAGCGTCAGATTAGGTGAGTTTTTTCATGATAGAAACTAGTGTCAAGTTGGCACACTCAACTTCCCCATTAGTGGAAGGATTATAGGGGGCAGAGAAAGACTGGTGAGTTCCTAGAGCTTCAACAACAGAGGTTACAAGTTTGGTATTGAAGTTGGTTCTGTTGTCTAATAACAGCACTTGAGGGCAGCCATGGCGGTAGAAAACATCCTGCAGCAGGAAAGCAGCAGTAGTCTTAGCAGTGATGTCTTTAGTAGGGCGAGCTTCTACCCACTTGCTGAAGTGGTCAACAGCAATCAGGATAAAGCGGCATCCGTAGCGTGAGCGGGGGAGAGGACCTACAGCATCAATGCTAACCATATGAAAAGCGTGTTGAGGGGGAACCAATTTGAATTTGTGAGAAGCAACTTGGGGCCTCTGGAGTTGGCAGTCATGGCAATAGCTATGACATCTGGGATCAACAAAAAGGCAAAGGTTCTCCCAGAAGTAATTCTTCTGAAGCCAGTCAAAGACCTTGGCAATACCTCCATGGCCAGTCTCTTTATGGGCTTGTGATACCAAGGAGAGGCAAAGACTGGGGCGCATGTATGGCAGGTATTGACCCTAAATTGTTTTAAGCAATTTGATTGGTTAAAAAAAATGGCAGGTATTGACCCTACACCTTCTTGAAGAGTTGGTTGTTGCGTATGAGGGTGTCTTCAGACAATTTGGACAGGGCAAGTCAAATATCTTCTGTCTCACTTTCCCAGAAAAAAGGGTAGCCAATTAGCTCGTAAAGGCGGTCTGCCTCAGCAGGATGTAGGGCAAGGATGGGCATTTGGGACAACCCATCAGCATTCTGATGTTGAATCCCAAGGCGATGGAGCACAGTAAAATCATAACCTTGCAGGCGGAGAGCCCATCTGGCTAAGCGTCCTTCAGGCTCCTTAAGTTGTTGTAACCATTTTAGCAAAGTGTGGTCAGTGACATCAGTGAAATGGGTACCATACACGTAGTGGCAGAATTGTTTGACAGCATGCAGCACAGCAAGGCACTCCTTCTCTGTAACACTATAATTCTTTTCATGCTTATTTAGCACACGGGAAGTATAGGCTACAGGGTGGTCTACTCCTTCATTGTTGAGCTGAGCCAAGATATCCCCAATAGCAAGGTCACTAGCATCAGTGTACAAGATGAATTCCTTATTGTAATCAGGGTACACTAAAATGGGCGCTTCTTTGAGTTTCTGCTTTAGAGTCTCAAAGGCCTGCTGTTGGCTGGCGGTCCATTTGAAAGGAACATTACACAACAGTTGGACCAGGGGTTTGCTAGTATCAGCAAAATCAGGAATGAATTGCCTATAGTAACCCATCATGCCCAGAAAGACTTGTACTACTTGTAGGTTGGTGGGTGGAAGCATTTTGTCAATGGCTTCAACCTTCTTGGTCATTGGACAAATTCCCGTTTGGGTTACTTCATGGCCCAGGAATTCAAGGCGCTCTTTGAAGAAAGCACACTTAAAGGGCTTTAACTTGAGGCCAGCTTCTTGGATATTTATGAACACCTCTTTAAGATGGGCTAGGTGATCTGTGAACGTTGGCTGAAGACTGTTATATCATCTAGGTAGACTAAGACACACAGCAACTTCAAATCACGCAGGATGGAATCCATGGCCCTCTGGAAAGAAGCCGGGGCATTACAGGCCCTTGCGGCATGCAGGTAAGTTCAAATAATCCCTCTGATGTGATGAGTGCAGCCTTCTGACGGTGTTCAGGAGAGAGGTCAACTTGCCAGTAGCCATATGCCAAATCCATGGCAGAGAAAAACTTAGAACCTCCAAGGCGTCAAAGAGTGTCATCAATGTGCGGTAAGGGATAGGAATCTTTCTTGGTTAGAGAATTCAACCTCCAATAGTCCATTGCAATCTGGTGCCCACCATCCTTTTTCTTTAAGATGAGCAGGGGGGAAGCCCAGGGGCTTTGAGAGGGAGATAGTAGTCCAGCATCCAGTAGTTGTTTGAGCTCCTTAGAAACCTGCACATCTTCCACTCAGCTGCGGCAGTATGGCTTGGCACAAAAGGGAGGAGCATCTCCTGTGTCAATCTGATGAATCACACCTAAGGCCAGCCCATAATCAGTACTATCTTTAGAAAAGATGTCTGAGAACTGGTCAAGTAAATCAAGTACCTCTTTCTGTTGAACTGGGGACAACTGAGGGAAGTCTTGGGAAGTGAACAGAGATAGGACTTGAGGCTTGTCTTTGGGTAGGTTAAAGTCTTGAAACGTTCCAAAAGGGTGAAGAGACAAGACGTCAGGAGCATTTAACAACTTTCTGTAACCAATGACCTGTCCTCTGGATACTGTCATAGGAAGCACAGTAAGGTTGGCAACTAGTAACTGAACGGGATCCTTGTGGGAAACGTCCAGAATTCCAGGACAAAGGTAAGGCTTGTTACTCCCAGCAAAGGAGGGGAGTACAGCTCTAAGAAAGTCCGTTCAGGTAGTTTATATGATATCTGGGAGTCTATGATAGCCTGAGAGCCTGGGGGGATGGTGATAGCAGACGTGGCCACAAGAGGGATTCCCTCAGTTGCAGGACAAGCCATGGGAGGACACTTCATGTTGGTGGAATGGGTTCTGTATTTTAGGGTGAAAACCCCAGTGGGGTACTCCAGTGTACATGTCTTCAAACGTTTACCTGGAACTTTGATTGGCTCCTCAAAGATCAGAGGGACTTTGTACCCTAGGATAGAAAGATAACCATCCTTTAGGTTGATGATCCCATTATATTCCCAAAGGAACTGGGTACCAACCAAAAAGTTCATAGCTCTCATTTTCTAGAACAACCACCGGTGCAGCCAACAGGAGTTTACCAAATTTCATTGGTAAGGCAGAGTACGCACCAATGGCGCAAGTCATGGAGAGACCAGCAGTGCCATAGGATTGATGATAGTTGAGGTCGTGGGCCAGCTTAAGTTTCTTCACCAGTTTAGAAGAGACAACGTTGACAGGAAAACTGGTGTCCAGGACGGCTTTGATTTTTACTTTCTGGATAGATATCTCTACCCGGGTGGTGGTGCGTCCAAAGGGTGGCAGAACAGCCAAGATTCCTGTGCCTCAGCTAATTACTTGTCCCATTTCTCAATCATGCATCTTAGTCCTGGGAACTCCTTATATACAGTTTGGAGAGGGAGTGAGACAGATACATTCTTGAAATTGGCGTCTGCAACTTCAGCAGCTTCCTCTGATGATTCCACTAATACAGGGGACTGTTTTGGCTGAGTAAGATAGGGGCAGGAGACAACTGCTTTGGCCTCAGACAAGGGCTTGGTGGTAGTTGTAGTCTTCCCAGATTGTAGCTTGTAGGGAACGGCAATAGTTTTAGGGATGGCAAGAACAGAATACCTGTATGCATCATGGTCTTCAACATCAGATTCATCCACATCAGACTCGTCAGAAATGTCATGGAACAGGAAGAGGATAGGAGGAGCTTCATCATCAACAGGCTCAGAGTCAGTAGCAGGCAGGGGTGTAGGAGGAGACTGGGAAGAATTGTTAACCAAGAGCGTCTCTGCCTCTAGGTTGACTGTTCTTTTCCCGACTGATCCTTGGGATCAGCTCCCTCAACCCGCAGATTGGTGCAAACGCAAGAATGGTGACCTATCTGGCCGCAGTTGTGGCAACCCTGACGTTGAGGAGAATTTTGGGAGTTCATAGTGAGAATACAAGGGCCGCAAGAAGAAGATCCAGAGTTGGAAGCTGCACAGCTCTCCTGAACAACTGCCCCAGAATGAGTAAGATGCATATATTTTAGCAGTGTCTTCATGCTCTTCATGGAGGACAGCATAGCTTTGTGGGCCTTGAAATGAAGACACAGGAGTTGATTCACCTTGAGGGCCTGGGCGCAGGCCATATACGCTTCATGCACCGTCAATTGTCTGCTTGTTATTAATTGTTGTCCCTCCATGTAAAATCTGTCTGCAAATTCAGCTAACGTCTCTTTGGGCTTGAAAGATATGTGCATGAAGACATCCTTTTTCACCTCCAGGATAAGATCACCACCAAAATTTTCAATCAGGAGCTGTTTCATGTCTTACCAGGTCTCAATGGTGGGTAGCTCTAGCACGACTACTTCTTGACAGGTCGGTTGTAGACAAGTTAGAATGTGTTCCTTCTTAACCTCATCTGATGCTCGCCTCATGGCAGTCTCATAAATAGTTAAGAAAGCTGCAATAGTTGAGGTTTTGGGATCAAAGACTTGCTTAAAAGTTTGCTTGAAGTGTGCCTCAGAAGCTGGACCACCATTGCTGCTATTGAGTACATTTATGCGCAGGGAAAACTCAGCTTCAGATTTGGAGGGGGGTTGTCTAGCCCATAGTTGTCAAACACTTTCTTCAAGGGGAATCAGAGTCTTGGTAGTTCTGGTACCCATAGTGTTGGCTAGAGTAGTCTGTTGTTCAGTAACATCTAGGTGTTGTCCTTGGGTAGTGACAACAGTGGAGAGCTCAGCCAGCTGCAAAGTAAGGGATGGCCCCACTGACAGGCAGGGGGTGAATCTGTTGTTTACTGAATTGATCAGCTCACTCATCTCCTGTACGTCTCTGTCCAACTCTGTCTGATCTTGTTTCAAATGGTCCACCTCATTAGCTAGGGCAATCAACTCCCTAGCACAGTGGATTTGAGGAGCCCCTGCTAAACCAGGACAACAGCCATCTTCCTTGTTAACCCCGAGGGGGCTGGCAGCGGCTGTCACTACCTCACGTAAAGCAGCAACTTCTTGCTGTAGTTCTGCAACCTGAGCAGTCAGTGCAAGAACCTGGGGGTCAGGTTGAGGCATTTCAGTAGGACGTCCTTGGCTACAAGTGGAAGCACGTAATTCTCAGATGGCCTCCCAGATCCTCTGCTCTCTGTCCACCAGATCATCAGCAGGAGGAGAAGGCAGAACATCAGGTTTGGGAGTGGACAGCTCATTCACCTGACTCTGAAGTTTGGCAATAGCTGCAGCAGTGGTAGCTCTCTCTTGATCAAATTCCAACTGAGCTCATTTAGACCTTGGGCTGCAAGGTCTGCTACTTGTTGCAATTGCTCAAAGGAATAGACACTGAATGCATTGAGCTGTTGCACTAGGCGTTCAAAGTTGGAGATATAAGCGTTTAGGGTGGAGTCTACTTGAGTGCGCCAGGGTTGTTCTAACTGGTGAAACTCATGTAGCCGCTCCCTAACGTACTCAGGGATGAACTGGTGCATTTGCTTGATAGAATTGACTAAAAGTGTTTGAGAGGTGACTGAATCACACTGATTGTCAGATACCAGGGAGAACAGGGAATGAATCCATTGTTGGTAGGCAGCAAACTGGTCCCAATGATGGGTAACAGCTGCTTGTAGAGACAAGATCTCTTGAACGTGGAGTCCCAACACCATCTGGTGGTGGGCCAAGGCGGTCTGTACAAAGAATGACAGCAGGTGTTCAGCGGAGCCAGCCGCTGAGAGGAGATGTTGTGGAAACTGAGGGGCCACAATTAACTCATAGTATTTGGCACGGCTAAACTGTAGCTGAAGGCAAGGGATGGCCCCGTCCTGAGCTATCCCAAGGACTACCGCCATGACTTGTTCCAAGTCAGGGGTACCCATAGGGTAAGCAACTAGGCAGGGACCATTCCCAAGGTTCAGTACAGTAGGGACAATAGGCGGGTTGGCAATGTCTTCCTCAATAAGAGGGCTGGTAATTTCAGGCGAGGTTGACTCCCAAATAGGCAGAGGCAAGGGACCTGCAAATGTAGATGCAAAAGGGATAACCAAGGGGCTTACAGCCCCTGTAGTGAGAACCATTTTTGTTGTGTTCTGAGGCGCGGCACAGATACACAATAGGGAATCCTAACCTTAGGATTGGATTCCCTGTTGTGTGTCTGTGCCGCGCCTCAGAACACAACAAAAAAGCTCACTACAGGGGCTGTAAGCCCCTTGTTATCCCTTTTGCATCTACGTTTGCAGGTCCCTTGCCTCTGCCTATTTGGGAGTCAATCTTGCCTGAAATTACCAGCCCTCTTATTGAGGAAGACATCACCAACCTGCCTATTGTTCCTACTGTACTGAACCTTGGGAATGATTCCTGCCTAGTTGCTTACCCTATGGGTACCCCTGACTTGGAACAAGTCATGTCAGTAGCCCTTGGGATAGCCCGTGAAGGAGCCATCTCTTTCCTTCAGCTACAGTTTAGCCGTGCCAAATACTATGAGTTAATTGTGGCCCCTCAGTTTCCACAACATCTCCTCTCAGCGGCTGGCTCCACTGAACACCTGCTGTCATCCTTTGTACAGCCCGCCTTGGCCCACCACCAGATGGTGTTGGGACTCCACGTTCAAGAGATCTTGTCTCTACAAGCAGCTGTTACCCATCATTGGAACCAGTTTGCCGCCTACCAACAATGGATTCATTCCCTGTTCTCCCTGGTATCTGACAATCAGTGTGATTCAGTCACCTCTCAAACACGTTTAGTCAATTCTATCAAGCAAATGCGCCAGTCTGTCCCTGAGTACGTTAGGGAGCAACTACATGAGTTTCACCAGTTAGAACAACCCTGGCGAACTCAAGTAGACTCCACCCTAAACGCTTATCTCTCCAACTTTGAGCGCCTAGTGCAACAGCTCAATACATTCAGTGTCTATTCCTTTGAGCAATTGCAATAGGTAGCTGACCTTGCAGCCCAAGGTCTAAATGAGCTCAGTGCGGAATTTGATCAAGAGAGAGCTACCACTGCTGCAGCTATTGCCAAACTTCAGAGTCAGGTGAATGAGCTGTCCACTCCCAAACCTGATGTTCTGCCTTCTCCTCCTGCTGATGATCTGGTGGACAGAGAGCAGAAAATCTGGGAAGCCATCCGGGAATTACATGCTTCCACTTGTAGCCAAGGACGTCCTACTGAAATGCCTCAACCTGATCCCCAGGTTCTTGCACTGACTGCTCAGGTTGCAGAACTACAGCAAGAAGTTGCTGCTTTACGTGAGGTAGTGACAGCCGCTGCCAGCCCCCTCGGGGTTAACAAGGAAGATGGCTGTTGTCCTGGTTTAGCAGGGGCTCCTCAAATCCACTGTGCTAGGGAGTTGATTGCCCTAGCTAATGAGGTGGACCATTTGAAACAAGATCAGACAGAGTTGGACAGAGACGTACAGGAGATGAGTGAGCTGATCAATTCAGTAAACAACAGATTCACCCCCTGCCTGTCAGTGGGGCCATCCCTTACTTTGCAGCTGGCTGAGCTCTCCACTGTTGTCACTACCCAAGGACAACGCCTAGATGTTACTGAACAACAGACTACTCTAGCCAACACTATGGGTACCAGAACTACCAAGACTCTGACGACCCTTGAAGAAAGTGTTTGACAACTGTGGGCTAGACAACCCCCCTCTAAATCTGAAGCTGAGTTCTCCCTGTGCATAAATGTACTCAATAGCAGCAATGGTGGTCCAGCTCCTGAGGCACCCTTCAAGCCTACTTTTAATCAAGTCTTTGATCCTAGAACCTTAACTATTGCAGCCTTCTTAACTATTTACAAGACTGTTATGAGACGAGCATCAGATGAAGTTAAGAGAGAACATATTCTGACTTGCCTACACCCAACCTGTCAAGAGGTAGTTGTACCAGAGCTGCCCTCCATTGAGACCTGGGAGGACATGAAACAGTTCCTGATTGACAAGTTTGGTGGTGATCTTAGCCTGGAGGTGAAAAAGGATGCTTTCATGCACATATCCTTCAAGCCCAAAGAGACATTAGCTGAATTCTCTGACAGATTTTACATGGAGGGACAACAGTTAATAACAAGCAGACAATTGATGGCGCATGAAGCATATATGGCCTGCGCCCAGGCCCTCAAGGTGAATCAACTCCTATGCCTCCATTTCAAGGCCCACAAGGCTATGCTTTCCTCCATGAAAAGTATAAAGACACTGCTCCAAGATATGCATCTTACCCATTCTGGGGCAGTTGTTTGGGAAAGTTGTGCCGCTTCCAACTCTGGCTCCTCTTCTTGCGGCCCTTGTATTCTCACTATGAACTCCCAAAATCCTCCTCAACGTCAAGGTTGCCACAACTGTGGCCAGATAGGCCACCACTCTTGCATCTGTACCAATCTGCGGGTTGAAGGAGCTGATCCCAAGGATCAGTCGGGAAAAGAACAGTCAACCTAGAGGCAGAGACGCTCTTGGTTAACAATTCTTCCCAGTCTCCTCCTACACCCCTGCCTGCTACTGACTCTGAGCCTGTTGATAATGAAGCTCCTCCTATCCTCTTCCTGTTCCATGACATTTCTGACGAGTCTGATGTGGATGAATCTGATGTTGAAGACCATGATGCATACAGGTATTCTGTTCTTGCCATCCCTAAAACTATTGCCGTTCCCTACAAGCTACAATCTGGGAAGACTACAACTACCACCAAGCCCTTGTCTGAGGCCAAAGCAGTTGTCTCCTGCCCCTATCTTACTCAGCCAAAACAGTCCCCTGTATTAGTGGAATCATCAGAGGAAGCCGCTGAAGTTGCAGACGCCAATTTCAAGAATGTATCTGTCTCACTCCCTCTCCAAACTGTATATAAGGAGTTCCCAGGACTAAGATGCATGATTGAGAAATGGGACAAGTAATTAGCTGAGGCACAGGACATCTTGGCTGTTCTGCCACCCTTTGGACGCACCACCACCCGGGTAGAGATATCTATTCAAAAAGTAAAAATCAAAGCTGTCCTGGACACCAGTTCTCCTGTCAACGTTGTTTCTTCTAAACTGGTGAAGAAACTTAAGCTGGCCCCTGATTTCAACTACCATCAATCCTATGGCACCGCTGGTCTCTCTATGACTCGCGCCATTGGTGCATACTCTGCCTTACCAATGCAATTTGGTAAACTCCTGTTGGCTGCGCCGGCTGTTGTTCTAGAAAATGTGAGCTATGACCTTTTGGTTGGTACCCAGTTCCTTCGGGAATATAATGGGATCATCAACCTAAAGGATGGTTATCTTTCTATCCTAGGGTAAAAAGTCCCTCTGATCTTTGAAGAGCCAATCAAAGTTCCTGGTAAACGTTTGAAGACATGTACTCTGGAGTACCCCACTGGGGTTTTCACCCTAAAATACCAAACCCATTCCACCAACATGAAGTGTCCTCCCATGGCTTGTCCTGCAACTGAGGGAATCCCTCTTGTGGCCACGTCTGCTATCACCATCCCCCCAGGCTCTCAGGCTATCATAGACTCCCAGATATCATATAAACTACCTGAACGGACTTTCTTAGAGCTGTACTCCCCTCCTTTGCTGGGAGTAACAAGCCTTACCTTTGTCCTGGAATTCTGGACGTTTCCCACAAGGATCCCGTTCAGTTACTAGTTGCCAACCTTACTGTGCTTCCTATGACAGTATCCAGAGGACAGGTCATTGGTTACAGAAAGTTGTTAAATGCTCCTGACGTCTTGTCTCTTCACCCTTTTGGAACGTTTCAAGACTTTAACCTACCCAAAGACAAGCCTCAAGTCCTATCTCTGTTCACTTCCCAAGACTTCCCTCAGTTGTCCCCAGTTCAACAGAAAGAGGTACTTGATTTACTAGACCAGTTCTCAGACATCTTTTCTAAAGATAGTACTGATTATGGGCTGGCCTTAGGTGTGATTCATCAGATTGACACAGGAGATGCTCCTCCCTTTTGTGCCAAGCCATACTGCCGCAGCTGAGTGGAAGATGTGCAGGTTTCTAAGGAGCTCAAACAACTACTGGATGCTGGACTACTAGCTCCCTCTCAAAGCCCCTGGGCTTCCCCCCTGCTCATCTTAAAGAAAAAGGATGGTGGGCACCAGATTGCAATGGACTATTGGAGGTTGAATTCTCTAACCAAGAAAGATTCCTATCCCTTACCGCACATTGATGACACTCTTTGACGCCTTGGAGGTTCTAAGTTTTTCTCTGCCATGGATTTGGCATATGGCTACTGGCAAGTTGACCTCTCTCCTGAACACCGTCAGAAGGCTGCACTCATCACATCAGAGGGATTATTTGAACTTACCTGCATGCCGCAAGGGCCTGTAATGCCCTGGCTTCTTTCCAGAGGGCCATGGATTCCATCCTGTGTGATTTGAAGTTGCTGTGTGTCTTAGTCTACCTAGATTATATAACAGTCTTCAGCCAACGTTCACAGATCACCTAGCCCATCTTAAAGAGGTGTTCATAAAGATCCAAGAAGCTGGCCTCAAGTTAAAGCCCTTTAAGTGTGCTTTCTTCAAAGAGCGCCTTGAATTCCTGGGCCATGAAGTAACCCAAACGGGAATTTGTCCAATGACCAAGAAGGTTGAAGCCATTGACAAAATGCTTCCACCCACCAACCTACAAGAAGTACAAGTCTTTCTGGGCATGATGGGTTACTATAGGCAATTCATTCCTGATTTTGCTGATACTAGCAAACCCCTGGTCCAACTGTTGTGTAATGTCCCTTTTGAATGGACTGCCAGCCAACAGCAAGCCTTTGAGACTCTAAAGCAGAAACTCAAAGAAGCACCCATTTTAGTGTACCCTGATTACAATAAGGAATTCATCTTGTACACTGATGCTAGTTACCTTGCTATTGGGGATATCTTGGCTCAGCTCAACAATGAAGGAGTGGACCACCCTGTAGCCTATACTTCCCGTGTGCTAAATAAGCATGAAAAGAATTATAGTGTTACAGAGAAGGAGTGCCTTGCTGTGCTGCATGCTGTCAAAAAATTCTGCCACTACGTGTATGGTACCCATTTCACTGATGTCACTGACCACACTTTGCTAAAATGGTTACAACAACTTAAGGAGCCTGAAGGACGCTTAGCCAGATGGGCTCTCCGCCTGCAAGGTTATGATTTTACTGTGCTCCATCGCCTTGGGATTCAACATCAGAATGCTGATGGGTTGTCCCAAATGCCCATCCTTGCCCTACATCCTGCTGAGGCAGACCGCCTGTACAAGCTAATTGGCTACCCTTCTTCCTGGGAAAGTGAGACAGAATAGATTTGACTTGCCCTGTCCAAATTGTCTGAAGACACCTTCATACGCAACAACCAACTCTTCAAGAAGGTGTGGGGTCAATACCTGCCCTTTGTGCGCCCCAGTCTTTGCCTCTCCTTGGTGTCACAAGCTCATAAAGAAACTGGCTATGGAGGCATTGGCAAGACCTTTGATTGGCTTCAGAAGAATTACTTCTGGGAGAATCTTTGCCTGTTGATCCCAGATGTCATAGCTAGTTGCCATGACTGCCAACTTCAGAGGCCCTGAGCTGCTTCCCATGAGTTCAAATTGGTCCCCCCTCAACATGCCTTTCACACTGTCAGCATTGATGCTGTAGGTCCTCTCCCCCGCTCACGCTACGGATGCCGCTTTATCCTGATTGCCGTTGACCACTTCAGCAAGTGGGTAGAAGCTCGCCCTACTAAGGACATCACTGCTAAGACTACCAATGCCTTCCTGCTGCAGGATGTTTTCTACCGCCATGACTGTCCTCAAGTGCTGTTATCAGACAACGGAACCAACTTCAATGCCAAACTTGTAACCTTTGTTGTTGAAGCTCTAGGAACTCACCAGTCCTTCTCTGCCCCCTATAATCCTTCCACTAATGGGGCAGTTGAGCGTGCCAACTTGACACTAGTTTCTATCATAAAAAAACTCACCTACTCTGACGCTGCCAATTGGGATCTATACTTACCTGCTGCACTCTTTGCCTATTGTCTGAGCAGGCATCAGATCACCGGGTACTCCCCCTTTGCCATGTTGTATGGGCGTGAAGCCACCACTCTGTTGCTCTTGGGGATTCCCCTACTCTCCTCTGATAAGGCTATGAACCCTGACAACCACATCAAAGACTTAGTCAACCGCATCATTGATATACAGGCCACTGCCTACACTTCCACATATAAGACTAAGGCGCTCGAGCTCTCTCCTGACAACGCTGGGTGCTCCCCCTTGCCTGAGTTTGCTGTTGGTGACCATGTCCTATACTATCAACACTGTGTGGGTGGGCGCGCACACAAACTAGACTCCCTATGGATCAGTCCTTTAGAGGTGACTTTCAACCGAGGGTCTGAGTACACTGTAAAGCTACTCTCCAGTGGTTGCCCTTTTTCTCATGTACACGCCAAGTTCCTCCGCAAGTATCACCCCCCAAAGGCCAATCTAGAGGGGGCAATGTTGTGAATAACGGCATTCACCATGTTTCAATTTTGCCTTTGTTGGGCCATTTTGAAGACAAATCTCTTGCTTTTGCTTTTGACTCTTGAAATGAACTGGCTTCTGCTTCAGGAAATACAATTGTTTGGTTTCCTGACTCTGCGCAACTCACTTGCTCCACTCATGCTTGTGGCAAGTGATCCTACCGTCCTGGTAGTGTTTTGTGGTATTCCTAACCACTATATATTCCATTTCTTATTCACCAATAAAAATTAAGTTCTATTACATTTTTGTCTTTGTGTCTTCTGTACTTCTGCGCCTCTCTCTAGCCACGCCTAGTAGAGATTATTCATCCAGGGCCGCAAGGTAAACGCTATTGCCTTCCCTGTCATCTAACCAAGACTTAGTGCAAATCCAATCCTAAGGTTAGGATCCCCTGTTGTGTGTCTGTGCCGCGCCTCAGAACACAACAAGCATGAAACCTTGTAGTCACTACTGCTTATTTTGAATTAGATTTTTAGATTTCTATATTAATTTTTTTTGGTTGTAAATGTGCACTGTTGATCATGAGTTTGGATAAATTTGATTTTTTATTGATTCTAATCCCAAAACAGACACTCAGAATATTTATTTCCTTTTTGTATTCTAGATTGTATTCTTAATTAGGACAAGTTGATAACAGTATGATATATTCATTCATGTGTTTTGATATTCAATATTTACATTGTCTGTTTCAGTTTCTATTGAGGCTTGTTGTTGGATTAGTTTGTAACTTTTGTGACTCAGTTTCATGTATTCACCAAAAATATAGTAAACATAGCAGATGTGTTCTGTGACTGAAATTCATGTGATCTAGTGTTTGGTACACTTGTTGTTGAATTGTTAATAATTTGTCCCCAGTTTGAATAGGTCATTGTATGAATGGATATTTTTGCCAAATAGCGCTCATTTTCCATGAAATTATCTTCTATTTAGATCTATCAAGTTGGAATTTGTTTGTGACTGTCATGGCCAGCAATGACATAGTGGCTTTAAAAAGTCACGTTCTAAAAGCTTGTATTAATAAAGCTACTTCTTGCCGTCAGAAAGCTACCCTGATGATCTCCCTAGGTACCCTAGATCAAAAGTTATGGCAATTTAAAGAGCTGAGTTCAAAAACCCTGTCAGCATGTCCCGAAATGGTTGCGAGATTGGATTTCAAATCAAGACAAGCAACAATTAGTAAGCGGGCAAATCCAACCATATCTCAGCTTCCAGTAATCAGTTTTGGACGTTCTTACGCTCAAATGAAAGCCCCAGATGAGGAAAATCCATCCAAAGTATTTTTTGATGACCAACTGAGGCAAAGCACAAAGTTCAGATCTGGCCAAAGGAATATGACTAGAATTAGTCAGCTGATGTTTCAAACTTTTAGCATGGCCCCCCAGATAGAGAGACAAGGACCTTCAGGAATAATCTAGAAGAATCTCAAAGACCAATGTAAATTGTATAAAAAGAACCTAGTGTTGTAACTGTGCTGTTTTAGCAGAGTTACAAGGGGGAAATATTTAGAAGCTAGACAATAATCTTTATTGAGTGATAGTGATTATATAGTCAATGTGAATCAAGGATAACAGGAACATGATTGTTGATCACATGGTTGTATAGAAGAAGGGGGTGGTTTGATCCTGGTAATGAGTCAAGCACCAAAACAAGGCATCCACTGTAGGGGATCATCATCTGTTCATGTTGTTGGATTTGGTGATTTGAGTTGACTTCCTAGTCTGGCTTCAAGTGACCGGATTATTGGGTTGCGGGTCACAAACCCGCTTGTTTGGAACCTTGCTGGTAGGTTGAGCCTGCGGTTTTGACACACACACACTCAACTGAAGGTTGGCCTCCTCTGGGGGCAAGTCGTTGGGGAGGCCGTCAGGAGCCTGGGCGCGTACTGCACTAGTTGTTGTTCTGTGGTGGGCAGGGCGGTTTCTCGTTGTTTTTGTCTCGCTTTGCAGGGTCTCAGGCAATAGTGGTGTAGGGTCTTGTCTTGCTTGCATTTCCTGAGTCCTTGCATGAGGTAAGTGTTATTGTTGTTTACCTTTAGAATGATTGCTGGCCCTACTTTATTGGGTTGGAGTTTGCTTTTATCAACGTTCATGACCCAAACTTTGTCCCCAACTTCATGTCTATCTTGGATGGGGACAAAGGTTTTTTTGCAGACGTTCATTTTCCTTTTCTGTTTGTTTGCTGTTGGCCTCTATCACTTGAGGGTCTGAGCAAGGGGGGACTTTACTTGTAATTTCCTGTTTGTGTCCTGTTGTCAGGATACCAGGAGTACCGTGGAGCTCCAGCAGGTGAGGGAGGAGTCAAAGCAGGTACTGGCATGGCCCACCAGATGATGGAACCTAACTTTACCAGGTAGAAAAGGGCCTTCACAGCCACAGCCCAAGTTCCAGCTGCTGGCAAGGCAGAGTCAATCAATCCTGTGAGCGCAAGGTAAAGCACTCCCAGGAATTGACTACTCTGGCCAGAGGCATCAGAAGTGGGGGGGTTGAGATGGTTGGTTTGGGTGTTGGGGGAGGTTCCATGGGGACCAAGTAGGCAGCAGGATTGTTGTACTTCCCGTTGAAAATCAAAGGGTAGATGGTGATTGCTTTGCCGTCTTGGACAATTTGGTAGGGTTCCTTGGGGGCGTTTGGGTGGGTGTACCACTGCAAGTCTTCTAAGTTCCAGGGTTTGTGATCAGGGTTTGGGGGAAACTCAGTAAAATTCACAGGGCCAAATGGAGCATTGGGTGGGCAGTAGTAGTCAAAGGCTTCAGTTTTATCAACTGGAGTCTGACTATCTATCCCAGTAGAGGAATACTGACGCTTGGGTGTATGCAGATGGAAGAGTATCAAAAATAGGTATGGAAACAGATTAGTGAACCAAAGGTTCATAACAACTTTATTTGGTAAGGATGACAATACAGACCTTTTTCAAGTGCTTCTGATTTATAGACTTACTCACATACAGGTGCCTCTGGGTATTCTTCTGATGCTATCTGTGTGGCAAGGCTTGGCATTTCAGGTTCTGCTGTTTGGTTGGCTGCTTCATGATTATTTTTGGGGTTTTCATGAACAGTTGTTTGGCTTTTTGATGGTCCATCTTGGCTTGGCTGGCCATTGGTTCTGGCAAGTTTGGCTTCTGGGGTTATGGGGTTTTTCCTGATTTGATCACCATTTTTGGACTGGCTTGACAGGCTCTCCTGAGCCCAAAGAACTTGATTAAAAAAGGGGTCCCCAATTGGGGACCCCAAATTACTTAATGGAGGATGGGCTTGATCTGGGTTTACTGGGCAGCTAAAAATAGCCTGCCCAGGCCCAGCCAAACCCACCAAGGCTTGGGTGTAGCTTTTGGGGCCCAAAGCGGGCCCCTCAGCTGCCACCAGGGCAGGAATGATTCCTGCACCTGGATTTGCTTTGAAAAGCAAAAATCCAGGTGCGTGAAAATCTCCCCCGCCTGCCAGCCCCGCCTGGTGGCTAGGAGCGGGTTCAATTCCCGCCCAGGGCTTTGAAGCTGTTACTTTTGTAACACCTGT
Source organism: Entomophthora muscae (assembly GCA_014839935.2). Lineage (NCBI taxonomy): Eukaryota > Fungi > Entomophthoromycota > Entomophthoromycetes > Entomophthorales > Entomophthoraceae > Entomophthora > Entomophthora muscae. The sequence continues at coordinate 443,157 of QTSX02006412.1, forward strand.
CAATGCTTGAATGATATTTGGCTGTGTGCTGTATACCAACTCAAACAGGCTTTTTCCAGTGGATCTGTTCACTTGGGTTTGGCACACAAGTAGTGCAGTTGGTAGCTGCTTATACCAGTCTTCAGGTCTCCTGGCAGTGAGCTTGGCTAAGGCTTGCACAAGGCTGCCGTTAAGCTGCTCTACACATCCATTGGCCTGTGGGTGGTATGGCATTGTTACGGTGTGTTTGACCCCATTTTTTGCAAGGTATACATTGGTGGTTTGGAGATCACTTCTTTCCCTCTATCAGTTATCAGGAGTTCTGGATTTCTGAACTTGCTGATTATCTCCTTGCCAATGAATTGTCATATGTTGTTGCCAGTGTGTGCCCTTATTGCTTGGGCTACTGGCTATCTTGTAGCAAAGTCAATGGTGGTAATGATGTATTTTTTATCATTGTGTTTCCCTGGCATGGGGCCAACAATGTCAAGAGCCCATACCTTGAAGGATAGTTGTGTGTGAATGGGGAGTATCAATTTTGGAGGGGTTTTGCTTTTGGCAAACTTTTTGCATACCTCACATTGGTCTAGGACTTCTTGAACGTCACAATATAAGGTTATTCACCAGCCCTTGTGTTTAAGGAATTTGTATAGATTTTGGCTCTTGGTGTGTCTGAGGTCTCTGTGATATAATACAATGGTGTTCACCTGCTGGTGCGTGGGAATGTAGGGAGTGGTTGTGCCGTCAGACATTTTTCTGTGTAAGGTCCTGTATACATCAGCAATTAGGTGCTTGTTTTTGATAACTGTTTCTTTTTTTATGTCGGTTGTGCCAGGGGGAAACCTTTGTCCTTTGTCTGTAGTACTAAGAGAGGCCAATCTGGGTTGAGCCCATTTTCTCCTCTTGTGGCACAGACATACAGGCGGGAGAGGGCGTCTTCCATGGAGAGCTTGGCCCCAGGTTTATACTGTATAAGCATGTTAAATCTCCCCAAGAGCTCCATCCAGCGGGCTTGGCGGCAAGACAGATTTTCTTGAGTTTTGAAATATATGAGCAACTTGTGGTTGGTTAATGCGTGAATTCTTCCTGCCTCTCTAGATAACAGCGCCATTTGACTAGAAAGTGCACTATAGCCAACAGTTCCTTGTTGTGGATAGGGTATTGACACTTGCCATCTGTCAATTTTTGTGATTCATAAGCTACAGGCAGGAAGTCACTGTCATTATTTTTGATTTGTAGTACTCCCCAATGGATTTATCTGAGGGGTTGGTTTCCATTTGGTATTCTCTGTCATGTTTGGGGTATTGCAGGATGTGAGCTGTTGTGAACTTCTCTTTGAGGCGTCTAAAACAGAGGTCCCGTTGGGGGTCCACACAAACTTGGATTTGGCACCTGTTATGGCAGATAAGGGGGCAGTCAAAACGCCACAGTCAGGTATGAAGCGGCATACATAGGCCATTATCCCCAAGAAGGTGTGGAGTTCTAACTTATCCTTGGGTGGTGGCATCTTGCAAATGGCCTGTATCTTTTGACTTTTGGGTTTGATGCTGTCCTTTGAGACTATGTGTCCCAGGAAGGGTAATTGCTCGCGGAAGAACTGGCACTTGGAGGGTTTGGCCAACAGTTTGTGTTGTGCCAAGGTGGCAAAGACTGCCTCAAGTTTCTTGTGGTGTTGTTCTACCAAGGGGCTGTATACAAAGATGTTATCTAGGTAGACTAGGACATGCTTGCCTATGTGCGGAGCAAACACTTTGTTCATGAAGGTCACAAAGGTGGAAGGTGCTTTTGTCATGCCAAAGTTGAGCACCACACATTTGTATGAGCCATATTTAGTGTGGAAGGCTGTTTTGGGGATGTCTTCCTCCTTAATATGAATCTGGTTGTACCCTGCAGTTAGGTCAATCTTGGAGAAGACTGTGGCTCCTCCCAAGGCGTCAAAGAGATTGTCAATCAGTGGTAGTAGGTAACAATTCTTGATGGTAACTTCATTTAGGGCTTGGTAGTCTGTGACCAGACGTAAGGTACTGTCCTTCTTGGCCACAAAGAATATGGCCGCCCCAAAGGGAGACTGTGAGGGGTGGATAAGTCCTTTCTCCAACGCTTCCTTGAGGTAGGCGTATAGGGTGTGGTCTTTGTTTGTGGTCAACCGGTAGATAGGACGCGCCTTGGGTATAGCCCCTTTGAGTTGGATGAAGTGTTGGATGTGTTTCTCAGGGGGAAGCCTGGGTAGCGCTTCCTTGAAGATTTCTGGATGGCAGGCCACAATTTTGCAGTCCTGAGGTGTGGAGGTATCCTGGTGATCTTTGAAGTGTATGATCTTGTACTGGCAGGAGTCCCAGTCAATTGCCTTCAGGCTTTATTTTTTGTCCAGAGTCTCTATGATGCACACAAAGACGTGGTCACATAGGAGCTGGTCCATGGAGTCAGGGTAGATCTGGTGGTTGACACCCTCACAATTGATGGTCAACACTGAGGTTGTCCAGTCTATGTGAGGATTGTTTTTTTGTAGCCAGTCTAACCCCAGTACAATGTCAAACCTTGGGAAGTCAATGATGGGACCTTGGATGGTGGAGTGTAGGTTCTCAAGCATGACAGAGAATGGGGTGGTTTCTCTTGTCACAGCAATGTGGTGTTCATCAGCCAGGACCACGTTTTTAATCCGCAAAGGATTAGTGGCCAGCTTGAACTTGTCCACAAAGCCGCTGTTGACTAGGGTTCAATCTGCACCAAAATCCAGGAGTGCTGAGCCTGTGTAACTGCAAAAACAGAAAAGATAGGACATCAGTTTATTAGGATGCCTGGCAATGGTGTACAGTACCAGGTCCTCTGAGGGCACTTGGATCATTGGGCATTGGTCCACGTCCTCAGGTTGGTACTCATCATTGGGCAAGTCAGGAGTTGTGTGGGAAGAGCTTGGCTTGCTTAGTGCTCTCTCCAGGATTTTCCCTCATCTTGATTGCCTTGCGTGGTGGTGACACGGAAATGGGTACAATTTGAATGGCCATTGTTCCCACTTCCATGTCCATTCAAAACTGTAGGCTTGTGGTTGGTGTTATTCCTGTTGCTCCCAGGGGTGGTCAAGTGGAGCGCCCGCTGGGATGGGAATCCTTGGGTCTCTCTTGTTTTCCCGTTTGTGCCTTATGAAGTGTGTTGGAGGTTTGTTCTGCTTTCTCCCCTTTGCAATACAGGCTTTGCAGGTTGGTCACCTGGTCCAGGTTCACATGCCTCATTACATGCAACTTGAGGGTGTTGTAGTACATGAGGTGTGTGGCTGGGGTGTCAAAGGCCATGTCAGATGGTGCTTGGAGTCGGAGTTCTTTGTAGGCGCGGGTGAGCTCCTTCATGGTGCCTGTCTGGGTAAGGTTCTTCACTTGGCGTATTATCATGAGCGCTGTATCTTTAAGCACAAATCTTGACAGGAAGTCTTGCTTAAAGGTGGCCCAGTTTTTGTTGGTGTGTTCCTCGTGCCACTTATTGCACCAGGTGACAGCGTCATGGGTCAGGCGGATGGAAATTTCTGTAATCCAGAATTGCTGTGGTCATTCCATCTGGGCCAGCTTGCTCTGGACAGACTGGATCCATGCGGCAGCGCTGTTGTTGTTGGCCCCGGCATAAGGCTCTAAGGCAGTGCTTTATAGTCTTTGGGCTACGTAGGCTGGCATGGCGCTTTTGTCAGTTGGTTGTGGCATGGAGGAGGGAGCCTGGAAGAAACCTTGTGCAGACATGGCATTGAAGGCGGGTAGTGGGATTACCGTAGTCTGATACGGGACAAAACCATCAGGTATCTTGGTACCAGGAGTGTATGGGGTCCAGTTGGGCGGGAGGCCAGACATAATTCTGTTGAGGATTTGTTGGCTGTGGTGTGTGCGGGCAACAGGCTGAATTTTTCAAGATAAGGCAGGATGGAGAACCTACCTGTGCTACCAATGTTGTAACTGTGCTGTTTTAGAAGAGTTACAAGGGGAAAAATATTTAGAAGCTAGACAATAATCTTTATTGAGTGATAGTGATTATATAGTCAATGTGAATCAAGGATAACAGGAACATGATTGTTGATCACACTGTCAGGGATCCAACCAGTGGGGGGTTCCTGAGAACTCACAGGCGGACGGCCCGCGGGCCCAGCAGGGAGAGCTCACCACAGGATTGGGGCTAACTTTACAATATAAGATAATGATTTTCCAAGGACTGCCCAAGGTCCGCTTACAGGCACCATAGAATCAATCAATCTGGTGAGGGTGATATACATCACCCCAAATATCTGGGTGGAAGTGGATTCATTAGTGGCAACAGATTCTTGTGGGCAGTTGGGCTGCGGGGTGAGGGGTGGTGTCATTGGAACCAAATATGCAGGCAGGAAATTATACTTGTCTTGGAATAGCAGAGGGGGGCGGATGATTTTGGTGCCTTCTCTGTAAAGGACTTCCGGTTCTCTAGTTCTAGCTTTGGGGTCGTGGATCAGGATTTCTTCCAGAGTAAACTCCAAATACGCCAGGTTGGGTGGGTACTCGGTGAAATGTACTGGGCCAAAGGGAGCTCATGGTGGACGGTAAAGGTCAGGCGTCTGGTCCGCAGTTTCTTGGTGTAGGTGAGCGTGGGATGCAGAACCGCAAAATGTAGGCTGTAAATGAAGTAGAACTAATAACAAGTATGGTATGATCTGGTTGAACCAAAGGTTCATGTCACTTTATTGCAAGAATGGCAATGGGCATCTTCCTGGCGGTCCAGGGTATAAGTATGTTCATCTGTCATGGTAAAACTTTCACAAATTCCCTTGGCCCGGGTTTTCCTGTTTACCAGGTCTTCCCAGTCTTTGGTGGTATCAATTGCAGGGGTCATTCCATTGGCTGGCTTGAACTGAGAATGCTCAAATTCCCTAGTCAGGTTGTGGGATTGGTTGTCTCTGGGTGGCCCACCTTCTATGGGAAGGTTCTCTGTTTCCCCTTCCGCATGGGCCCAAGTTATTTTGGGATCTGTGGCTGGACCCGCCTGCTGATTGGTCAAGTTAACAGGAACCTTTAGTGTGGGAAGTATCAATGTAGGTGAATTTGATTCATCAAGCTTCAAAGAATTTTCTGAAGTCAAATCCTGCTCTGGTTTGAGCCCAAAAAACTGTGGGCAGCCAGGTGGCTGGCCCTGCGGGCTGGCGGCCCACAGGGAGCCAGGGTTTGAATCCCGTAGTTGAGGCTTTTCAATAAGCATAGTTGATAAGAGTTTGTCACTTGTGATACACACAGTTGGATGGAAGAAGGGGGTGGTTTGATCCTGGTAATGAGTCAAGCACCAAAACGAGGCATCCACTGTAGGGGATCATTATCTGTTCATGTTGTTGGATTTGGTAGTTTAAGTCAAGGCCTAGTCTGGCTTCAAGTGACCAGATAATTGGGTTGCGGGTCACAAACCCGCTTGTTTGGAACCTTGCTGGCGGGCAACCGCCAGAATTAACTCATTCTGCAAGTCAACTTACTGAATGTTGACAATTTGTTGACATTCAGTAAGTCAACATTATTTTGGTATTTATCCGCCAGAATTGGGCATTTTCAAAACTAAGCTAATTTTTCATAGTGAATTATTAAGTCAGAATTGCAAAATTAAAAAGGAACAGACATAATGTTGAAACCATTTAAACAAAGGCTTGATTTTAAGCCAAAAAACTAATATAATTTACTATGAAAATGTAAGTTTCTTTGTACTTTTACATTAAGGTCGACTACAGTAAGTAATATCTGGATGTCAACCCCAAATAAGAATCCATAAATTTTCTAATAAGATACACAATATTCTAAAAATATTAACTTTTTATATTTTATACTACTGTTTTTATTAAATATATATTAAGATAAGCATTGAAAAAAGACATATGCTAACTTTCAGAGCATTCTTTGTATTATTTAGATATTTACTGTTATTTTAAACTCACTGGATAAACTATAGCTTATTTCCAGAAGTTCACTTAAGCCAAAACACATATGTTAAAACTAGAATTTATATATGTAATTATAATGTTGACTTTGTGTCAAATTGACGCGTCACCTAAATTGCAACAAAGGGGTTTGGCTAAGCAAACAAAGCAACATAATTTAAGTGAGATTTAATAGGAGAGTTGCTATAAAAGAACGCTGACTGCCTGAATGTTGAAACCTTCACTTATTTATTAGTAAAACACTGCTGCTTAACAAAAAGCACACATACAATGGTATGGTAATTCAGGCCAAAGTACCCAGGGTTGTACTTCAGACTTCCCTCTACAATCCCTATTATTTAGTTTTCATAAGTTGCATATGCAACTCTTTAATTTTTAAATTTAAAAATAATCAAATTTGGCCTTAAAAAACCAACTCTGGAAAATATCAACCAAGCTTTATAAGTGATTTACATAGTGTTTTTCCACTTTAATGCTGACTGTCAGTATGTTGACATCAAAATTAAAGTGTTTTTTATGCTGACAAACTAAATTAAATATTTTTGACTACTGTGACTACCAGAATGTCAACTTTTTTATTTAAACATGGGTTTTTTTCTATTCTTTAATAATAAACTAGCTCTAAAATTACTTTCTATACTTCTATAAACTATTTAATTAATAAAAAATTATAAAGCAAGTGATTATTATTTAATTTTATTCATGTACCACATGATTATTCTTACTTTATGAACTCTACTCTAATTATTGTAGGACAAATCTTCCAAGAAACCACAAAATAACCCCAAGTCAACCAAGAAAGTACCCAAAGCCTCTGGAAAGGCCCAAAGTCCCTACCCCAACAAAAAACCAGCCAAAGATCCCTCAACAAAACAGAAGACAAAGGAGAAGACCCCAGACCCTGAAAGCAAAGAGCCCTCCCCTGACCCCTCCTCTTCTCCAAACTGGTACCAATCAGAAGGAGATGAGGTTCCACTAAACAAGCAAGGAAAAAAGAAGATACCCAAGAGTCCAGAACCCCAGCCAAGCCCAGATGAATCAAGCTTAAAGGAATCAAGTCCCAAGGAATCAAGCTCATCCCAGTCCAGAAAACGCAAGAATCCAACTCCAGATAATTCCCCTCCACCGCCTAACAAATCTGCACCTCCATCCTCCTCATCAAGTATCAATAAAGAAGATCCTGATTATTACCTGTCTGACTATTATCAAGCACCAATTGGTCCATGGGATCCCCTAAAGGTTCACAATATATGTAACGTCAAAGGAGAGTTTAAACTCCCAAAGAAGTTCCCTCCGTTTTTCCCTCTAATGTCTGTCAAAGGAGGTGCAAGTTTAGTCTGTGATGGCTATGTTTTCAATTGCAACAATCAGAAGAGAGCAGGAAGAAGCAAGCATTATGTGTGTGAAGATAGAAGCTGTGCTGCCAGAATCAATACAGAAGGATGGGATAAAGTCACTAGTGAAAAAGGAGAGCACACATGCAATGCTCCAATAAATCTTATTGAAAAGCTTCTAAAGTGGTACCTCTACCAAACAGTCTCAGTCTCCAAAGATGTCAAGGCTTCTGATCTTGCAGTTAAGGCCACCACACACCTAAGTAATGAGAACCTGAAGCTCATCCCTGACTGCAACCAGTTAGTGAAGTACATATGTGACAAACGCCGTGACCTAGTCCCCCATAAGAAATCAGCCATGGTTCAAGGAGAGTTAGTCTTGACAGAGGAGTTAAAGATGTTCAATGGTGATGAGGTATTCCTTTTACATGATGATGGTCCTACAGCAGAGGCAAGAATTATATGCTATGCTACACAACAGAACCTGGAGCAGTTGAGGGATTCAGAGACCTGGTTATGTGATGGTACCTTTGCAGTATGCCCCTGCCTTTTTTACCAACTATGGGTTTTACATTCCCTTATTGAAGGCAAGGTTCTCCCATTTGCCTACTTTCTGCTTCCTGGGGCAACAGAAGAGATCTACACAAGGGCCTTTAAAATCCTTCAGGAGGGCATCAAAGCCCTACCCAGTAATAGAAAGAGTCCCCCTGGCCATAACACTAGAGCCAATTCAGATGATGATGAAAAGGATGAAGCCACCCTTGCTGCAGAAAAAGAAGCTCAAGATAAAGCACTTGGCCCCTCAACTATAATCATGGACTATGAAACTGCCCAGTATAACGCTTTTGTAAATACCTTTGATGGAGAGGTACAGGGGTGTTTTTTCCATTATTGACAGGCTTTCAACAGGCAACTAAAGGGTCTACCTGAGCTCAGCAAGCTCCACCATCTAGATACATCAGGAAAGTGCAAGTTCTTAATTAAGCAGTTTGTAGCACTAGCCTTTGTAAAGCCAGATCATGCTGGACAAGCCTTTGAGCTCCTATGCCAGGATCCATATGCCAAGAAACATGATGGTGCCTTCTACCCTTTCATTGAATATTATGAACCACAGTGGATTAGACGTAAGGTCACTAAGCGCCGGAGCAAGCCCAGAGCCAAAGCCAACTGGAACTGCTACCAGGCAGTTCTTAAGGATGAGATGAAAACTACTTCATCTTTGGAGGGCTGGCATAAGCATATCAAGTCCTCCTTTGGAATCAAGCCCAGATACAACACCTTCTATGAGCACCTCAAAGTCCAACAGGGGAAGACTGCTGCATCCATCAGAGATATTGAGAACCGCCTATTCAAGAAGAAGAGAACCACCAAAGAGAAACAGTATCAAGAGAAGATCAAGGACGTTTTCAAGGCCAAATATAAGCTTTCAGAGATTGGAGAATACATCAAGAAGATTGCCACAGTTCTTAATGGCAACCAGGTTATTACAGTCTAGCTTTTCATTAAATTTATTGAATATTGCCTAATTTTTTATATAGCTCTTATATATTAAGTATAATGTTTTTAAATAAATAGTTTCTCTAAATAACTCATTAATAATTTATGGTACTGTTTTTATAAAATCATTTATTTTCTATTGATAGTTTGATGCTTTAGACTGTATTACATGGCCTATATTGGTATTTTACTAGTAAATTATATGTTTTTTGTAGTTTTCAACATAAAAAACTTTATATTCCTGTTTCTGATTGCTATATTTTGCTATAATACGTGAAATTTTATGTAGTACCTTTTTGTATATTAGATTTGTTTTGTTTTTATAAGTGGGAAAAAATTTATTATAGTAAAGATAGCTAATTTCATAGTAAAATAAAATAAAAGTGTATTTTTATGAATTTTTTTAATATTCATATATGATTTTTTATGGACTTTTTAAAATCTATGTTGTCACATTACCCTAAAAAGTTTCTTGAAGCTTAATTTTTATTAAGTAAAATGTTCAGGAAACAGGTTTCTGCTTATTAAAAAAGTGTCGACATTTAGTAGTCTGCATGAGTTAAAACTTAATTCTGACTTTTCAATGCTGTTGACATTAAAGTATTTTTAATTCTGATTATCAAAATATAGTAAGTCAACTTGCGGAATGAGTTAATTCTGGTGATTGCCTGCTGGCGGGTCGAGCCTGCGGTTTCAACACTAGTTCCCATTTTCCCCACTGTGATCATTCTTGGTCTGAATAATAAATAAAGGGCTTCTCTTAGACTATAGTTTAAATGGATCAGAGTTGGGAGCCCTTGGGCCCTGACAACAACAATGTTAATGATTATAAATAATTAATTAATGGCTTTGATATTGTCCAAACATCAAATTCAACCAGTAAGCATAAAAATGAATGCAGATTAAAATCCAATTGATTGCCAGTGAAGCTAGGCACCCAATCAAAGCAAAGAATACTCCCAAGCCTTGGAGCTACTCTTTATCCAGAAAAGCCAAGCCTTCCAGCACATAGTGAGGAACCCAACTGTATCCTGAAAGCAACTCAAAGCCTTACTTCTTCTTGTTTTGCAGACTGCAGCTTGCTGCAGTCCTGCAAAGCAATACTTCACCTTCAGAAGCTTTCAGAATGGCAACAATCAGCATTTAAACTGTCTACATGTAACATCCTCTATTTCAACAATCCCCAAAAAAACATTTTGTATTTTTATTATATATTTATTGGTTTTTTCACCTTAAATAATTATTCCTAATGACAAAAGTTAAATTTGATTTCAATTTTCAAACTTTAAGTGAAATTGTAAAAAATAAAGCCAAAATAAATTTTGAGATTGTTGACATGGAGGATGTTACATGTAGACAGTTTGAATGATGGCTTTTCCCTTCAGAGTCTAAGGGTAAAAACAATGTTTCTCTCCCACTTCTTTCAGTATTTAAGCTGAAAACTATTTCCTGAGAAAATTGCTTTAAAAATTTTATTTCTTTCACCATTCACAATAAATTCTATATTATCAAATTGTACCAAATAGTAGAAAATTGTGTTATTCTCTAACAGCATGAAACCCCTCTTCCTAGTTTGGGTTTTATGTGTATTTCTGGAATATTGCCAGGCTAACGTGAACTTTGAGACTTTAGGTCCAACTCCTACTGACAAATCTGAAGAATCCATTTGGTATCACTTTGGTTCACGCCACTGTCACACTCCATATGTCAAAGCTTCCTGGTTACCTCCTATTATTCATCCTTGGGAGCCATTATTGGTCCTGGGCTATACCAGCATTTACTACTTGTTAAACCCCTTCATTTCATTTTTGGGAAGATTCAGATTGCTAGTACATATACTACATATATTGATGATTGGGATTCCAGTCAAAACCACTCTAGTCAAATTCAACTTTGGAGCTCTTATCCATTTCATTGGGAAGAAGCTCTCAAATAAGTGAATCCCTGAGACTGGATGAGAGTTTACTTGCCCAAAGTCTTTGAGGTAGCCTTTCAAAACTGGCAGCTCTGAGAGGATTATGTTTATTAGAGGTAATTATGGTCTTTTCATATGAGCTGTTGATAGGCTTTTATGAAAATAAGCTTTTACTTTATGGTGTTCTTTAGATAACTTTGATCAAGTGACGGGGCAGTAACCAAGGAAGACAACAGACAGTTAGATGTTCAAGTCATTTTTAAAATAAGTGGTGGTGTCTTTTGGTGGCGGCTTGCAGAAATTCCAGAGTACTGAAAAAGCTCTTAGTAATTAGATTTAATGCTCTACTTGAAAATGTTCTTCAGTAGATAAGTCTAAATTGTCTGCCTTTTATTGGCCCCATAAAAGGGCTTTTTATAGAAGCTGTACCCTCTTGCCAGAATATTCATCCAGCAATTTCAACTCTTGCTCAGGACATCTTTTCATCCCTATACTGCCAGCATCAACCTCTATAGTTAGGATTTCATGCAAACACTGCATGAGGCTAATTGTATAGTACTAAACACAGGGTACTATATCAATCATCACTATTTGCAACCAATTATCAGGCCAGTGGTGGTGGTGATGCTAATTGTTTTTTTCTATTTTAGCGCCTTGCTTCCATAAAGTGAAGGCACCTTCCACACTTTGATATTTGTAGTTTTATCATTGGGCTTATAGTGCAAATTGGTATAAAAATACTTATTCTCATAGAAACCTGTAAGTAATCAAGTGCCTTAAAATTAACTCTATTTAGTTATCAACCTGGTAGGATGCTAGAGAGTTCTGGGATATCTACATCCAATCAGGGATCAACCTTATCTGATGAACCTTGTGTGTTTAAATTGTTCTAGTGTTTATAGGCCAGGTCTTATTGTACCAAAGACTTTTGGGTTATATGTCTCTTAGTGTAGCAGGCATGCTGGTGGGTTATAAAGAGCACATCTCACTGTCAGGAAGATTCTGACATTAGCCAAATTTCTACTATTATTAAAAATTGACACAAGAAAGAAATTGTGAAATTGAATAATCCTCAATATAATTGAGATTTTTCACCCCTGAAACAAGAAAATAAAATTATGAAAGTCCAAACAGAACTTGACTTGGACTGGAATAATTTATCATCCGGGTAGGCGCTGCCAGGAATATTCTTAACATCAACCAGATTTCTATTGAGATATCATGTTGAGGGAAAATAGAAAATTCCACTTTCAAGAATTCCCAATTTGAAGTGATTTTCCCACTTTAATTGGGGAAAATAAAATTAAAAAGGTCAAATGGAACTTAAAAGGCCCAAGAATAATTTATCATCTGGGCAGGCGCCTGCCACGCCCGCCAGCACTCTCTGCCAGCCCCCCACCCAGGCCTCACTCCCCAGACAATCAGAAGCTCTCATTCACCGCAGCCAATCATAAAAGTCCCTGGTTGCAGGGCAAAAATTCCATAATAATGACAGCCTTTCAGAAGAAGGAAAAATGCAGGGTTCAAATTTTAAGAACAATTCTACTCCAAGCCAATGGATTTCAAAGTACCAAATCACATGCTTGGGTCCAAACACCAACCAAACCATGCCCTCCAAGACAAAAATAGATTCTGAAAGTTCTTTGAGCTTTTGCCACCACATGACCTCATGCCCACAAGGATTGATTGGCTCCAGTCAAGAATTGCCAAACCAACAACAGGTTGCAAAAGAACAAGGGTTTGGCCCTCTTCTCAAAAACCCATACCCAATCTCATCCTCCAAACTTTTGGGATCTCTAGTCCCTTATTTTCACTCTCACTTGCAAAACTTTGCGCAGTAGAAGATAGTATAAATCAATGATCCTCTCTCAGTGATAGCTTGTGCTATCATTGAGAAAAATACCCCTCAATAATATCAGTTAATACCAACTCTTACCCCAACCACTAGATTAGTTTGAATCCACCCACAATTCCCAACAGAGTGGAGATTAATCACCTCATCTTCACAGCTATGCTCACATTTTGCCTAGGGATTTTTAAGGGACCCTCTTTATAGAGAAGAATACATTTGGGGCATTGAACAAGGGTCCATTACTTTCTACAACAGGAGATAGCTCTTCAAGCTATAGGGTAAGGGTTGGGCAAGGACCAGGAAAGTACAAGGTAGCTGGTCCCTGAGACGGGATACAAGACAGGAATGAGGAGAGCCAGATGGTAACTAAGGACCACAAATTGGAGATTAAAATCATCTGCTCTAAGAATATACTATTAAACACTCAAATGGATAATAGGAAAAGATTGCTTTATTGTAGAAATAAATGTTATTCAAACAATTAACTTGGGATTTGGATGGGAGCTCTTATACTAGGAGGGATGGAATTGAAAGTACAGGCTTAATGAGTTTGAAACCAGGTGTAATGCTTTACATGCAGTGGCAGGAATCATGATGCAGGTTATTTTTAGATGCATTATGGTATTGAGTTCCTTGCAGGTTTTAATTGCATCTGCATTGCTGTGAGGCATAAGAGCAATTAATTGACAATTAATTGAGTAGCAGTAACCTAGATCATCCAAATTTTGAAGTTGGAATAAGCCTTTACTTATTGGATAACTGTTGTCAAGGAAGTGATTCCTGACAGGATTAGAGGGTAAAAGCCTGACTCTGCAACCTTTAGGCCCTCACCAGAAGGGCTTGGCCAAGCCTACTATGAAGAACCAGGAAAAAACTAAACTCTTCATACACTGGATCCTGGCCTTTCCTGATGTCACCCCACTCCACCCTGTCTATTGCAGCATACATGTGCATGTACTACATCTCGACCTGCTTTGATGACAGCTTTGGTTGATACACCACTCATGTCAAGGTGTTCTGATGGATGATGACCATTTACCTCATTGTTACATCCCTGACAGGCTTTTGATTCACCAAGCTCCTACGTACCTGCTGCAGGTAGTACCCACTACTCTTGGGTATTACACTCATACAGGGGATCACTATTTTATTCAGGTAAAGGAAAGTGAATATCAAAGTGTGTGATTTCCTGATATGGCCAATCTATACAAGCTTAGCCCAGGTGTTTTAGATCTAGAGGATGGCATTTTCTTATAAGCAACCTACAGAAAGAGTCAATCTCAGCCAAAAAAAGGTGCTGGAAAACTAGGGCCAATTTCTGATGCTTTCTGGGGTGTCTGTTGGTTTACAGTTCCTCGCAAAATGCAATAATCAAACTGTTCAATGGGAAAGAGATATCATTGGCTATGCTGTACAGTAATTTTCAAAGCTATGGCGCTAAGCAAAAAAGCTCATTGGTGAGCAGAAATAACTTGGATGGAAACGAGATCAACTCATCTGAAAGCGGAATAAACTCAGATGGAAACAAAACAGATGAGAACCCAAATTTATTTTAAATCATATAAATATATTAGGGTTTGATTTTGTTTACATCTGAGGTCTTCTGATGCTGGGTTGTTTTTGCTTACAGATGAGTTGATTTTGCTTAGTGCTGTAGCTTTGCAAACTACTATAATGGTTTGGGCTTGTATTCTGAAATGGTCACATGTGGGATCAAGGATCAGGGGGTGTCTTGTTAGTCAAGTGATAACTGTGATGCTAAAAATAGATAATTTCTCTATACGGTTGCAGATTGTGATATCTTTAACTTGGCAGGTATGTCATCTCTCAGGGGAATTGGTTTCTAAGCAGGAGTAATAAAAGAGGTTATGACAATAGCAATATTGTTTGGCAACTTTTATTATGCTTATGGGGTTAGCAGCTAGTGGATAGGTAAAGGCTTCTGATAGATCTATCAGCGTTGCCTACCCACCCATCCAGGTTTGATATTGGGTAGAGGTGAATCCTTGGGGAAGCAGCATACCTTGAAAGAGTATTGTGGTACTTGGGACAGTATTTTAATAGGGATACTTTAAGTTGGGATGCTTCGGCTCAGCCTCGGCTAGCTTCCAGCTCGGGGCTGCTGCTGCCAGAACGGAAGTACTATATATTTTAATAATCTTAAATAAATCTTTGATACGGGTGACCCGGGACAGAGACTGGCCGTGGCTGCCTGGGGCTTGGCCGAAGCAGCCCTAGTTGTGAGGATCTTCAGGTGATGCAGCCTCAAGATCCCCAGCTAATATGAGGATAACTGTTTGATTGGCTCAATAAGTGTGGCTTAGGTACACGCTTGCTGTAATACAAAGCGCTCGATATCATGTCGTAAAATATATTGTCTTTAAGTAGTTTAGCTGGGCTGGTTGATCAGGCCCATGTTTTCAATGATGTCAGATATAAATGCTAAACCAAACCCGACCTTTAAGGAAATATGGACTGAAAGAGTGGAACTCCAATCAGGCTGCAGACAAGTGGATATCGGGGGTAGTGTAACTGATAAGGCCTTATATTGTTGAGGCTTGAGTTTGAATTGGATTTTCATTGGACAAGAGTAGCAGGGCAGAAACTTGGTTCCATTTTATGGGATGAGCTTACGGGTAGGGATCGGTTTTATGGGTTGAACTAGCCACACAGTTCTTATACCAAATGTTAAGTTTGTGCCTCAAAATTAAAGCTGGAGGCTCAAGAAGATTTGTCAGGTGCTATTAGAGTACTTCTTATCTGCGGGTGATCAAAGGTAAATCGCTGAAGGAGAGGATAGATGCGATAAGGCAAAGTGGCGTTGCAACTGGGTACCATGATTTTTATAGTATCATTTCAAAAAGGAAGATTAAACTAGTAATTTATATTTAGCGTAGTGAAAATTGGGGACCCTACGTGATAAACAGATCTAGGCTTTAGAAAAATCATCCAATCCAAAAGTGTTTCTTGGTTTAGAATTTATGCTGTTATTCAGGAGCTCGAAATGGCGGGCAAACTTGGCCAGCCAAGCATGAGACTTCTGTTCGTCATAGAAAAATCCCGTCCAAGCTTTATCGGTGGGAAGAGACATGAGGTTTTGAGGAATAATGTTTGAATTGAGGGAAACACGCGAGTTAGGGGATGTCACATTGGTGTGATTTCATTTACGGCAAACCCTTGGTGGAAGCTTCAAGTGATTGGGTGTTCAGTTAAGGTGCATACAGGTTATAGTTCCAATGGCCAATTTCTTTTAGAGATGACTTTTACGGAATTGAATGTGACTTAGTCAATGTGACTTAGGCTGTTACAAAGATGGGATAATTTGCAATTTATAAATGCAAGCTTTGTTAGCTGCAATGGAATGCTATTTTATAGTTTAATTTACTAATCGATCTTATAATCCACCCGAGTTAAGTGGCTAATTAGATTTGGGCGGGTGTGATTGGCTTGAGGTGCCAGGAAATAGGCAACTTGGAACGTGCTTGTCGTTTGCCGTCGCATCTCGATTTGGCCAAAGCTATCCCAGTCTATTGGCTGAACATGTCAAAAGGTAGCTTGGATCGTTGATGAATGGTTTAGGGGAAGCAATACTTCTGTTACCTATAGAAGAGTATGTTCTTAAGATCCAATCACTTTCAAATTGAAGATTCTTGTACAGGTGGCGCGGATCAAAGTTCTCAAAAGGTCTATCCGTTAAATCCCAACTTTTAACCACTCTGATTGGTTGATTGCCGATTACCCAATAGCCCTCTCCCCCATGTTAGAGAATCCTTTTATCCTCAGCCCCGTATAATATCTAGTGTAAACTGCATTATGATTGGGCCGGGTTGATCTAAAACGTAGCGGCCTGAACTTGAGTTGGCGAGTTCGCCACTCAAGACTTTGGTGGATAAGCTAGTTGGCGCCTCTCTGTTCTCGAAGCAAGGCTTGATTAAAGTAGGAGATAGCTTGTCGCAGCGTCAACTCATCGCTAGCTGCCAAGTACCATACCTACATCCTCTACTCAGAAATGTCTGCATGTGGAATGAGCTGTTTCCCAGCCAAGCACGCCACTCTTGTGAACAATTGTTACCCTACCCTTGCTGGGCAGACTTCTCCCCGATCAAACGAACTTTCCTACCTCCAGTTTTACGCCGAGTCACGCCCAGAAAAGCTCACCAAGGTTGGCCTCTATCTTGAAAAAAGGGTCGAGGCTGACGTGTGGAAGCGCCGTACAGAGTAAAAGTTGACTGTTTTCCTCCCTAACTCTTTAGTTCCATCAAAGTTTCCATGGAGATCTGGAAGGCTGTTTTAACCACCTCTCCAGCCCAAGTAAACCTATATGCCGATCCTCTTCTTAAATCCATCAGCGCAGTATTATCTTGCGAAGATAATTCGGTCTACCCCGACGCTGCTTCTACGGTTGGTTCTATCGTGTTATTTCCCCTAATCCTCTATTAGTTTTGCAAGTTCTGTGAAGTGAATGGAAAAAATGACCCTGCTTCCTGACACTGAACTAGCAGCCCTTCATGCAAAGCTTATTGAGACTTATTGTTCCTTTTCTCTTAGCGAGAACAGCAACGCTGGGCCCCGCAACAGGTACCTTGCAGCCATGGATCATTATTGATGCTATTTTCAGATTGCGACTTTGTGGGATCCAAGCCCTTGCTGCTGTTGGTAGATCAGAGATCCTCCATAACTCCGATAACGAGAGTTTAATCAGACTTATCATCCCTGCCTTTATTTTCAATATTTCTTCGCCAATTGCCTCTTCTGGCGAAGGGTAAGCACTCCTTAAGCTCACCGCTAACTTACTGGCAGCCCTACCCATAAACGCATGTCAGTCACTGAAGGAGTTGAAGATGAAATAACTCCGGAGAGGATCAACGCTTTAGCTAGCCATGGCATAGCCGATTTGGCTCGACTTAGCTCAGTCACTCATCTCCGTTTCTTGATCGATTGTATATTTAGGTAGAAGAATCTTGTGACTTTGGCTAAAAGATCTAGGTACATCGAGGAGAAAAGTTGGTGGTCCAAGAGTCAGTTCATCACTCAGCTTATACAGCTGGTTTCTTCTTCAGCTCAGGTAAGCTTTCCAGTCAACCAGAATTAACAGGTTAGCCACAATTCCGCTACATTCCAGTGGCAGTTGTTCTCAAGCTTCTAGAAAATCAAGACAATATCCAATCCTTTGTAAAAATGCAATGTCTTGTTACTGTCCTTGAAGCACTGTTGAACAGGAGGCAAAGCTTGGTTGGCATCTCAGTTCTTGAGATCTTGAATACACTTGTTCTGCAGCTTTTTAGCCTTCCTGGAGAGAGGGACGCCAAAGGCGAAGAAGTTACGTCTAGCGCTGCTTCACTCGCTGCTCAGAATCGACTCATCCAAACCATTGGTAAGCTGGGGTCACAGGTCTACTACAGCGACCAGATCATGGACGTGCTTGGCTACCTAGTCAATAAGCTCCGAATTGGGTCCAAGGATTCGGCATCTCCGCTTTTGACGGTTGCCCAAAGCCGTATTCTGGTGCTGCGTGCCATGACACAAGTGCTTGTTTGTCATCACCAATCCATCAAGGAGAAGCCATCTGGTTCTAAAGCAACCATCTCCCTCAACGTCTTCACATCTACACTCTCCCTTCTCCTGTGCAACTCGCCAAGTAAGAAACTTTCATGCCATGTGAACTGATGGTTAGTGGTGCGACTTGAGTTTTTCTTTTTCCTTCACGAGTTGATCCATGGACTTGGCTATCATGAAAGGTAAGTTTGTATACTTGAACGCAAATCTAATCCTTTAGAGTCTCCAAATCACACGAGTCAGATGTAAGCTTATTTGATTGATCCCAGCTAACCTCTAGTTCTTGGCATCCCTTCATCGCGCTCTCTTTGACTATGCCTCCAATACCACCAACCTCCCCGTCGACTACTTGGTGTTATTCCACATCTTGTCTTCGCTGTATCCCGGGCTGGGAGAGCAGGCCCTTGTGCGGACCATCCCCCTTATTTTCCGCCTTCAGGCGCTTGAAGCCGACGAAAGAGACGCCAGCCTCCATCATCATCTAGCACTTTCAGGTGTCGTGGTACACTTTTTCAAGTCTCTTGGCCAGGAGATCCCATGTGAAGACTTGACTAAACTTGCCTCAGAGGTATTCAAGGGTCCCTTCCAATTCTTACATCTAGATCCAAACTAAGCGCGAGGTTGCCAGCCAATGGCTTCCAGGGCTTGAACCCTGCCCTGTCGACAAGCTGCGCGGCTTCACCGAGTTAACCTTTGAGTAGCTTGTTTCAATATTATTATTTGCTTATCTTCTAGGACTCTTAATGCTCAAAGGCTTGTAGCTAATTCCTTCAACATTGTCGACGTGTTCGTTGACCCTGAAGCTGTTAGTGACATCCTTACCTCCTGCCCTGATTTACGCTTCATATCGGATGACACCAAGCGTCAGCTGCTGGAGGAGTACAACCCTGAAGCTAGCAACTATGGTACCGTTGAAAAACTCCCTTGTATTAAACCAAACAGATTTCCAGGAGTCCAAGTTCCGCATCCGCCCTTCCCGGAGCGTTAAGAGCCAGCAGGTCAAGAGTGACTCTGCTGTTATCTCTGAGCCTGTTCGGATTGTTCGGATTGAAAACCTGAAGGATGCATTATGTAAGCCCTGCTCAGTCTCTCGCTGACCCTTTAGCCATTCAAAACCAAGAGTCGAGTGAATTCGACTCAGACTCCGATATTCAATCGCCTTCCATCACCACCTCCAAAAAGGTAACCCACACGCCTTCTAATCTAACGTGCAGTCTCCTCGCGAGCTATCCTCCCGAGTTGATGTCAGCAACTTGCTGCAGTCAATTTCCATCTCGAACCAAGTTGGAAGGTAACCCCAATCCAACGTCCCGTCCTAACTCTTTAGAAAAAGCAATGTCTCCCTTGTCAGCGGTCCCTACCAGGGCTTTTAATCCCCACTCCTTAATCAACCCTCTGTTTGTTTACTAACGCTTGCCACTCCTTCTTTGCCCTGTTTTTGCTAGTCACAGCAAGCCTTTAGACCCCGTAATCTCATGCTAAGCCTTTAATCTCTAATGCCACCTTAATTAACATAGCTTTACCTTGGAAATTAAGACAATAAATCATTCGCCTACTTAAAACACTTTAATAATTTTATGCCTCAAGAAAATATAATCTATCCACTATTTTTAATGACTAGGTGGAATCATTATGCACCCCTGATATCCACAGCATTTATATCGTCACATTTGCATACAACCAGTCAACTAAACTGTACAGAAGCAGCCACTGGAGAAGTATCTCAATTACTGTGAATCGCCAGCAAAACCCGCCTAAACCCACCCTGAGCCCTCTGTCCAAGCTCATTGAGGACTTTCAAGTGACGCGACCCATTTTAACCTCCAACCAGACCCAACTCCCTCGAGAAGCTAAGCTCATACCCAAACATGCGTATACACCATCGCGTGGGGAAAGTTGGATCCGACCTGCAACCAAAGACCTATAGGTAGTGTTGCAACATCTTCAATTACTCCCACTCAGGAAATCCTTTCCCAAGAAACAACTTGGCTGCCAAATAGTCGGTGGCACTATCATCACACCCCCAAGTTGTGCCAGGATCAGATATTTCAAGTCCTATGAAAAGTACTACATGGACACTATGTGGCTTGTTATGTTACTATACAATCCTTCCTTCTATATCAAACAAAAGTAGTGTTCTCTTCTCTAATCCCCCTTTATCTTGTTTTATATACTTTCAAGACGCATATACGTGGTAGTGGTAGAACTGGTAGGTTATCCACACCTACACAGCTTGAAGGAACCCCTCCAAGAAATAAACCCAGCAGATGGGTCTTCCTACAAGCTGGAGCAAATACAAAGAACATCAATACACCCCCAGGATACAGAGGTGCCAGAAACATTGTTTCCAATGTCTCTGCCATGTCACAATCCCTCGCTTAGCAACAATGATGTCGAGTATATGCTTCTTGAAAGTATATGGAACAAAATAAAGAGGAGAATTAAGAAGAGAATGGTACTTTATTGGATATGAGTTTAGAATATTGTATAGTATCATGAGAAGTCACATATCATCCATGTATGTCATGGTGGTTATGAGGCTTGTCCAAGTAGTGTTTCATTTAGGATTTGAAAGGTTCGATCCCCGTACTAGATAGGCAATTGATAAGAGTGCCACTGGCTTAATGATCAGTTGGGAAATCACTTGGAAAATTGCTTCCCCAAGAGGGAGTAATAGTAGATGTTGCAACAATGTGAATATGTTCTGTTTTGAATATGATTTGATAAATAGCTTGAGCCAATCTTAACACCCGTCATAAGTATAATCAGTAACAAATAGGTGAACATCATTGGTTTTCATATTGGGAGGCTCTGGTAGCACTAAATCAACATGGATTGGTTGATGACTCATGAGTTCAAATTTGTGGCTTTTAAAATCAATAGCCATCATGCCAAAAAGGTTTCGCATTTACTTAAATAAAACCAATTGAATTTTATTTTATTTAACTGTTTGCTAGCGCTACGGTCAATACAATATTTGGTACATTATACAGTAGTTTCAAACCTGTTGAGATAAACATATATTATTCAGTTTAGAACGCATGAACTCAGTCTAAAAACAAAATCAAAGTGAATCTAAATCTAATGTAATTTAATATGAATTCCTTGATTTTTGATTTCATTTTTAGAATGAGTTCATCCGTTCTAAACTGAATAATATATGGGACATTATTTTTCTTGTTATGCCTAGGCGCCAGATTGGTTATTTTATAACTTAATCATATTATTCATATTCAAATTATTCAGAAAGAGTAAAATATAATCAATCCCAAATATTTAATTGATCTTGGGCTTGGGTGATTTTTTAAAAAATAATTCATTGATTTTATAATTGAAAATTGCAACTTATAGTACTACTAAAAATATCTTAAGTGCTACTAAAAACCAAAAATATTTATGATGAGTTGCATGGGAGAGTAATAGCAGCCCCAAAGCTATAAATGCTATTACCCTATCTTTGGCTCATCATAAATATTCTTAGTTTGTTTCAGAAAAAAAGGTTGTTGTTTTTGAAAGACTGATAACTCTATTTAAAATACACCCTCTAGTAAGCTGCCCTACTTCATGAACTTGCCCCAATACACTACTAGCATCTTCTGATATTTTTGTTTCTCTGGTATCATCACGTGATTTCAAATGATAAAATATCTCAGAATATTCTGAGAAGCTTTCAAATGTTAAAGGTGAAGTATATAACTTCCCATCTTTCATCAAATATGAAAGATTAATGTGCAGATTTTTAACTTCAAGCTCTCTTTTTATAGGCCTAAATTTCCTTTCATAAATATAAAAAAATGCTTTTTGGGAAACAATTGAACCAGTTAAAGATGAATTGTATAATTCTTTTCTTCTTTCTTCTTTCTCACAAATATTTTTTAGATCATTAATATTGTTAATATAAAGTACATTTTCTTTTTCCTTTAAAATTTTTGATATTACACCAAAGTGACCATCAACAATGCTTTTTCCATGGCATTCAACAAAACAGTTATATTTTATGGAACCCTTAATATATTTAGGTGCCTCTTTAAATAAGTAATATAAAAATTCATATGATCTAAAATGATTTCCATTATCTGTCCATACTTTTATATTATTTATTTTTTTAAATCTATCTAATTTAAGAAGACTTATTAGACATTCACCTGAAAATAAAGAATCATATGATAATATTTGAGACAAAAAATCATGATATTCATATTTAATTTTATTGTTTTCTTTAAAAACTAATGCAAACCCTAATAATAAGATTGGTTTTTTTGAATAAAAACAATTATTGGTCTCAATTGGACCACCTCCAACCTTTAAGTTTTCTTTATAATCTATAACTACAACACAAGACTCATCATCTAGTTCATTAATATCTTTTTTATATTCACAATTTTGATGAACATAAAAGTCTTGGTGCTGATTAATAGTCTTTAAGTCATTGTCTATAGATTCTGGTAATGGTAAGTTTTTACTTTCACATTCTTCCTTCTTTTTTCTAGTGAATTTTTTAAATTACAAATATTGCACATATCGGTTTGTTTTTTACTTTTTATTATATTTTTAGGGATTAATTTATAGTAAGTGGAAATTGAAACTGAAATTTCATTTTTTATTTTCATATTTTCATATATTTCTTTTTTTGTTTTAAGTAGAGAGTATTTAATTTCAGTTGAGTAATTACTCATCTCTTTTTCTATATCTTTATAAATTTTTTCAGGCACTTTTTTTGTAAACTGGCTTGTTTCAAAAGAATTTTCCAGCAATTTTTTAATTATTTTTTTAGTTATTTCTTTTTTTAATGAATAGTTATTATTTTTTTGGCTTTTTTTGTTTAAGCTTACATTTTTATTTATTTTTATTTATTTTTCTTGAGTATTCAAACTCACTTTTGGTTATATTAAACTCCATATCATTAAGCTCTTTTAAAGAGTAACTGGAAGTAACCAGAGATCGCAAGGCTGGGAGATGTTTTTGGGGAGAAGATTTCATGAGATCCTTTAAGTTTTCAATGAACTCATTGCCTTTTTGATTTTGAATAGTTGGCAGGAACTGAGCTTTCCCAAATTCAGTTTGAGTAAGGAAGTGCTTGATGAAATTATCAAGATCATCACCAGCAATAAAGAGGAATGCCTTTTTTAACATTGCAATTCTCTCTCTTTTTGTTGAAGCTCCCAAGGAAAAAAAGGGTAGCATGGAAGAAGTAAATTTAACTGAGGACATGGTAGTATTTTGAATCTGTAATTAGGTCAGATCTTTGATGTGTGCCTTAATGATGGAGTAGTTATGATCAGAATGTGGTCTTTGAATTGGGTTATTTGGATTAGAAGCTCTGTGGTACTTTAGCTCTTATATACCAAGCTAAATGACACCATTCTGAAAGAAATGGTGTGATAGCTTTTATTATAGTTTGAACTTGAATTTATGTTTGCAGAAATTAATTAAATACCCAGTTTTCATGCACAAGTGATATATGTGAAGCAGCTAAGCATTATTATTACATCATATCCTCTTTGTAATCAATGCAAATCAATTAAAATGATGTATTCAGTTAATTGTAACTCTTCCGCATATTTTTAAATGATAAAATATTAAAGAATTCCATTTAAAGAATGCTCAATTTGAGGTTCGAAGCTCACTTGAACCTTAAAATCAATCTAAACAGTGATAAAAACATCCTAACTTCAAACTATCATAAAATCCTAGAGAATTGAGCCTTTTAAATAAAATAAAATGCAAAAATAAAGCTCTCAATCTTATCTTTAATTTCGTCAAATAAAAAACATCTGTTGTGTATTTAAAAAAGAGTATTTATTAGCTTTGAAGTGATCTACTTTATATCATTAGATATAATCATATAATAAAATCTGGATTATGCTCTTTTAAATTACTTTCGCTTTAATATTGAGCATAGTATACATATTAAAATTTTTACACCAATAGAAAGATAAGATTCTTAGCTTCATTTTGATAGTTTACAGTGTGAAAAAATATTAATTTTTCATTGAGTTATTAATGTTTTAAATATAAATTGTGTAATTAGTTACTTTTTCAAAATCGAACTGTGTTATGCTGCGACTTGAGCAGCATGTGCATTAGAAAATGGCCTAATCTCTAAAATAATGACCCATATGTTTATCTCAACAGGCTTGAAACTACTGTAATAAAAATCTGCGTCTTTACATCTAATGTATTTATTTATTTATATCTAACATCTGAAGTTTTTAACATATGTTATACAAACTATTATCAAGTCATCATAACATGGCAACTGTGATAAGTTTGGCTCCCTGGTGCTTGACACTATAGTAAAGTGAGAATTCAGCTTTTTCCCTGATCAGCAACTGGGAATTGACACTTTTTTAATTAACAAATCTTGATGTACTGAAAACTTTTAATATAAAAAATTAAGCCATACAGCTATGATATACTAAACTGACCCCAGAGAGCTCAAAAATGCAATAAAAACAGTATCTTAATTTATTGATAATAAGAATAAATAAGCAATTATTTCTCATTTTACTATGTAATTTACACTCATTATCATAAAAATATTTTTGATTACCATAAAAATTAAAATTAGAATGAAACAAAAATAAACAAAAACACAATAATATAATTTAGGCAAAATATAAATAAATATGAATTTTTTTTGATATAGTTCATATAAGCACAACTGAAAATATCTTATGTTTTACTAGTAAATTAACTAAAATTAAGATATTTCACTCACTTTCAACTACAACTATTCATCTCCAACTTACCATGTATACATGCAATAATCAGCGCCATCTAATTAAAACAAAAAATTTAAAAATTAAAACTAAAAACTAAATGATCAAAACTAAAAAGTAATTAAAGCTAAAAAGTTAAAAGTTAAACCCATAGAAGCAAACAAGCAAATTTATTGCTCCCCATTCTTCCCCTTCTTCATTTTAGCCTCTTTCAAGAGGGCAGTAGCAATAATCTCAAGCTGCTGCTTAAGCTCAGAGGCCTTGTATTTGTGCTTAGCCACACCCTGGATGGCCTTGGTGAAGAGGGTGGATCAGGTGATAGGTTTGGTAGGGGACGCAGTTGGCAAGATCTCTGAGCTTGAAGATGGTTTTTTCTTGCTCGTTCTGCAGGAGGGAGAACTTGTTAAACTTTGGATGAAGACCAAAGTTGGCCTTAAGATGCTTGTGATAAGCCTCTAGAGCCAAAGTGGTCTTAGCTCCCAGTTGACAGCCGCCTGATAAACATTCCAACTGGCCTTGCCTTGCCTCTGTGTGACAACCTTTCCAATCCACTGGGGCTCGAAGTACTTGAGGAAAGGCTTGAACTCCAAATGCTTTACTACGTAAGGATTCTTTGAGAGAACCTTGAACCCCTGCACCGTGTGCTCTGGCTTTAAAAAAGCCAAGGCACTAAATTGTGCAAGTACAAATTTGTAGGTGTCCAAAGTGTTCCTCTGGCTCAACCTACTAAGCTCAGCATGGGCCTGCACACTGCGAGCAACTGTTTGGCAGAAGTGGAAGTGGCATCCCTGCACCTCCCTGCTAAATAGCTGCTCAAATTCATTGAACTGAGCAGGCTCAAAGTCTATGATGCAAATTCGAGGCCCCCAGAGCTCTTAGCCTTACCTTTTTCTCCAAGTCCAGGGTGGTCTGGTCTTTATCAGCATCAGGAGGATTGGCGCAGGTGTGGGGGGTTTTAGGGTTGTCAGTGGAGGGAAGGAGGAAAATCTTGCAGTGAAGAATGGGGAAAGCCCAGGTGTAAATAGCCTCAGTGGCTCCAGGGAGAAGGAAGAAGGCGAGTGAAATCACCCAGATGTCTATCTGGGCATGAATCATCCAGAGCCAATAGAACATCCCGGGGCAAGTGGCAAAGGTACTGTCAACTAGCCAGGTTGGCACCCTTTTCAACTTCATCAGGTTCTGCTGAGTTACGTAGCAGATGATACAGTTCTTTGAGCCAGGCCCATTGTTGTGAAGGAGGAAGTGCTCCCCACTTGGGAGCTGTTTAAGCTCATGAGTGAGCGTGAGCTCTGATAAGACGTCAGAGGCCTTGGATGGTGAAGGATTGACAGTAATCTGTTTGTTGCTAATGAACTTGACCAACTGTTCTTGTGTTGGCACCAACTTAAGATTGTTGGGCTTGAGGTGTTGTAGGCCTTAATGACCAGATCAGAAGCCTGGAGATGGAAAGAGATGGGGATCATCTGAACAAGATACCATTTAAGCATCCATGTGATTAAATAATTGTGGGCTTACATGTGTGCTCTCCCTTCTTGGCTGTTATCTGCTCCCAGCCCTTGGTGTTCAAGAGGGCCCTGCAAGTCTTATCCTCATAGACAAAGTACTTGCTTTTTTCTGCTTTTTATTGTTGCAGTGGAAGATTTAATTATCAGCAACATAGCCAGGGTTGCCCTTTACAGACTTGATTGGGGAAAAACAGAGGAAGCACTTGGGGGCTTTGAACTCTCCGTTCACATTGCAGATGTTGTGGATGGCCAGTGGATCCCAAGACACGTGACCAGAAGCTTTGAACTTCTTGGAATATTCCTCAGGCTCATCTTGGGGATCAGATGAGGAAGTGGGGAAGAGCCATTGGGAGGAAGAGGGGAAGGGTTCTTTGAGGCCTGCTTAGATGCCTCATTTTTCTTACCAGAAGAAGAGGTGGGCTTCTTGGCAGCCTTTGCCTTCTTGGTACGGTGCCCCTTAGTGAGCTCAGAGTCGGCCTCTGACTGGTAATAGAAGTGATCAGTGAGAGAGTCATCACTTTTATTTGAGGACTTGATGGGAAGTTGAAGGTGAAGGGAAAGATGAGGGTGGAGGGGGTGTCATGGCCTGGGTGACTCCCAGGGGAACCTTTGATTGAGGGGAAGGGTCAAGCCTGGAAGGCCCAGTAGATGACAGGGGCCATCCACATCACATAATTGGCAGCAGTAGCCCAAGGACACCACACTCCCATGTGGGGTATCACTTGCTCAGTGAGCCCCAGCATGGTCAAATAGGCAAATCCAAGCTTGCTGTAGTCATACAATGAAGCAGAAGGAATGAGAGGAAGTTCTCCTGTGGTGGCGCTCATGGGCAGGCTTGGCTGGGCAAGTTGTTGGAGCAGGAATTAATTCTTGGTCCAGCACTCTAGGAGATGGGGTAAGGGCTGGCAGTGGTTGGTTGGAAGCAGCTAGAAGTTGCTCCATTTCCCAGCGCTGGCGTTGGTACTGGAGGTACTCTCTGTTTGAAAGCACCAGCAGTATAAAATTTGTGATAATGTAATAAACCCCTGCAAAGTATAAATGCTCAGTGTGCATTAACCAACAAAGTTTATTAGATGAAGATGTCAACAAATAAAGGGGATGCCAGTGTTCCCAGCTATATCCTGCTGGGAAACTGCAATTGGACTTACTGGCAACTTCTTATTGGTTGCCAATGGGTTGTTCTCAAGCTGGGCCCCATTGGTGACTCCTGATTTTTCAGTTAGATGGATCCTTTCATTATTTTTGCCCTGGGGAAGCTGGTAGGGGAATTTTGGGCCATTTGGCAACCCAAGTCCCCAATTCTGGGTTTCAGAGGGTGTAGGCCAATTAAAATCTTTTTCAAATGGCTTTTGGACAGTTTCCAATTGCCCCCAGGCTTGGCCTTGACCAGGGTTTGATTCCCCACTTGGACTTAAAGTTTCTTTTGGGAAAATCTGCGTAATCAACTATGCAATTGATTGGTTGCGTGATTGCTCAATTGCAGGTGTTGAACCTATGTAACATAGGGTTTTGTCTGGCCCATTCTGGGCCCTGACATCATCCCCCACCATAGTTGAGCTCTTACAGCTTAACTCTGAATGCCCAGTCTTATATGTAGTCAGAAGGACACTAGCATTGGCAAGGTTATCTTCAGGTTCCCAGGTATTCTCTTCAGGTGGGTAACCTTTTCATTTGATCAAGTAGTGTAGTCATTGATATCTCATCTTGTGGTCTAGAATCTGTTCAACCTCATGCTCTAGAAAGCTTCCTACTTTGAGTGGGGGAGGGGCGGTGCAAACAACTTGATGAGGGTGTGAGGTACCTTTCTTCTTGGACAATAGTGATCGGTGAAAAACGTCATGGATCTTCCAGTTAGACGGGAGCTCTAATCTGTAAGCTACTTCTCTTATGCGTTGCAAAACTTTGTATGGTCCAGTTTTCCTAGGGCTGAGGCTTGCACATGGCGCTGTAGTCTTGATATTCCTGGCGCTGAGGTAAACCATGTCCCCAACTTCTATCAATGGTCCAGGGCTTCTCCTCTTGTCAGCAAAGTCTTTGTAGGTCTGTACGGCTTGCTTCAGGTTTTGAGCACACTCTTCTTGGGTGGTATGGATGGTAGCCACCCAATCTTGTCCTTTGGGGTTGCTGGACTTGTCTGTGGGGAGGTGGTCCCAAGTAGGGTCAAATCTGTAGTTGGCCTTGAATGGAGACATTCCTGTAGAACTGTGGTCTTGATTATTGTATACAAATTGCGCCATGGGTAAGTATTCAGTCCAGTTGTCTTGTTCTGTATTAACGTAGCATTGGAGGTACTGTTCTAATACTTGGTTAACTCTTTCATTTTGTCCATCACTTTAGTGGTGGTACACTGTGAATAGTGATCTCTTGATTCCCAGGTCTTGTAAGATTTGGGCCCAGAACTTGGATGTAAACTGGGGGCCATGGTCAGAGATAACTTCCTTGGGTAAGCCATGATTCATGAAAATGTGGTCCCTAAAGAGGGTAGCAGTCTCCTTGGCTGTCACGTGAGTGGTGGTAGGAATAAAGTAACCCATCTTTGTGAATCTGTCAACAATCACAAGTATGGCGTTGTAGCCTTTTGACTCTGAGAGCTCTACTATATAGCCCATAGATACTGACTTCCAAGGGCCTACTGCAATTTGGAGGGGTTGGAGCAAGCCTTCAGGTTTTCCTTGCTTGGGTTTAGAGCAGCCACATGTTTCACAACCATTAATGTATGTCTCTATCTCCAGCTTCATTCTTGGCCACATGTACGCTCTTTGGATACCCTTTAAGGTCTTGGTGCAGCCCAGGTGTCCAGCCATGGGGGAGTCGTGGTACTCCTTCAGAATCTCCAATCTCAGTGAACCTTCAGGTATGTAGGTTCGTCCATTTAGTTTTAGGAATCTTCCATGTAGTGAATAACCTGCTCTGTAATTTTTGCTGTCAATGTTCTCAGCTAAGTCTTTCATGACGGTAATACAGTGCTTGTCCAGGGTCTGAGCATGTTGAATTTCTTCTTTCCTACTAGCCAGGCCTGGGAATAAGAGCATGGGTTCCAGCATGTGTGGAGATAATAGTGATTGGGTGTTGAACTCCTCTATCTCTTTGGAACTGGGGAAGAAATCAGCTCTGACTCAAGGCGTCAGGTACAATGTTTATCTTCCCAGGTTTGTAATTGATCTTCAGGTTGTAGTCGGCTAGGAATAGTGCCCATCTGGCCTGAGGTTGATTAAGTTATTGTGGTTTGAAGAAATAAGTCAGATTCTTGTGGTCTGTCATGATGTTCACTGGATGGGCAGTGTCACAAAGGTATCTTCTCCAATGTTTCAGGGATTGGATAATTGCTAGCATCTCTTTGTCATATATTGGGTAGTTCAGTTCTGGTGCAGTGAACTTCCTGGAGTAGTAAGCTACAGGGTGAAGCCTACTATCATGCCCCTCCTGAAGTAACACCCCCAAGGCAAAGTCTGAGGCATCAGTTTCTACCACAAAGGGTTTAGTGTAGTTGGGCATAGCAAGGACTGGTGCATAAACAAAGACATCCTTGAGTGTATTGAAGGCTGTGCGTGCTGTATTGTCCCACACAAAGGCGTGCTTTTCGGAGGTCAGGCGGGTCAAAGGAAGGCAGATGGAAGAAAATTTTTGGACAAATTCTCTGCAAAAGTTTGCCAGACCCAAGAAGCTCTGTACTTCCTTATGGTTAGTGGGCTCTGGCCATGATGTGACGGCCTCAATTTTTTCTGGTGACATGGCAAAACCTCCTTTCAGGACATGGTAGCCAAGGAATTCTACTTTGTCTTGAAAGAATTCACACTTGGGTAGCTTTACAAATAATCCATGATCCTGGAGTCTCTGCATTACCATTTGTAGGTGTTTTGTGTGTTCCTTGGGAGTTTGGCTATAGATGAGGATGTTGTCTAGGTAGGCTACACAGCACTGATCCTTGAGGTCACCAAGCACTACGTCTACCATGGTTTGGAAGGTGCTGGGAGCATTGCAGAGGCCAAATGGCATAACCAAGTATTCAAATAGCCCTTGTCTTGTTTTGAAAGCCATTTTCCATTTGTCTCCAGGCTTGATACATATCTGATTGAAGGCGTCCCTTAAGTCAACTTTGGAAAAGATGTTTGCTCCAGAGAGCTGATCTGAAAGGTCTTCAGCGTTTGGAACAGGATATTGGTTCTTTACAGTAATCTCATTGAGGTTTTGGTAGTTTACACAAGGCCTCAATTCTCCGCCCTTTTTCTTGACAAACAGCAGGGGAGACAAACAAGGGAATTTGGATACATGGATGTAGCCTTTCTTCAACATGGTGTCTAGGTATTCCCTGAGAGCCCCCTGCTCTTTCATGTTGCATCCATATACAGGGCCATGTTTGGGCTGGGTTACAGGGATCAATTTGATAGCGTGGTAAAATCTGATGTGCTTGGGGAGAGCTGTGGCCATGGTCTCAGAGAACACTGATTTCCATCTCTCTAAGCAGGCAGGTATTTCTCCTTTGCAAGGTGCCACCACCATGCTGTTCAATAGGGGAGATGTTTGGGTGGTCACATAGGGTAGCTTCCAGGTTGTACCTGCATGTAAAAATTGCACCTGTTGGCTGGCATAGTCAATATTAAGCTCATGCTCTATCCATCAATCAAACCCCAACACCACAGGTTGGGCCAACTTGTCCATTACTAAGAATTTGACCTTGATCTGGGCAAGTCCCAGCTTCATAATAACACTTCCTTTAATCTCAAAGGAGGTGTCAGTAGACTTATTTACTAGGGTGACCAGGGTGGGTTTATCTTCTAATTCTAGTCCCAATTTTTCAGCTAAGCCTCGTTCAATATAATTGTGGGTGGCTCCACTGTCCATGAGAGCTGGTATCTTCAACTCCTGGTCTGAATACAACAAGGTGGCTTGGATAATAGGATAAGACTGAGAAAAGCTGTTTATTGCAGAAATAGTGGGGTTCTGGGAAGTGGAGCTTCTTGTAGGGCAGTCTTTGGACAGGTGGCCATTCTGATGGCAGTAGAAACATAAGCCTGCTCGTACGTGGCGCTGGTATTCTTCCGGGGCCATGTTCAGGCAAATGCGTGCAGCAGTTTGGTTTCCTTGTGGCTGGTAGTTTCTAGGGGCCCCATACTGTTGGGGCTGGCTGAAATCCATCCTGCAGGAAATGGCTAGGAGTTTGTCCTTGGGCAGGTCGCAGCGGTGATGGTGCATCAGGTTGGCGTGGTGATTATTCAGGCCATTTCTGAAGTGCAGGCCAGAGATGTCGTCAGGTACTTCAGCAGCTGCAGCCAGTCTCAAGAATCTCTGGATGTAAGCTTCCAGGTCATCTCTACCTTGGATCAGGCAAAGAAGGCCCATATATGCTTGTACTTTTGCTCCTGCGGGGGTGGTGACACTATTCATACATTCCAGGAAGGCCTCATACAACAAGATCAAGTTGGGGTCCTCCTCCAGCAAGTTGAGGAAAACCTCTCTGGCGTCATCTTTCAACTGTGCTGCCACCATTATCACCTTTTGGGCGTTGTCAAATAGTTCTCAGGGTGAACCCTGAACAGGGCGTTAATCATGACCATGCCTTTCTTGAAGCTGGCTAGGTTCATCTTGGTTATGTCAGGGAAACTGGTGGATGCATAGGCGTTCTGGTTTGAGGTAGATATGTTGACGTTTTGTACTTGTGCAGTACTTGGGTGGGATTCAGGTCTAGGTTTGTCGTGAGCAATCATGCAGCGGGTGCAAAACTGGTAGGTGTAGTAAGCTACAATCATACAAACAAACATACAAAGTGCCCCTAATATCAATTGAATATAGGGGCTCAGGCTTACAAGTTTGGATAGGGTTGACATACTGTCATGGACTGGGTGACTACCAGGGGAACCTTTGGTTGAGGGGAAGGGCTGAGCCTGAAAGGCCCAGTAGATGACGGGGGCCATCCACATCACATAATTGGCAGCAGTAGCCCAAGGACGCCACACTCCCATGTGGGGTATCACTTGCTCAGTGAGCCCCAGCATGGTCAAATAGGCAAATCCAAGCTTACTGTAGTCATACAATGAAGCAGAAGGAATGAGAGGAAAGTCTCCTGTGGTGGCGCTCATGGGCAGGCTTGGCTGGGCAAGTTGTTGGAGCAGAGGAACACCAGGAAAGGAGGGGCGCGGTGCAGGAGCAGGAATTAATTCTTGGTCCAGCACTCTAGGAGATGGGGTAAGGACTGGCAGTGGTTGGTTGGAAGCAGCTAGAAGTTGCTCCATTTCCCAGCACTGGCGTTGGTACTGGAGGTACTATCTGTTTGAAAGCACCAGCAGTATAAAATTTGTAATAATGTAATAAACCCCTGCAAAGTATAAATGCTCAGTGTGCATTAACCAACAAAGTTTATTAGATGAAGATGTCAACAAATAAAGGGGATGCCAGTGTTCCCAGCTATATCCTGCTGGGAAACTGCAATTGGACTTACTGGCAACTTCTTATTGGTTGCCAATGGGTTGTTCTCAAGCTGGGCCCCATTGGTGACTCCTGATTTTTCAGTTAGATGGATCCTTTCATTATTTTTGCCCTGGGGAAGCTGGTAGGGGAATTTTGGGCCATTTGGCAACCCAAGTCCCCAATTCTGGGTTTCAGAGGGTGTAGGCCAATTAAAATCTTTTTCAAATGGCTTTTGGACAGTTTCCAATTGCCCCCAGGCTTGGCCTTGACCAGGGTTTGATTCCCCACTTGGACTTAAAGTTTCCTTTGGGTAAATCTGCGTAATCAACAACATGATCAATTGGTTGCGCAATTGCTCAATTGTGGGCATTGAACCTATGTAACATAGGGTTTTGTCTGGCCCATTCTGGGCCCTGAAAGGGGGAGAGGAGATAGAGTGGGGGAGATGGGGTGGGGGGAGATTGAGTTGGAGACTTTGCCTTTGCGGGCTTCTTGACTTTCTTGGGGGTGGTGGTAGGTTCTTTAGAACCCTTGGAGGCCTGTGGCTTGGTAGGCTTGTTGAATTTAGATGATCTTGGCTAAAGAAAAGTTTAGTTTTGTAAATAAAACAATATGAAAGATATAAAAACGCAAAGAGGTAAAGCACAGCAAAATTTAAGTAAAAAGTATGTAAATAAAGTTTTATTTTTCAAGAAAAAATATAAAAAAGTAAATAGAAGCAAAATAAAAGCTAAAAGTATAGATATAAAGGTTAAAACATAGAAAATAAGTGATTTTATGATGAAGCATCAAAGATGTTAGGTTCAGCATAACATCTTAGTGCTTTTCAAGATTTTGTGTTCTTGAAGAAAAAGAGTTGTTTTTTATTAAGGGTATTATGCATGTTGAGATTGGGATATCTGTATGAGGACAGATGTGCTTCTAATTGGTGTGTGATTGCAGCAACTGGCAGAGTTCTGTTGCTGCTTGAGCCAAGTAAAGGGAGAGTCCTGTGATCTTATGGGATGTGACACTGTCTGTAGTGGTTTGGCAGGATCCTGGAAGTATCAATAATACACTCTTATTGTACTTGACACTACTACTATTTGGCTTAGTAGTAATGTTGATTGTTAATTTTTTGTCTGCCTTCCAAGTGATATTGGAAGGGATTTTTATAGCGTGAAGATAGCAACCAGACTAGCGTCTAGCTGCGGATAACTCTTACTAGATAGACTATCATTCCCAAGCTACTAGTTTCACCCCCAGAGTTGGATTCCAAACCTGAATAAGGTTTTGGAATGAGGTAATATCCTAGGATGCTAATTTTTACTCTTCAGCCTGGATATCCCTTGACTTAGTTGCGGTTGACTAAGTTGACATCCATAGGCCCGGGTCCCATCTTATGCTTGGTCTAATGTGCAAAATTTGCATGGGCGGTCTTCCATCTCATTTCTTGGTGAAATAGGATGTTTGTATTTTCCTGTCTTTATTCCGTAGGGCAGGTTTGTGTCTATTTTAGGATCCGTAAGGCCTAGTATCTAATTATAGAAGCTTCTGGATTTTCCTGTGACCTGAGACCTGGAATGTCTCAGGTGTCTTCTGGATTGTAAACTATAATAGCCTTGATATAGTTTCTCTGCATTCCATAATAGAGGTCTTGACCTGGCTGTGGTCCATCTATTGTTAGCCAACAGCTTTAGTGATGGGAATATGGATCAGTCAACCATGATAGATCAGGATTTCCTGACAGTTCTAAATCAATGAAAAATAATAATTAAAAATCAAAAAAAGTACAGTAGTTTTAAAAGCTATGGCAACAACCAAAAATACTTCAGATTTAAACAAAATGATTTTAGATTTAAGCAAAATCCAACTTTCAGGTAAAAATATACACTCTGTTAACAGGGTTTATTGGCGTTAATGGGCAAAATGAGTCAAAACAGCATCAAAGGGCTCACACACAAAGCAAAACTATTCAAAATACAATCCAAAATACATTGATTCACAAAAAATGGTGTGGGTTGACTTTTGGTGTACATATGTTTACTATGTGAATTGGTGACAAAATACACCCAAGCAAGGTGATTCATACCTCAAACCAAAAACAAAACACAATAGCAACTCACTATGTAAACAAAATCACTCACTCAGTGTGTGCAATGGATTGTAATCATGAATGATACCAAGGTATCTAAAATAAGACACAAGATCTGAAACATAAATTTTAAAAAAATTATGTTGGGTGTTTGAATTTGGCAGTAAAATATGGGAAAACGGGTGAAAATAATTTCAGGTATTATAAAATAGGTGTTGTAAAACCAAAAACAACTAATTAAGAAATAAAAAATCTATAATTGGGATATTGGGTGGGAAAACCTAAATTAAATAGCCATATTAAGATAAAAGAAAAAAATAAAATTAGGAAGTAGCTTAATTGAAATTTATTTAATATTTTATTAAATTTTAAGATGGAAGGAACATGACACCCGAGTACCAATGCATCCGCAGTTGCAGTTGCCCCGCAGGTCAACAAATAGAGTTAGTGCAACCCAAGTGCCTACTCAAGGAGGAGACAGGAGAGGAGAGTTCCATAGTTACGCTGCACTGACACAGCCAGTTCAAGGAGCACAAGCTGCTAGGGTGCAGAGCATCAACCCTTGGGTCCCCAAGCTGACCTGGAAGGCCACCAAGGTCACCACTACAAAGAAAGTTAGAAACAAGGAGGTAGAACTTACTTTGTATGTGTTTGAATTTTTTTACCGGCAAGAGTCAGTCCCGTCAGCCATGCTGGAGAAGGTGAAGCCTGTACTTGATACTAGCTACAAGCCCTACATCAGTGATGGAAATCAGGAAGAGGATGAGGAGCCTGAGCTCTTTAGAACTGATGAGGGACAGTTGGTGCTAAAGAAAGTTGCTGCATTTTACACCAAGGTGCCCATGCCCTGTGTTGTGCCCAATGCCAACAAGTTAATCCCCACCGCTAAAAAGCCCGCTCAGAAGCGCATCCCTGACATTAAACACATCATCCTGTTTAAGCTAATGCGTGAATTGGGCAATTACAAGGCGGCCACAGCCCTTGTTAGAGTGGATCCCAAGTACACTAGCAAGACCTTCAACAAGTTCATTAACACAGGTCAAGTCCTTGCCGCGGAGAAATCCTTGCACATTTCCACCATGCTCACCAAGGAGCACAAATGGGCAATCCACCAGTGGATCACCCAGGACTGCCATCTTGAACTGGCAAATATACAGGCAATGGTCAAGTCCACTTTTGGGGTTGAGGCTTCCATTTCCTTTTACTACCATCTACTGAAGAAGATGCACTTTTCCTGGAAAAAGCTTGGGGTATCTCTGTACAATCAGAATAGCCCAACCAACATTGAGACCCAGAAAAACTACACAGAGGTGTATGTTGCCCTCAAAGCCAAGGGGACAGTCAAATTTTACTATATTGACAAATTGGCATTTGTCTCGTCTATGCGCAATGCATATGGCTGTCCCCAAAGGCTCAAATGACAGGATGGCTTGGTGTGCTGCAGTCTGCGCCACAGCCTATTCAATGGTGGCTCTCCTTGGTCCAAAGGGGGTTGAGCTATACCAAATGATTTTGGGATCTCACAATAGCCGGACCTTCCTATCATTTATCTGATTAGTCCAGGAGCACCTGAGGTGCACAAGCCCTGGCTTCACCAACGTAATTGTGCTGGATAACGTTGGTCTCCACAAAGTGGTAGATATTCTTGCTGAATTTCCAACAATCAACACCAGCATTGCAGTGGGCCCCCAGCAATTGGCCACAGCAAATATGCACCTTCTCTTCCTCCCTGCCTATTTGCCCTTCCTAAATCCCATTAAGGAAGTCTTTGGGTGGCTCAAGCAAGTTGTCAAGCAAGGAAACCCAACTGGGACCAAAGACCTGTTTAATTTTCTGCAGGCTGGGATCCACACCCTCCCAGCTGAGACTGTGGCCAAATTCTATGGCCACGCTGATTTGTTTATTCCCGCGTGCCTAGCCAAACAGCCAATCAATTAAAGGCTTAGCTTGTCCAACTTTTTTATATTCTCTAATTTACTATTCAAGATTTATTAATTATCATTTTATATTTAGATGTTTTCAAGCCCACAGTTGTAAGGGCTGCTAATTCAAAAATAACAAGCCTGGGGATCAAACCCACAACTATTGCTGTAAAGCAAAAACGCAGGTGACCGTGCAAACCCGCTGGGGGATTTGAACCGCCC
This sequence comes from Entomophthora muscae, assembly GCA_014839935.2. NCBI lineage: Eukaryota > Fungi > Entomophthoromycota > Entomophthoromycetes > Entomophthorales > Entomophthoraceae > Entomophthora > Entomophthora muscae. The sequence goes on from QTSX02006412.1 coordinate 480,063, forward strand.
ACAAACCACCAGGGCGGACAAGAACCAACTTTTGAAAGAAAGAGCAGTTTAAATTCAATAATAACGACGGTAAGCAACAAGGCAATCAGGGCCAGTTTATTAACTGGCCCAGGGGGGCTAGCGGCCCCCAACGGTAGCGGAGCCACCAGCTCCAATGCTAAAAATGAGCTAGGTGGCTCCCTACTTAGAATAAATGATGTTTTCTGGGTCATTCAGCAGATCCAGTATCAACTGGGTTTGCTGAGTGATTTAGCATATAATCCTGTTTCTACCCAGTTTCCCAGTTCCAAATTCTCACCAGTTCAACAATCCAGTCCAGATCCCAGAGCCACCTTACAGCCAGTTCCACAGATTAATGCCACTTCACCCACTGATGTAATGAGACATCATCTGCAGGAAGATGATCCAGATCCTACTCCCAATCAAATAAATTCTGTTGAAGAAGAATCCCAAGCCAATGAAAACCCCACAATGCCTGCAGTTTACAACCACCTCATTGGGTCAAGAACAGAAGAAAGGTCACTCAGCCAGGAATATTCACCAGCAAGTGACAATCCTCCTACCCAGAAGCAATGCCAAACTGCCAATCAGCCACAGCCCCAAATGATTGAGCTGGGTATAATTAGCCACCAATCAGCTTCCAGCAATCCAGCTGATCCCAAGATGAAACCTGATGAGCCAAACCCAGGCCCCAGAACTTCCCCCAGCCATGAGTCAACCAATCAATCCAATGGCCCAAGCCCAGAGAACTTCCCTCTTCCAACCCAGTCCAAGAATTCCTCCTCCCCACCCAAAGTGCCTGTGACCAAAGGCTGGACTGCTAGAGCTCTCCAAGGAGCTGTCAGTAGTTGCTTCCAAAGAAGACCAGATGAGTGGTATAAAACCCACTTCCCTACAATTAAGTCAGACACAGACAACGTTAAATAAAGTGTATGGTCCACAGAGTAGTCTTTGCCTTCATACCCCATATACTATTATCACCTTGGACAATCCCTTATCAACCAATTCAGTCACCAGCATCACCACTAGTAGAAACAGTAGAACCCTTAGCCATGGACTACCAACCAAGGCCCAGCCCTGGATGAACCAGCAGCTTCAACCCTCCTCCTCCTCCTCCAACCCCACAACCTTCTGCTGAAGTCATTCCTTATGACCACAGCAGATATGGGATGGTCATTCTGACTGTCCTTAGTCTAGCTGAAGTTGTAGTACCTCACCTAGGAGCCTATTGCCCACTTGCAGCCAGAATGCTGTACATATCCCGCTCCTTGCCCTTTCTGTATTGGGCCTTGGTGTCAAGATATCCTGATGGTTGGACTCCTTCACAGTCTCCTTGGTTTGATGCTACACCTGGCCATGACAGCAATCACATTCAGCAGGACAATTAATGAAGGTTAGTAATTTATTTATAATCCTTTTTTATTGTGTCATCTAAGGGTATCCAAAACGCTTGATACTGGATTACACAAGCACATTAATATCACTTTTGGCAAATAAATATAAAAATCAAATTAAAAAAGTTAAATGTAAAGTGTGTAAATTAAAAGTAGATTTTATTGACATATATTATTATGCTTTTATTAAGACCTTCTCTGGGTATATTTTGCAAATCTTGTTTGCTAAAATAAGAATTAGAAAATTTTATTATAATAAAAATAATATAAATTGTAATGAAATTTATTGGAAGAGAGAATTTATTTAGAGCGCCTGTAGTGAGTTCTTCTGTATATACCCACCCCGCAATGGAAGTGGCACACAAACTCCACCGCCACACTGTGGTTGGTGGATACACCCTGGTTAAAATACTCCCACCTGCTGGTGAAAGGGAGTAGGGTCAAGTGCAAATGGAGGAGCAGCTTCTCTGGTGGGGCTGTAAACCCGTAGATACCGTCCAGGACCAGGGCGTCCTGGATGATATGATCCACTGAGTCATATCCAGGGGGGACCTTCTTTCCGTCCAGGGAGAGCCTGGCCTCGTCAATTCCTAGGAGGACTCTGTCAAGATCCTCTACGCTGGCGCCCATTCTGAAGTAGAAGAGATACCCCAGGTAAACCACCAGATGAAGCCTTTGCCCAGCAAAGGCTTCTGTAAACTTGCACAATTTATTGAAAACTGCACTGATTTTGTTTTCATGCTTGGTCTTTACAAAGGTCAGCTCCATGGCTGCAGGGACCCCCGTCTTGTTGGCACTCCATGCCAGACTGAAGTCAGCAAGGAGAAACTTTGTCTTCTTCACGGCTGTTGCATCTGCAATAGCCAATTTTCTCACCGCACGCCCAAAGATGTCCAACAGGTAAGAGAGCATGTGCTCCAAGGGATAGCAGAAGCAAGCAGCTGCATGGGCCTGGCCCATCTCTGGTACATTCTTGAATAGGAGAGATGCCAAGATGTCCCAAACAAGCTCAATTGAGTTTACACAGTAAACTCCATTGAGGACCACCGGGTCAATGCGGACCAATTGGGCATCCTTGTAGGCAGTAACTTCCCACTTGGATGCCCCCTTGGCATGCTTAAGTTCAGCCAACGCCTCCCACACATCAGAAAGGACCCATGGACCCTGTCTTCAAGCTCCTGCAAGACAGGGGGGACAGATAGAGTTGTTTTGCCACGTGAGTGGCAAAATTTGAATAGAAGGTAGGCAAGACAAAAGGAACCAGGACCCAGCAGAGTTCACCATCAATGTTCTCTAAAAAAGGTAAGTATTTGAAGTTGTTATTAATTTTATTTTTTAGATTACCTTTGCAGGTTTCCTCCTTGCTGGCGGCTTCAGCAGGCTTTGCCATTCTCAGTGCAAGTAATTGTGCTGGCAATTCAGTGTCCACGGTTCTTGCACGCTTTTCAGGTTTGAGATGTTCATACATCTCAGGGTTATCAACCCAGATGGACAGCACGGAGAATGCAAATGACTTGAATCAAAGGCCTTCCACAACGTGCTTCTGGACATTTAAAAGCTATTCAATTGTTGTTTTGGGGGTGTCTGGCATCGTGGCCATGACTGCCTTGGCAGACATCTTTTCAGTTTTTTCTCCTTCAAGGACGGCAGACTTAACTCTTGCTTTGACCTTGCGGTCAATCCCTTTAATTTCAGCAATTGCTGAGTTGAGATCCTTCAAAAGCTTCTCTAATCCTCTCATTGATTTTTTACTAACCTTTTCATATGTTTTATAGCTTTTGCCCCAATAAATTCTGTATTATTTTGATACTATTGTCTCTTTGTTTATCCTTTTTGTTTTCCCATTTACTACATTATCCCATCTTTTTACCCATTTTGTATATGTTTTACGCTCAACTCAATATGTGTTGTTTGCTTTGTGTTGGCATTGTTTCCTTAATTAGCATATTATTTTTGGTGCTTTGCACAGCCCCTTGTGAAAATATTAACAACAATTTGGTGATCAGCTAAATTTGAATTAGAAAATTATGTGTTAACTATTTTTAGATAAAGTTATTACTGATTCAAATTAAACCTTAATGATAAACTTTAAGCCAATCAGGAGCCAAGTGATAAAGTGATTGTTGACATAAAGGTTCATTCAATAATTCTTTGATGCATGTGCGCTAATTAATATGATTGGCTGGATCTTTTGCTATTGTACATCATTGTTGCTGTGGCAAGTTGTTGTGGGACTAGAGCTAACCCAGCAGCTGATTGGGCACTAAACCACCAACAATTTGCCACAGCGGCAATGGAGTACAATAGCAAAAGATCCAGCCAATCATATTAATTAGCGCACATGCATCAAAGATTTATTGAATAACCCTTTATGTCAACAATAAATTTATCACGTGGCTCCTGATTGGCTTAAAGTTTATCATTAAGGTTTTGAATTCAGATCAGTAACAACTTTATCTAAAAACAGTTAACACTATAATTTTCTAATTCAAATTTAGCTGATCACCAAATTGTTGTTAATATTTTCACAAGAGGCTGTGTTTGGGTACTAAAAATAAATGTGTTCTGGATCTAGATACACACCATAGTAAATATATGATTTTATAGAAATAAGATGAACATAAAGAATAAAACCAACTATAAACAAAGAGAACATAACAATTAAAATTCAAAATAAAGATAATATAAATAGAAAATGTTTGGTGACAGGGGGTTTATCGGGGTAGAGAAGAGTGATGCCTAGTAGGCAGAATAGTGCAGGAAGAAAGACATTGAGGAAGTGCTGGCCTGGGGGGTCTGGGATTGGGTGGGTGGGGCTGGAAGGTGGGGGTGGTGGTGGCGGGGGTAGGGGTAGGAGGATTGCGTGTGATGGCTGCCATATAATGCTTGTCATATTACTCGTCTGTCATTGGCTGGATGGGCTGGTAGGTGGCAGTGGCACAAGGTGGTAGGCGCTTGTCTTTCTGTGATTGGTTGACCATGTTCACATGAAAGACAATTTGGGTAAACAAGTCAGCCACCATTTGGCAGCCAATGAGAAAATTGTGGTCAAGGACCCCAAGATAGAGGTTGTTGAAAGCCTGAGGGTGGCGCTCCCGTTTTGTATCTCCAATATTAAAGAACACAACATCAGCCAGATTGATGTCAGTGTGGCCAGCTGGGTACACTGAGGCCTGGTGTCCGTGTTCCTGGATGGCCTCAAGGGCGGTGGATCTATCCTCTATCTGGTGGCTCAAGAAAACCCAGTACTTGGAATTTGAGCCATCCCAGGAGTCAAGTAATCCACCGAGGATGTGGCTGTATGAGTAGCCATCAATGAAATCTGGGTTTGTCTGATAGTAGACAAAACCCTTGGTTGAAACAGCCAGAAATTCACCAATAAGCGTCCCTTTCTTGACCTTCTTCCTTCTATTCTTGGTGGCGGCTTTTCCTTGCTCACCAAAATTGTTGAAAACTATTGATAGCTTATAATACAAGACAAACATGATGTCATCTGTTAGACTAGTCAAGCATCAGAACAGGGTTGATTAAATGTCTAGATCATATGGGAAATCCTCAGTGCCATCTCATTAGTTGCCGGGAAAATTGGTAAAAACCCATATGGAAGCCACCTTTCTGTGCATCCAGAGCTGCACCATGCGCTCAGAGACCCACATGTTATGGTGCACAAACTTTTTGCAGACCTGGGTTAGGGGAAGCTTGGGGTCCTGCTGGAGGAGGTCAAGCATTATTGGGTATGCCTCATTGATTTGGGACTTGGGGGCCTTCTTGGGCTTCTTGGCTGTTCTGATCAGATTCCCCCTGTTCATCAGGTTGTTAAATTCCCGCATGACAGTAGCTTGGGTAAATTGCAACTGGGTGGCAATTTGTTCCCAGGACAGACCCTGCAGGTTCAGTGCCACAATTTCCTGAAGAATTTGGGCAGTGATGATTCATTGCTTGGGGCGCTGGGCCAGGAGAGCTGAAGCCTGATTGGCTGTAGGGGGCAGGTTGTCTGGTGACAGAAAGTTGTCCCAAATCAAGGTTACCATCCTGATTGGTTGGTTGGCGGGCAGCTTGTGTGGGGGTGGGTAAAGGAGCAGGGACAGAGCTAGACGCTAAGTGACTCTCAAAAAAGTCAAAGCCATATGGGTTGGGGGTCAGTAACAGGTCAGCTTCCTTGTTACCCACCTCAAAGGCTTGGGTATAAACAGGTGTCTTCACGTTCTGAGCCTTGCCTCCATTGAAGCTGGTTTGGCTGCTATTGGCTTGGCTGCTGGCGCTGTCAAAGATGCTGCTAGTAAAAACCATTGTAAAAAACCTAGGATAAAATCACTAAAAGTAGAAATTTTAAAATTCAATGATTTATTTTATTATAATCTTGAGTCCATATTTGGAAGGTTCTCAAAACCATTTCATACAAATCTGGTGCCATGAAAATGAATAAAATGCCTCTATTCCTAAATTGGATAGCTGTTGATTGGCTTTTAAACTGTTATTTTTCTATTTTAGGATGCTCATACTACACATCTTGTGTGAGTTCATTTTGTTTTGTGCTTGTGAAATCTTGCTTCTATTTTGCTCAAATTGTGTTTCATTTTAGTCCTTCTGTTGGTGCCTCATATGAATCCTGATTGGATCATAATATACTCCAGAACAGCATCCATCCATTTCACTTGTTGCGTCAGTTCATTTTGTTTGTGGTTTGAACTACACTGCTTGATGTTTGATATAATTTTGTATGATGGGGTAGTGAAATTTTGTTTTTTGTTTGAAATTTCATTTATTAACTGAAATTTTATAAATTAATTGAATCCTGAATCTTGCGCAACTTGGATTTTGTTCAAATCTGAAAACATTTTGTTTAAATCTGAAGTATTTTTGGTTGTTGCCATAGCTTTTAAAACTACTGTATATAAAAATTATATGAGGAGTAGCAGGAATAGTAGTAGATTATAATTGCAAAAAATCATTATGTGGAATTTTTTATTGGAAGTTAAAAATTCAAAACAGTAAAGTGTTGAGTTTGGCACTGTTGATCAGCTGGAAAAAGCTGAATTCTTACTGTCAAGTTTCCCAGAGTCAAGCAGAAAAATCAAATTCACTATGTTTTTACATATAAAACTTGCTTAATTTTAAAAGGGGTTTGAAATTTAACCCAAAAGCAAGGCAGTTTTGTATGCTCAAAAATAAAAATACAACATAAGTTAAAAATAAATGAGTAGGAAGGTGTTTATTAGTGATTAAATTATACTGGGAGGAACTGTGAGTGAATTATTTACCATAGTGTTGGTTACAATGTTAAGAAACTCTCTGTACTAATCCCCAAGTTAAATTGCCAAGTAGATAGGTGTTGAGTGGCGCTCATAGTGTGTCACTTATTAATTTAGCCTTAATTCTGATCCTTTGATTAGTTAAATCCAAAACCAATTGTGTGAAAAGTGGATAGAGTCAAATAGATGAGGAGTCAAGTTTCTGTTTTTTTATAAATTACATATGAAATATATAAATAAATTGGGCTTAATTTATGTGTCATCACTTAAGCCACAAACCTGAAAATGACATAGGTTAAAACAAGTGGGGTATTTGATTAATATTTATACCACTAAATACAGTATAGTGGTGCTTGGGAGCTTAATCAACAACTATGGACACTAATAATAAAAATATAATAGTAAATAGCAAATTTTATATAATTGCATATGTATTTTATTAATGAAATTAGGATTTGGCTTAAAAAGTGTCAAACTGGTCACTTTTGCTTTTAGGGTGTCAAAAACAGGGGTTTTTATTTTTATTAGTAAATTCACTTATAAATTGCACCTTAAATTGGTCTTTCAGCTAACTGATTTATTTAATGGAGTCAAATTTGAGTAAATTTAACCTTAGTTTTTGGTTTCAAACCCCTAAATTACTAGTAAAAATTAGCTTAAAATCAGTTAAGACAAAAATACTAATGGATTTGCATATGCGGCACTTGACTCCCTGGTACTTGACAAATTGTCAAGTACCAGGGAGTCTGACAGGTTATTGGAATAATCTGGTAGACTTGATCATCATTCTCCTGGCTGATTGGATAAGGACAACCAATCACCATAAAGCTATTGAGCCCCAGAAAGTATCAACTGAGCTCATTCCTGACTTTGGGTAATCAGTACTCTAACAATTACCTCAAAGATTGATCCTGATTCAATACTGAACTTCCCATTAGATTGAGCCTAAATCATTAAGCTTGATGATTACTAATTATAATAACAGAAAATGCCTCAGCCAATAAGACTGAGGGTCCCTGAATAATAATGCAGGGCACTATGCTGCCAAACATTTGCATCTGAAGACGCTTTGGGACTTACAATCAATATGTAAGGTCAATTGGAAGAATACTGCATGATGTGAAAACCCAATTGACAGGGTGACCAAACTTGCATATGTATGAACTACAAACAGGATGCTGCCAATACACTGATAAGATAATATGAGGTCTGGTAATCCATTGAAGTCCTATGCCAGACCAGCATGGCTGCCTAACTCTGGGGGCTGAAATTAGCAGTCTGGGGAACAGATAGACTGACTAGCAAGATTTGGAAGCGTCAGATAACAATATGGCAAGAGGGCTTATCCACCCTATATAAGGTGCTCTCCTGACCAGATATTGGGCAAGATATTTCACCTTTAAATATGGAGATTGAAGATCTCTATTGTTGTATCACTACTAGCCAACACCTAGTAGTCAGAAGAATCCAAATAAAGTGCACCACCATCTATTTGCAGACCAGTGATATTTTTCCTACAGACTTGGAACACCGCCAGGCTATAGCTATACCCTAGACCCAATTGGTAGCCAAATATTGTCTTCATACAATCTATTATCAACATTCCTAATACAATGAATAATAAAGATCTTTCTTTAAGACCACAAAATCTTGACAGAGTCAAACTTACCACAGTTGCCCATAACATTAAAGACTATTTTTAAAGTCTTATTAAAAATAAAACAAATAAATTATAAAAAGATTAAAGCCAGTAATTCTATTTTATTTGATTAGCTTGGAAGAAAGGGCTTTGGAGATGAAGGACTCAGAGTGCTTGTAAAAAGCTGCCACCACATCAGGTAGCATCAAGAATTGACTGACCTCAAGAATATTGAAGGGATCCTTGGTTTCCTGAGAGAGGCTTTTTTATCTTATTTTTGATCCACCCAAACACTTTCTTGATAGAATTAATAAATGAAGAATATGGCAGGAAGAAAAAGAGGCTCATTGGGCAGTCAGCAAGGCAATGGCTGAAAGAGTGGCTATTTTTATCTATGGGGAGAGCTCAGACACAACCAAATCCACTTTAAAGAGCCCAAAATTGTTGAGCACAATGATGTTAGTTGTGTCACAATAATTAATTCACAGGTAATTCTTGGCAACTAGGGAAAAATCAAGGAATGTCCTGCTATTGGTGAACCCTTAATAATCTGATATTGGTCTAAACCACAGGGATCAAGAAGCACAACCATATAATATGTTTGGGAACAGATAGTTGCACATCATACTGCACCATCATTAGACCTCTTCTCACCCCAACCATGCCTAGCTCTGAGTGAGGAGAAAAACAATGATTTATTTATGTTGAAGAATTGAACATTGCCTGACTGTTTTAGGGCTGAATAAATTTTGGGGCAAATGAAGGGATCCTCAATTGCCTTTTTGCTGTTTCTATTGTATGAAGAAACACCCAACACCTTTCAAAAGAAGCCCAGATTAACCCTTGTTTTTTACACAAGAGTATTAGAAGCAGAAAGTTCAAACTCTGTGGCCAGCATTGATTGAACAGAGAGAGAATCCAGATTGCAATCCTGGGCTATCCACTGTTTGATTGGGTCAAAATGCACAGACTGCAAGAGTTTTGGCTGCTGTTTTGCCTTTGGGTTTTTGGCAATTTGACCAGGGTCACTGTATTTGGTGTTGAGTTGTTTAAAATATCTGGTTATTACACCAAATTGGGACGCAATATTCCAAACTTCCATTCTTCTGTTTAGGCAATTGAGATGATCTTCACAATCACTATCCAACAATTGACACCTACTGTTGCAACTGAACCAATGAGGATTCAGTATTTGAGTTGGGGAAGACAACAGTCTAATAGAAAGGACAAGAATGAATAGAATAAGGTATTGCTTATTGTAGAATATTGCAATTAATATACCATATAGGGAAAGCCACAAGGCCACAAGGGGGTGGCATAGTGGTGTGTTCCATGTGTCAAGATTTCTGGATCTTGAAGAAGAAGAGAGATTATTTTTATTAGGTGAGTTAATCATGTTGGGATGAGATATCTGTATGAAGACAGATGTGCTTCTATTGGTGTGGATGGTGTGTGCAACAGGCTGTGTTCTGATGCTGATTGATTCAAATGATGTGGAAGTCCTGTGGTCCTTTGAAGATGCAACACTGTCAGTGGTGGTTTGGCAGGAATTTGCAAGTATCAATAAGTCGCTCTTATTGTACTTTGACACCACTACTATTTGGAATAGTAGTAATGTTGATTGTTAATTTTTTGTCTGCCTTCCAAGTGATCTTAGAAGGACCCTTTATAGTTGACAGCTAGCATCCAAACTGGCGTCTAGCTGTGGAAAACTCTTACTAGCTAGCCTATCATCCCCAAGCTACTAGTTTCACCCCCTAGAGTTGGATCCCAAAACATGAATAAGGTTTGAGATGAGGTAATATTCCAGGCTGCTGATTTCTCCTCTTCAGCCTAGATATACCTTGACTTACTTGTAGCAAACTAAGTTGACACCCAATTTGGCCGACCTGCCCTTGTGCTTGGTATAATGTGTAAAATTTGCACAGGCGGTCTTCTGTCTCACTTCTTGATGAAACAGGATGTTGTAATTCCCCGTCCCTATTTAGAATCTGGAATCCTTAGCATCTAATTATAGAAGCTTCTGGATTGGCCCGTGACCTGAGACCTGGGATGTCTCAGGTGTCTTCTGACTTGGAAACTATATCAATATTATTATAGTTTCTCTGTATTCCGGAATAGCTGTGTCACTTTGGCTGTGTCCCATCTGATGTCAACCCACAGCTTCAGTGATAGGGATAAGGATCAGTCAACCCTAATAGATCAGGATTTCCTGACACCATGTAAGGTTCAAAGCCAAGGAATAACTTGTGCGGGGATCAGAAGGTCAAATTGGTAGCGCTCCTAATTAGGAGGAAGTGCCTGTCATTTTACATTGCCATCAGATTGGTTCATGTTGTTAGACACGTCAAGGGGTGACTCATTGAGAGCCCCCTGTGTATTTTAAGATATGTTAGCGGGCAAGTCTGGAAACTTGGTTGCAACACCCCCTTGCCCCCTGTTTGCTGTCAGACACCAGAATCAGAGTCTGCGTAAGATCTGAGAAGGTCTGCACAAACAAACTTTGTGTGGGGATAGCGTGGCAGGGGCGCAAGAAATCATGGTGGAGCTTCTTGGTATTCCCTTGGGCATCTTTGAGTTGATAGGTGTGGTTATCATAGACTGCAGCTATCTTGAAGGGCCCTAGGTGATTGGGTTAAAATTTGGCTGAATTAGGGTTGAGGGTGCAGACAGGGTCACCTACAGCATATCTTGCCTCAAGGTGTTTTGTCCCTCCTTCAATTTGCTTGTGTTCAATCTCTTGGGCCTTGTAACACCATTGATTCAGGGATGTAGTTGTCAACAGGGGGGTTTCCCGGGAACTGTAGACCATAACTTCCCTTGTTCAACTCCCATCAAACTGTCAGGTGTTCCAAAAGCCAGGGTGCTGGGGCTGAACCTGGTGCCCCTATTAATCCTTGCTCTCAAAATAAGTAGAGCAGTAGGCAGGTGTTCAGTCCATGTGGTATTTGGGTGTTCATGTGAGAGCTTGGCAATCAATTGAACCAGTGAGCCATTTAATTGCTCTACGTGTCCATTGGCTTGTGGATGGTATGGGGGTGGCGGTGGAGTTAGTTGTTGCCCAGGTTCTGGCCAACAGGTGAAGTAGTCAATGGCAGTTATGATGTATTTATTTCCCAGTCTGTCTTTGGAGAGGGGTTATACAATGTCAAGGCCCACTATTTGAAGGGTTCCATTGCTTTGATGGGCAGGACAGACTTTGGGGGTGCAGGTTTAGACGTATTCTTTTTGCACAGCACCCATGTTTTGAGGAGATCCAAGATGTCTTGACGCATACGCGGCCACCAAATCTTACACTTCATGATTTCAAAGAGGGTACATCCTCTGATATGACCTAAGGTGCAGTGGTAATGCAGTATGGTGTCACCTTGTTGTGTGGTGGGGATGCAAGGCGTCTTCTCACCTGTCTCTGCCCAGCGGCAGACATTGCCAGCATCCGTGGTGAACTGACTTTTGTTGTCCTTCAGCTTGGAGATGGTTACTGAGTTAAGGCCTTCATAACAAGTTGCTTCAGGGCAGAGGTACAACATTGGCCAATCTGGATCCAAGCTGTCATCCCCGGTGTTGGATGCTACGTAGAGGCATGAGAAGACGTCAGCTGTGATAAGTTCCTTCCCAGGCTTGTACTTGATGCGCAACTGATAGGGGGATAGGCGCTTGACCCAGCCTGCTTGGCGGCGTGTCAAGTGGGACTGTGTGTTGAAGTACTCAAGTGACTTGTGATCTTTCAGGACGTAGGGTGAAAAGGTAGCCCCTCCCAGGTAACAGCACCACTTATTGACGCAGTGCACAATTGCTACTAATTCTTTATCATGAATGGGGTAATGTTGTTCCAAGTCAGTAAGCTTCCTGGACTCATATACCATGGGAAGGAAGGTGCCATTGTCAGTTTCTACCCGTAGCACGCCCCCTATGGCTCTGTCAGAGGCGTCAGTCTCAAGTTTGTATTGGTGGTTCCAATTGGGGAACTGCAATACAGGTGCAGTTGTAAGTCTCTGCTTCAACGTCTCAAAGGCTTGATCTCTGACAGGGATCCAATGGAAGCACTGTTTGGGGTTGAGGAGTTCAGTGAGAGGTGCAATTAGTGACCCGCAATTGGGAATTAACTTGCGCATGTAGGCAACCACACCTAAGAAGGTACACACCTGGCCCACATCAGTGAGAGGCAGCATGCTGGTGATTGCCTTGATTTTGGCAGGGTCAGGCTTTATCCCTTGGGAAGAGATGGTGTGCCCAAGAAACAGCAACTCTGACTTGAGGAACTCACATTTGGAGGGTTTAGCTTTTAGCTGATTTTTCTGAAGGGTGTTGAGGACAGCACAGAGGTGTTGGAGGTGCGTGGTTTGATCTTGACATAAGACAATAATGTTGTCAAGGTACACAACCACACATTTTACAATCAGTTCCTCAAATGATTTTTCATCAACATAGCAAAGGTGGAAAGAGCGTTAGTCATTCTAAAGTTCATGACCTGAAACTCAAACAACCCGTACTGTGTGTGGAAGACAGTTTTTGCCTCATCCCCTGGTGCAATGCAGACCTGAATGTACCCCGCAGTGAGATCAATCTTGCTAAAGACCTTTGCACCTGTGAGTGTGTCAAACAGGTTGTCAATCAACAGCAGGGGGCACTTATTCTTAACAGTCACCTCATTTAAGGCACAATAATATGTGACCAGGCAAAGGGATCCATCCTTCTTGGCTACAAAGAAGACAGCTGCCCCGTATGGAGAGAGCAAGGGGAAAATGAAGCCCTTGTCAAGTGTGTCCACAAGGTGCTGATAGAGGGTCTCATCTTCTTTGGGTGTAAGACAATATAATGGGTGTGCCTTAGGTAGCAAACCTTGGAGTTGTACAGCGTGCTGGATCTCTCAAGGGGGAGGTAGTTGGTCCAGCGTTTTGCTGAAGATATCCTTGTACTCCTTGAGGAGTGCAGCAAGTGCTGGTGGGGGTGAAGTGGTCAAGGGAGGGGCCGCAGGTGGTTCTGCGCAGATAACTTCAACTGAACATTGGTTGAAGTCTAGTTTCCTCCTTGAAGTTGTATGAGCCTGTCTCTGTTATTCTAAAAAGCACAGTATTGTGGAGTAGCTTGCTCATTTCAACAGGATAGATCTGGAGGCCCACCCCATTATGGTTAAGTGTGATGACAGAGGTATCTCAGTCAATGTAGGGACAGTTGTGCCAAAGCCAGTTGAGGCCAGTAATTACGTTGTGGCTGAGCCCTGCCATGATTGGCCCAGAGAGCTTAATCTGGATGTTCCCCATTCTTACAGAGAAGGGTACCATCTCATGGGTAATTGCAACTCTACGGGAGTCAGCTACTTGTACTGCCTTGAACCTGCTAGGCACTTGGTCCAATTGTTGGAAGTCAGCAAACGCCTGGTCCATCATAGTGTGGTTGGCCCCAGTTTCTACCAATAGTCTGTGGGTATTCCCACAAAAACAGAAGGGATATGCTAAGCAGGTGACTTTATTTGAAGAGTGGCTTGCTTAAAGTACGGGGTCATCACTATGGACCTGGAAGACGTCAAGGGTTTTGACCTTGTATATACTGTAGTTGCAGGGATTATTTGCAAGCAGGGATTGAGAGGAAGGGTCAAGTGGGGTTATAGAACCTCTCGTAATTACAACCCCCAGGCTTTTCCCTGGTCCTCAATTTGTGCTAGCTGGAGTTCCCCCTTGTGGGGGCATCTGATTCCATTCTCCTGCTGGCGGGGCTGGCAGCAGCCTACTTGGTTGTGGCCACTGCCAGGTGTTGTGTGAGGTTGAGGTGGAGCGTCACTAGTACAGTGGAAGCCCATCAAGGCCTGATTGTTGGCCTCCACAATGACCTTGTAGCAGTCATTAATGGAGGTGTAATGACCCACAGGGACCCACTTACAGATATGGGGCTTGAGCCCATTGACTATTAGGGTCAGAAGCATGGCATTCTTGCCAGTTACAGCTTTAGGGGTGGCAGCAAGGTACTTGGGAATGGACCCAGTCTGTTTAATTTCTAAAAGAGGAGTTCTCACCACAATAGGCAAGAAGGTTTTGCTGTAGCGGGATCTTGCAGCATCCTGAAATGCCACCCAGGTGACTTCAATTTCCTGACTGGCCCAGTTGGTAAACCATACAGCGGCGGGCCCTGTGAGGCTCCCAGACGCAGTGACAACCCACATGGGGTCATGGACCTGGCAGATACAAAGGCGGATCTTGGTGGATTGAAGCCAACTGACAATGTTGGCTCCTTAAACTCCACCCGCAAAGGATTCCAGATGAAGATTGAGCATACATTGTGAAAGGTCTGACTGGGGAGGGGTGACTCTGGTGTCACACTGCCCAAGGCGGAGTCAATTATACACACTCATAAGGTCTAGCTGGTCTTGGTAAATAACATACCCGTCGGGGATGTCCCCCTTGGGAATTGGCAGGAATGTTTATTGATGGGGAGTAGCCATACGGCCTGTACTCTGTCACTATTAGGGGGATTTTTGTTTTAGGTAGGTTGTGAACCTATTGCTGCTACCACTGTTGCAACTGAACCAATGAGGATTCAGTATTTGAGTTGGGGAAGACAACAGTCCAATAAAAAGAACAAGAATGAATAGAATAAGGTATTGTTTATTGTAGAATATTGCAATTAATATACCATATGGGGAAAGCCACAAGGCCACAAGGGGGTGGCATAGTGGCATGTTCTATGTAAGGTTTAAAGCCAAGGAATAACTTGTATGGGGATCAGAAGGTCAAATTGGTAGCGCTCCTAATTAGGAGGAAGTGCCTGCCATTTGACATTGCCATCAGATTGGTTCATGTTGTTAGACACTTCAAGGGGTGACTCATTGAGCGCCCCTGTGTATCATAAGATACATTAGTGGGCAAGTATGGAAACTTGGTTGCAACACTACCCTTGGCAGTATCACAGCATCCAAGTTATTGGGCTCAACATATGGGATGAGGACTTTTGTTTAGAAGGTGAGATCACTTTTTCTTGCAGTGATGCTGTCAATTGTGAAATATATCACAGGCGCAGATGACTCTTCAGTAATGACCAATGAATCATAAGATGTATCAAAAACACAGGGGATGAACTGAACACTCTGGGATCCAGAGTGCAGGGCCGTGTTACAACTGGGTACACAGTGGCAGTGTATGTAATCTCATTGTTCCCAACAGCCTTGGGATATGAGACTTTGGTGGCAGGCTGTGAGAGTGACTTATGTCTAGGATTAAAGCTACTGTTGCTGGCTTGTGATGCATGAGGTGGTTGGCTGGCACTGGTGCTTATGCCTTAGCAGCCCTGTTTATTGGTCTCAGCGTGCTCAATTTGTGTTCTAGGTCTATTCCTGGACCCTCTAGGGTGCCCTCAAGGACAGGCTGCTCCGTGGCCTGTTGCAGGAGCTAGTTGGGAATGGGATAGTCTGTCCATAAAAAGAAAATAAAAATATACAGTAGTTTTCAAACCTATTGAGATAAATGTATATTATTCAGTTTAGAACACATGGACTCAGTCATAAAACAAATTTCAACTGGAACCATTTGAAGGTTAATTTACTCAATAAAGCTTTCATTTATCTAGGGCCAGAAAACAAAAATAGTCAATAATACAACAAAAATAGAGTCAAATACTGAATTCTGAAAATGAGATAGCAAACACATGAAACTCAAATTCATAACACACACAATCCAGTCACTTGCTGAAACATTCTACATCAAATTTGATTATGTGTGTGGCAAATATTATACAAACAGAGAACACATGAGGTCCAGTCACAAAAGTGATGAACTCAAAAACAAAACAACTCATTTTTTTAAAAAATATTGATTATTTTTGGGACTCAAATTGAAATAGTGGATTTCAGGTGTGATTCCACCAAAATCTATTCAGGGAACCAACACATTATTTTAAATGTACATGCTTTTAAATTTGGACATTTATGTCTGAGAGAATGTCTCAAATAGGAGCACTCATTTAAATAAAATTAATTTTCTAGAAATAATTTTTTGCTTTTCTGTTTTAATATAATTTTTATTGCTTTTTATTAGTATTAGTTTTTCAAGTGAAAGTAACACTTAATGAAATAAGCCTGTTGAAAATAGGAGATGTCTTTGTTTGCAAATTGCATGCCAACTTGTTGTCAATCTAGCACCAGACCACTGGGTTCTCTGGTGCTAGATTGACCACAAGTTGGCGTGCCAATTTGAGAACAAAGACATGTCCTATTTTTAATAGGCTTATTTCATTAAGTTAAACTGGGTGCAATAACTGAGGCGTGTCTGGTCTGAGCCAATCACAAAAGCACAACATGTATACCAATTCTGATTGGCTCTGTTGTTAGGATGTGTCCATTTTGGCATAAAAATAAAATAAAATTAAAACATTTTATCTATATAATTTATTTATTTTAATCTTTATCTCTCCATATATAGTAGTATGAAACCTTGTAGTCACTACTATTTATTTTGAATTAGATTTTAAGATTTCTATATTAATTATTTTTGGTTGTAAATGTGCACTGTTGATCATGAGTTTGGATAAATTTGATTTTTTTATTGATTCTAATCCCAAAACAGACACTCAGAATATTTATTTCCTTTTTGTATTCTAGATTTCATTCTTAATTAGGACAAGTTGGTAACAGTATTATAGATTTATTCATGCATTTTGATATTCAATATTTACGTTGTCTGTTTCAGTTGCTATTGAGGCTTGTTGTTGGATCAAGTTTGTAACTTTTGTGACTGAGTTTCATATGTTCACCAAAAACATAATAAAAATAGTAGATGTGTTCTGTTGTCAGGATTGAAAATTCTTCCCCCTGGAAACCTAGGCCCAAGAGTGGGATTCAAACCCTGATACTGGATTCCTGCAGGCTGCTGGTCCCATGGACCAAGGGCCTGCCCACCCGCGTTTTCCTGAGACTGAGCCTCCACAAGCTGAAGCCCCTGCTAAGCCCCAAAGTCAGAATACCAGCGCAGGTTTGACTATAGTGATGCATGAGGAGGAGCTTCTCAAATTGCCTAATGAAGGCAGAGAAAGCTCCTCTGTGAACTTCATGAACTTGAAGTCCTCTTGGGTACCCAATCAGATTCAATTGCCAAAGGAAAACATGGGCTTTAGGCCTGACCCTGTGATCACAGCCCAAAATCAAGAAAATTGAGTGACTAATTTGGACATTCCAACCAATGAGAGAACACCCACCTGAGGTGCCATTTCACTGCTCCTGCACCCGGGCTTCCTGGCTACCTGCCCACATTTTCCCCAATATTTTGATGAAGCCCTTATGAAGAATACTAAGTTTAGAGGCGGGATGCTATATATGCATATAGATTTTGCACTCAAACCTTATCACTATTTTTGAATAAAGGATATATTATTTTGGCTTACCCAGCTACTGCCTTATTTTTTATTTGCCATCTATCAATTCAGTACAAGATCTCCCAGTCCTCCTGCCCATCTGCCTACAGATTTCTGTCCTCCAGGTGTTTCCTTTGGCCCCGTCCACTTCACAGATTATTCTTTGAAGCCTGAATATAAGGACTACACCCGGGAGAAAATAATTGAACTAGATCCTTTGGCCTTCATACAATCTGCAGTTAGATACAACTGTCAAGGCCTGTGGATATTCTCAACACCCAAATTGTTTAGAGGAAATTTCATTACCTTCCTGCTTACAACCTCCACATGAAACCACCTGTGACCCCCAAGCCTATGCCCACCTCCTTGTCTGACCTCCCAACTGACCACACAGGCAAGCTATTTGGGATTTTGTACATCACCCTCACAGGGGTGATTGACACTATAATCCCGACTGCTGGCCTGTGGTCCTGGGTGGGGAAGTCCTTCTCCTACCTTTTTAAGTTAGCTCCTCTCTTGTGGTGGGCTCTACCTGTAAAAACCCTGGCCTGAATTAACCCAGAAAACAACAGGCCGGCCGCCCAAGACTGAATCCCTGGCATCTGTGACTGAAACTCATGTGTTTTAGTGTTTGGTACACTTGTTATTGAATTGTTAAGCATTTGTCCCCAGTTTGAATAGGTTGGTGTATGATTGGACATTCACGCCAAATAGCACTCATTTTCTGTAAAATTATCTTCTATTTAGATCTAACAAGTTGAAATTTGTTTTGTGACTGAGTCCATGTATTATAAACTGAATAAATATACGTTTATCTCAACAGGTTTGAAAAATACTGTCTATTTTATATTAGACATGTGTTTTATTTAGATTTTTAGATTTATTTTTGGGTTGTTGTTTTCTCTATATTTAGCCTTAAATAGCAACATAGTTTGGTATTAGTGATTTGAAGCATAGGATATTTTACTAAAGCCCATTTTAGAAAATTATGCATTTTAATTGATTTTTTTGTCTAAACATGGTTATCAGAATTAAAATTTTCATTTGCAGTTGGCCAAAGTGAAGCTTCACTATAAGGTCTGAAGGCTTGAGATAAATTATTGTAAACTAAAGCCTTTAAACCAAGAATGTTTATATTTGTCAAATATAGAAAGGTAGGCAAGGTTTGTAACAATAACTAGACAAAGGCTTCTAAAAGCTTATATGAATTAAAGTAGGGGCTAAGAAAATTTATTAATCCTACAGTAGTTTTAAAAGCTATGGCAACAAGCAAAATGAACTCAGATTTAAACAAAATCCAAGTTGCGCAAGATTCAGGATTCAATTAATTTATAAAATTTCAGTTAATAAATGAAGTGTCAAACCAAAAACGAAATTTCACTTGCCCATTATACAAAATTATATCAAACATCAAGTGGTGAAGTTCAAACCACAAACAAAATGAACTGACACAACAACTGAAATGGATGGATGCTATTCTGGAGTATGTTATAATCCAATCAGGATTCATATGAGACACCAACAGAAGGACCAAAATGAAACAAAATCTGAGTACTCTAGAAGCAATAATACACAAACACAAAACAAAATGAACTCACACAAGATGTGTAGTATGAGCAGCCTAAAATAGAAAAATAACAGTATAACAGCCAATCAACAGCTATCCAATTTAGGAATAGAGGCATTTTATTCATTTTAATGGATCCTCATTTGTATGGAATGGTTTTGAGAACCTTCCAAATATGGACTCAAGATTATAATAAAATAAATCATTGAATTTTAAAATTTCTACTTTTAGTGATTTTATCCTAGGTTTTGTTTCAATATGGTTTTCAATAGCAACATCTTCAACTGCGCCAGCAGCCAAGCCAGCAGCAGTCAAGCCAGCTTCAATGGAGGCAAGGCTCAGAACGTGGAGGCACCCGTTTATACCCAAGCCTTTGAGGTGAGTAAGAGGAAGCTGACCTGTTACTGTCCCCCGACCCATATGGCTTTAACTTGTTTGAGAGTCACTTTGTGTCTAGTGCTGCCCCCTCTCCCACACCCACCCCTGCACAAGCTGCCCATCAACTAACCAATCAGGATGGCAACCTCAATTTGGAACAACTTTCCACCATTGCCTAACCTGCCTCTCCCTCAGCCAATCAGGCTTCAGCTCCCGCAACCCAGCGCCCCAAGCAACAAATCATCACCGCCCAGATTCTTCAGGAAATTGTGGCACTCAACCTGCAGGGTCTATCCTAGGATCAGATCACTAACCAATTGCAATTTACCTGAGCTACTGTCATGCAGGAATTCAATAGCATGATTAACAGGGGGAATCAGATCAGGGCGGCCAAGAAGCCCAAGAAGGCCTAAGAGTCCCAGATAACTGATGCATACCCAATAAAGCTTGACCTCCTCCAGCAGGACCCCAAGCTTCCCTTGACCCAGGTCCGGAAGCAACTTGCTCACCATGGCATTTGGGTGTCTGAGCGCATGGTGCAGCTCTGGATGTATGGGAAGGTAGCTTCTGTACAGGTTCTTACCAATTTTGCCGGCAACCAATGGGATGGCGCTGAGGATTCCCCATATGATCCCGCCATTGAATCCACCCTGGTCTGTTGCTTAACTAGTCTGTCAGATGATGTCATTTTCATCTCCTACTACAAGCTATTGTTAGCTTTTGATGACTTTGGTGAGCAAGGAAGAGCCGCCACTCAAAAAAGAAGGAAGAAGGTCAAGAAGGGGACGTTTATTGGTGCATTTCTGGCTGTGTCGGCCAAGGGTTTTGTCTATTATTGGACAAACCCTGATTTTGTCGATGGGTACTCTTACGGCCACATCCTTGGTGGATTGCTTGACTCCTGGGATGGCTCAAATTCCAAATACTGGGTTTTCTTGAGCCACCAGATGGAGGGAAGCTTCACTGCCCTCAAGGCCATCCAGGGACGCGGGCACCAGGCCTCAGTCTACCCTGCCAGCCATGCCAACGCCCTTTTGGGAGATGTTGTCTTCTTTAACATGGGGTCCACACTGCAGGAGCGCCGCCCTCAGGCTTTCAACAACCTCTATCTTGGGGTCTTTGATCACAATTTTCTCTTTGGTTGCCAAATGGTGGCTGACTTGTTCACGCAAATGGTTTTCCATGTGAACACAGGCAGCCAATCATGTAAGGATAAGCGCCTTCCACCTTGGGCCACTGTCACTTACCAGCCCATCCAGCCAATGACTGATGAGGAGTACAACAAGCGGTATATGGCGGCCATCACGCGAAATCCTCCTGCCTCCACCCCCACCACCAACACCCCTAACCCACAAGCCCAACCCAACCCACCCAATCCCAGACCCCCCAGGCCAGCACTGCCTCTACATCTTCCTTCCTGCGTTATTCTGCCTCCTAGGCATCACTCCCCCCACCTCAATAAACCCCCTGTCACCAAACATTTTATATTTATATTATCTTTATTTTGATTTCAATTGTTCATGTTCTCTTTGTTAATAGTTGGTTTTATTCTTTATGTTCAGCTTATTTCTATAAAATCATATATTAACTATGGTGTGTATCTAGATCCTGAACACAGTTATTTTTAGCACCAAACCACAGCCCCTTGTGAAAACATTAACAACAACTTGGTGATCAGCTAAATTTGAATTAGAAAATTATAGTGTTAACTGTTTTTAGATAAAGTTGTTACTGATCTGAATTCAAAACCTTAATGATAAACTTTAACCCAATCAGGAGCTGAGTGATAAAGTGATTGTTGTGACATAAAGGGTCATTCAATAATTCTTTGATGCATGTGCGCTAATTAATATGATTGGCTGGATGTTTTGCCATTGTACGCCATTGCCACTGTGGCAAGTTGTTGATGGACTAGTGCCCAATCAGCCGCTAAGTTAACACTAGTCCATCAACAACTTGCCACAGCGGCAATGGCGTACAATGGCAAAACATCCAGCCAATCATATTCATTAGCGCACATGCATCAAAGAATTATTGAATGACCCTTTATGTTACAACAATCACTTTATCACTCAGCTCCTGATTGGGTTAAAGTTTATCATTAAGGTTTTGAATTCAGATCAGTAACAACTTTATCTAAAAACAGTTAACACTATAATTTTCTAATTCAAATTTAGCTGATCACCAAGTTGTTGTTAATATTTTCACAAGGGGCTGTGTCAAGCGCCAAAAATAATATGGTAACCAGGGAAACAATGCCACACAAAGCAAACGACACATATTGAGATGTATGTAAAACATATACTAAATGGGTAAAAAGATGGGATAATGTAGTAAATGAGAAAACAAAAAGGAATAAACAAAGAGGCAATTGTATCAAAATAATACAGAATTTATTGGGACAAAAGCTATAAAAACATATGAAAAGGTTAGTAAAAAATCAATGAGCAAATTGGAAAAACTTCTAAGAGACCTTGACTTGGCAATTGCCAAAATCAAAGAAATTGACCTCAAGGTCAGAGAAAAGGTGAAGTCTTCTGTCCTTGAAGGGGACAAAATCAAAAAGGTGTCCGCCAAGTCACTCATGACCAAAATACCAGACACACCTGAGAAGACAATAGAGCGCCTACTCAACATTCAGAAGACAGTGGTTGAAGGCTTGCAATTCAAGTCCTTTGCACTCTCTGCACTGTCTGTCTGGACGGACGACCCTGAGATGTATGCACATCTCAAACCCGCCAAGAGGGCCTACAAGGAGGACACTGAGACACCCGCACAGCTGCTTGCGCCAAGGATGGCAAAGCCTGCCAAAGCCGCCGGCAAAGAAGAAACCCAAGAAGGTAACCTAAGAAAATAAATTTAATAAAAATTCATAAATACTTACCTTTTTTAGAAGAAGTTGATGATAAACTCTGCCGGGTCCTGGTTCCTTTTCCCCCCACATTCTACTCAAATTTTGCCACTCACGTGGCAAAGCAGCTTTTCCTGTCCCCCCTGTCTTGCGGGAGCTCAAAGATAGGATTCACGGTTAGGGCTGCTTTGGCCAAGCCCCGGGCAGCCACAGCCAGTTTCTAGCTCTGAGTCACTCCTAAAAAAGATTTATTTAAAAAGATTTAAATATTTAGTGTTTCTGTTTTGATTGTAGCTGCCCAGAGCCAAAAGCTGGCCAGGGCTGAGCCAAAGCATCCCTATTCACGGTGCATTCCCAATGTCCAGGGAGGCATTGGCTGGGCTAATGAATGAAGAGGGGGCATCTGAGTGGGCAGTTACTGCCTACAAGGATGCTCAACTGGTCCGCCTGGACCCAATTAACCTCAGTGGAGTTTACTGTGTAAACTCCTTTGAGCTTGTTTGGGACGTCCTGGCAACGCTCCCATTCAAGAATATACCGGAGATGGGCCAGGACCATGCAGCTGCTTGCTTCTGCTTCCTGGTGGAGCACACCCTGTCCTACTTGCTGGAGAACTTCAGGCGCGTGGTAGAAAAACTGGCTGTTGCGGATGCAACAGCCGTGAAGAAGACTAAAATCCTCCTGGCGGACTTTGGGATGGCCTGGAGTGCAGACAAGACGGGGGTCCCAGAAGCTATGGATCTTACCTTCAGCAAAACAAAACATGAGAAAAAAATAAGCGCAGTATACAATAAATTATGCAAGTTTACGGAAGCCTTTGCTGGGCAAAGGCTTCACTTGGTGGTTTACCTGGGGTTCCTGTTTTACTTCAGAATGAGCGCCAGCGTGGAGGACCTGGACGGGGTCCTTATGGGGTCAATGAGGCCTGAATTGCTCTCAACAGGAAAAAAGTCCCTCCAGGTTACAACTCAGTTGACCATGTTATCCAGGACGCCCTGGTCCTGGCAGGAATCTACGGGTTTGCGGCCCCGCCTGAGAAACTGCTGCTTCACTCCCACCTCACCATCCTCCCTTTTACCAGCAGGCGAGAACATTTTAACCAGGGTGTATCCACCGTCCACGGTATGGCGGTGGAGGTTGTGCGCCACCTCCATTGTGGGGTGGGTACATACCGCCAAACCCATTATAGGTGCTCCTAATTTATTCTCTATACCAATAAATATATTTACCCTCTAGATTATTTTTATCATAATTAATAATTTTATAAAATAATATTTTAGCAAACATTACTTACAAAATAAATTCCAGGGAAGGTTTTAATAAAAGCATATAATATATGTTAATAAAATCTACTTCTAATTTGTATGATTTACATTTATTTTTTTTAGTTTGCTTTTTATATTTTTTTGCCAAAAATGATATTGATGTGTTTGCGTAATCCATTATCAAGCGTTTGGGATACCCTTGGATGCAATAATAAAAAAGGATTATAAATAAATTACTAACCCTCATTGATGGTTGTGCTGAATGTGATTGTGGGCTTAGAAACATCTAAATATAAAAATATATTTAATAAATCTTGAATAGTAAATTAGATAATATAAAAAAGTCAGACAAGCTAAGCCTTTAATTGATTGGCTGATTTGCAAGGCACGTGGGAATAAACAAATCAGCGTGGCCATAGAATTTGGCCACGGTCTCAGCTGGGAGGGTATGGATCCCGGCCTGCAGCAAATTAAAAAGGTCCTCTGTCCCAGTTGGGGTTCCTCACTTGACGACTCACTTGAGCCACCCAAAGACTTCCTCAATGGGATTTAGGAAGGGCAAATAGGCAGGGAGGAAGAGAAGGCGCATATTTGCCGTGGCCAATTGCAGGGGGCCTACTGCAATGCTCGTGTCAATTGATGGAAATTCTTCAAGAATATCTGCCACCTTGTGGAGACCAACATTGTCCAGCACAATTACGTTGGTGAAGCCCGGGCTTGTGCGCCTCAGGTGCTCCTGGACCAATTGGAGGAATGATAGGAAGGTCCGGCTATTGTGAGATCCCAATATCATTTGGTAGAGCTCAACCCCCTTTGGACTGAGGAGAGCCACCATCAAATAGGCTATGGCGCGGACTGTAGCATGCCAAGCCATCCTGTCATTGGAGCCTCTGGGGACATACCCATACTCATTGCGCATTGACAAGGCAAATGCTGATTTGTTGATGTAGTAAAATTTGACTGTCCCCTTGGCTTTTAGGGCATTATACGCCTCTGTGTATTTTCTCCGGGTCTCAATATTGGCTGGGCTGTTCCAATTGTTTGGGGATACCCTGAGTTTTTTCCAGGAAAATCACATTCCCTTGACCAAATGATAATAGAAGGAAATTGAGGCCTCAACCCCAAAAGCAGACTTGACCATGGCCTGTATATTTGCCAGTTCAATATGGCAATCCCAGGTTATCCACTGGTGGATTGCCCATTTGTGCTCCTTTGTGAGCATGGTCAACACACGCAAGGATTTCTCCGCGGCAAGGACTCAACCCGTGTTGAGGAACTTGTTGAAGGTCTTTGAGGCGTACTTGGGATCCACCCTGACAATGGCTGCGGCCGCCTTGTAAATTGCCTGATTCACACATTAGATTAAGCAGGATGATGTGTTGGATGTCAGGGATGCGCTTCTGAGCGGGCTTTTTAGCAGTGGGGATTGACTCATCAGCATTGGGCAAGGCACAGGGCATAGACACCTTGTTGTAGAAGGCTGAAACTTTCTTGCGCACCAGTTGTCCCTCATCAGTTTGAAAGAACTCGGGCTCCTTGTTGTCCTCCTGATTGCCATTGCTTATGTATGGCTCATAGCTAGTATCAAGTACAGGCTTCACCTTCTCCAGCATGGCTGACAGGACCAACTCTTGCCGGTACACAGCGTCAAACACATACAAAGTAAGTTTTTCCTCCTTGTTTCTAACCATTTTGGTAGTGGTGACCTTGGTGGGCTTCTGGGTCAGCTTGGGGACCCAAGGGTTTATGCTCTGCACCCTATCAGCTTGTGCTCCTTGAACCGGCTGTGTCAGTGCAGCGTCACTATGGAACTCTCCTCTCCTGCCTCCCTCTTGAGTAGTCACTTGTGTTGTACTGAGTCTATTCTTTGACCTGCGGGGCAACCGCAACCGCGGCGCACAACAAGTGCATTGGTACTCTGGTGTTGTGTTCCTTCCATTTTAAAATTTAATAAAATACTAAATAAATTTTAATTAAGTTACACCCTAATTTTAATTTTTGCTTTTATCTGAATATGGATATTTAATTAGAGGTTTTACCACCCAATATCCCAATTATAGATTTTTATTTCTTAATTAGTTGTTTCTGGTTTACAACGCCTATTTTTGAATACCCAAAATAATTCACACCCTTTTTCCTGGATTGTATGCCAAATATAAGCACCCAACACAATGTTTTTAAAGTTTATGTTTCAGATCTTGTGTCTTATTTTAGATGCCTTGGTATCATTCTTGATTACAATTCATTGCACAAACTGTGTGAGTGATTTCATTTGTGGTTTGAGTTCCTATTGTGTTTTGTTTTTGGATTGAGTTTTGACACACCATGTGTGGGTGTATTTCATCACCAATTCACATAGTAAACATATGTACACCAAAAGCCAACTCACACCGTTTTGTTTGTGAATCCATGTATTTCATATTGCATTTTGAATGATTTTGCTTTGCGTGTGAGTACTTTGTTGCTGTGTTGACCCATTTTGCCTATTAGCGCCAAAAATCCCTGTTAACAGAGTGTATATTTTAACCTGCTAGTTGAATTTTGTTTAAATCTGAAATGATTTTGTTTAAATCTGAGTTCATTTTGCTTGTTGCCATAGCTTTTAAAACTACTGTAAGAAAAAATAAAGACCAGTCTTAATGACTGAAAATTTAGTTGAAAAGTCAGTTTCTAAGTCTGGAAAGTGACCACCACTAGCTGGTGGATTAAAACTATCAACAATCAAAGTGTGAGTCCCACTATAAAAGTTGCCTAACTAATGAAAAATCTAATCAAATGGAATCATGGGACTAAGATGGGAAGATGCAAGAGTTAAGAAAAGAAAACACAAGCCACAAAACCTAACAAGTACCTTTTTGGGGTGAAAGTCAAACAATCTCAAATTAAGTTGAGCCTGAGTAAAACTCAGGCTTTTATTCAAGTCTGGTTTTAAGGTAAAAGATAAAGGGGAGGATGGCTAACCAAAAGTAGTTAGTTTGGTTTGGAATAAAGAGCAAAACACAAACACATGTTCTTGGCATCTTAACCTTAAAAATTTAGGCACAAGGTTAAAGAGGAGACAAGGAAAACAGTGGTTAATTTTTTGGTTTGAACCAAAAGAAGAGGGGAGGCAGAAGCACAGGAAAACTCAGTCTGAACTGCTGACGTGAGCGGGAAGAGAAGCAAAGCAAAAAGCAAAAGGTAATTGGTTTCATACTTGGTTAAACTAACTTCGCGCATAGATACCAGGTTTGAAACTTGTTTGTGAAAAGAAAGGTAAGATTGAAGATGAAACTAACTGTTAATGTAGGTAAAATTGACTGGTAGGACAAGGGGATGAAAGGAGAAAGTGTTGAGGATTTAAAATTTGTTGTGAATTGAACCAAAGGATTGAATAAATAATCTTGGTGATCCTTAAAGATGCTAGCAGCAAAATTAAAGAAGGAGAATCCTGACATTCACAATCTGGGTTAGTGTTTTCTAGTGTAATTAATGTGTATTAAAGTTTATTTCAGTTTCTGCCATTATTATTTGAGTTTACTAGTGGCATTCATCTGTGGTTTTAAATTTGGTTCATGAATTCAACAATCCTGCAATTTCAAAAAACATAATAAACTTAATGAAACTGGCTGTTGGATCTGAACACTTCAAATCTGATTTCAGTTAATTCATTTTGTCCATTTGAAACATGCAGCCTGACTTAAAATTTGCAAGGTGTCTATGAGTTCCTGAAATTTGAAATATTTAAATAAAAATACAAATAATTCAATTTAATTAAAAAGGCCATCCCACAAATGTGATTTGACAATCCTGCATTTCTACCTTTAGGTTCTGAATTTACAGTATTATATAATTATCATGACAAGCCACATACTGTCCATCTACACCATGTCAGTCATAGGACTTTTCCAGGAAGTGTTTCTCATAGGTCTCAAAAGTTTTGATCCACATACAACATGAGGGGATATGGTAGAAGTGCCACTGACTATTTTGTAGTTGGGTCATTTCTTGAGAAAATGATTCCATGAGAGGGAGCAATTATAGGTGTTGCAGCAATAATTAATTTTGATAAATTCCCTAACATGTTGCTTCTGGATGATATTTGTAATTTCTTGGATGTTATCAAATAAACATGTTTTTCTACCCCATGTTTGAAAACTACTGTGGTATTTTCAACAATTTAATATGCTCACTATCTTATTGCACCAATTGATCTTGGTGGTTAAGTTCACATATTTATGTGTCATATAAAAATGTGTTTTTTGTGCTTTTCAGAAAAACTATCAAGAACTAGTCTTCAAGCTCCTATCTTCAGAAATAGTGCTTCACCACATTTTGATTTCAATATTTTTAAAGCAAGCAGCATTTACACAAAAAATCTTCCCGCAGTGTCTATTTTGTTAGATATGGTAAAAATAGTTGATTTATTATTTACCCTCATCAAGGTAACTTTAAGGATATACTGTAAATTCAGAATCTGAACGTAAAAATGCGGGATTGTCAAATCCTTGGTCCAAATTTCAAATCACTTTTGCGGGATAGCCTTTTTTTAATTAAATTGAATTACTTGTATTTTTATTTGGATTTTTAAAAATGCGAGAACTCATAGACACTTTGCAAAGTTCAAGTTGAACTGCATATTTCTAATGGAAAAAATGAATTAACTGGAATCAGTTTTGAAGAGTTCAAATCCACCAACCATTTTCATTAAGTTTACTATGTTTTTTGGAATTGCGGGACTGTCAAATCCAAGAACCAAATTTCAAATCACTTTTGAATGCCACTAGTAAACTCAGATATTAATTGCAGGAACTGTAATCCAAATTGAATGTACACTAAGCACACTAGGAAACACCAACCCAAATCAAGAGGCTCCACCATGACTAAAATCAAATGAAAAATCCAGTCTCAACAACCATGTTTAGACAAGAAATTAAGTGAAATGTAATATTGTCTAAACTAGAAATGATGCAATATTCTGCACTCTAAATCACTAATATAGTAACCACAAAACCATATAATAATATATGAGCTACATTCCTGATGACACAGAATTTTTTTAAAAGTTTTTGGCCCCCAGCGTAGCCAGGGGCCATAAAACTTCTTTTCAAGGAAGAAAGAGAGGTGGGAAAGACAAACCATCAGTTTACTACACTATGTATTCATGTATTGCTATTAAGAATTCTTGATTACAGTAGATTTTAAAAAATGCTAATAATAAAATAGAATTATATTACAATCTATCTTATCATGTTGTCTTTTTCTTGATGTGTTGATAGTGTTGTAACTGTGCTGTTTTAGCAAAGTTACAAGGGGAAAAATATTTAGAGGATAGATAATAATCTTTATTGTGAGATAGTGATTATATAGCTATTGGGAATCAATGGATAGCAGGAACATGATTGGTGATCACACGGCTGGATGGAAGAGGGGGTGGCTTGATCCTGCTAATGAGTCAAGCGCCAAATCAAGGTATCCACTGTGAGAGATCATCATTTGTTCATGTTGATTGATTTGGTAATTTGAGTTGACTTCCGGGTCTGGCTTCAAGTGACCGGGTAATCAGATTGCGGGTCACAAACCCGCTTGGTTGAAACCTTGCTGGCGGGTCAAGCCTGCGGTTTTGACACACACCCCCCCCGGCTGAAAGTAGGCCTCCTCAGGAGGCAGGTTGTTGGGGAGGTCGTCAGGAGCCTGGGCGCCATATTGAACCAGTTGTTGTTTGGTGGCAGGCAGGGCAGTTTCCCATTGTTTCTGTCTCTCTTTGCAAGGTTGTAGGCGGTTGTGGTGTAACATCTTGTCTTGCTTGCATTTCCCGAGCCCTTGCACGAGGTAAGTGTTATTGTCGTTTACCTTTAGGATTATTGCTGGCCCTACTTTTTTGGGTTGTAACTTGCTTTTGTCAACATTCATGACCCAGACTTTGTCCCCAACTTCATGTCTCTGGAGGATGGATACAAAGGTTTTTTGTAAGTGTTCCTTTTCTTTGGCTGCTTGTTTGCTGTTGGCCTCTATTACTTGAGGATCAGAGAAAGGGGGGACTTGACTTGGGATTTCCAGTTTGGGTCCTGTCAATGCTTGAATGATATTAGGCTGTGTGCTGTATACCAGTTCAAACGGGCTTTTCCCTGTGGATCTGTTCACTTGGGTTTGGCACACAAGTAATGCAGTTGGTAGCTGCTTATACCATTCTTCAGGTCTCCCGGCGGTGAGTTTGGCTAGGGCTTGCACGAGGCTACCATTAAGCCGCTCTACGCGTCCATTGGCCTGTGGATGGTATGGTGTTGTGACAGTGTGTTTGACCCCGTTTTTGGCAAGGTACACATTGGTGTTTTTGGAGGTCATTTCTTTGCCCCCATCGGTTATCAGGAGTTCTGGCTTTCCAAACTTACTGATTATTTCCTTGCCAATGAATTGTTGGATGTCGTTACCGGTGTGCAATTTCACCGCTTGGGCTACTGGCCACCTTGTCACAAAATTGATGGCTGTGATGATGTATTTTGTCATTGTGCTTTCCTGGCATGGGGCCCACAATGTCCAGGGCCCATACCTTGAACAGTAGTTGGGTTTGAATGGGGAGTACAGACTTAGGCGGGGTTTTGCTTCTGGCAAACTTTTCACAGACCTCACACTGTTCTAGCACTTCCTGGACATTGCAGTATAAGGTTGACCACCAGGCTTTATGTTTTAGGAATTCATATAGATTTTGGCTCTTAGTATGTCCAAGATCTCTGTGGTAGCAAAGAATGGTATTGACTTGTTGATGTGTGGGAATGTAGGGAATGGTTGTGTCATCCAACATCTTTCTGTGAAGAGTCCTGTATACGTCAGCAAAGAGGTGTTCATTCTTGATGACCGTTTCCTTGGTGATATCAGTTGTGCCTGCGGGGAACCTTTTGTCTTTTGTACGTAGCACTAGGAGAGGCCAGTCTGAGTTGAGCCCATTCTCTCCCCTAGAAGCGCAGACATACAGGCGGGACAGGGCGTCCACCATGGCGAGTTTGGCCCTGGGCTTATATTGGATGAGCATGTTAAACCTTTCTAGGATTTCCATCCACTGCGCTTGGCGGCGTGACAAGTTTGCCTGTGTCTTGAAATAGATGAGCAACTTATGATTGGTTAGTGCTGTGAATTCTTTCTACTGTTACAGGTAACAGCGCCATTTGACTAGGCAGTGTACAATGGCCAGTAGTTCTTTGTTGTGGATAGGGTATTGAAACTCACCATCTGTCAGCTTGCGCAGCTTGTAGGCTACGGGCAGGAAGTCACTGTCATTATTCTTAATTTGCAGTACTCCCCCAATGGATGCATCTGAAGCGTCGGTTTCTATCTGATATTCTCCGTCTTGTTTGGGGTATTGTAAGATGGGAGCTGTCGTGAGTTTTTCCTTGAGACATCTAAAACAGAGGTCATGTTGGGGGGTCCATACAAACTTGGACTTGGCGCCTGTTATGGCGGACAAGGGGGCGGTCAAGACGCCACAGTTGGGTATGAAGTGCCGTACATAGGCCACCATTTCCAAGAAGGTGTGTAGTTCTGACTTGTCCTTGGGAGGTGGCATTTTGCAGATGGCTTGTATTTTCTGACTGTTGGGTTTGATGCTGTCCTTTGAGACTATGTGTCCCAAGAAGGGTAGTTGCTCCCGGAAGAACTGGCATTTAGAGGGCTTGGCCAGCAGTTTGTGTTGTGCCAGGGTTGCAAAGACTTCCTCCAGGTCCTTGTGATGCTGTTCTACCAAGGGGCTGTAGACAATGATATTGTCCAGGTACACGAGGGCGTGTCTACCTATGTGTGGCACAAACACTTTGTTCATGAAGGTTACAAAGGTGGACGGGGCATTGGTCATGCCAAAGTTGAGTACCACGCATCCGTAGGAACCGTACTTGGTGTGGAAGGCTGTCTTGGGGATGTCTTCCTCCTTGATACAAATCTGATTGTAACCTGCAGTTAGGTCAATCTTGGAGAAGACGGAGGCTCCTCCCAAGGCAACAAAGAGATTGCCAATTGGTGGTAAGGGGTAACAATTCTTGATAGTGACTTTGTTCAAGACGCAGTAGTCTGTGACCAGGCGTAAGGTACCGTCCTTTTTAGCCACAAAGAATACGGAGGCCCCAAAGGGAGACTGTGAGGGGCGGATAAGTCCTTTTTCCAGTGCTTCCTTGAGATAGGCGCGCAGGGCGTTGTCCTTGTTTGGGGTCAGCCTGTAAATAGGGCATGCCTTGGGTACGGCCCCCTTGAGTTGGATAGAGTGTTGGATGTGTTTCTCAGGGGGTAGCCCAGGTAACGCTTCCTTAAAGATTTCTGGGTGACGGGCCACAATGTTGCAATCTTGCAGCGTGGAGGTGTCCTGATGGTCCTTGAAGTGTATGATTTCATACTGGCAGGAGTCCCAGTCAATTGCTTTCAGGTTTTCCTTCTCATCCAAGGTCTCCATGATGCGTATAAAGACGTGGTCTCATAGGAGTTGGTCTACAGAGTCTGGGTAGATTTGGTGGTTGACACCTTTGCGCTTGATGGTCAGCACTGAGGTTGCCCAGTCTACGTGAGGGTTGTTTCTCTGCAACCAGTCTAGTCCCAGTACAATTTCAAACTTAGGGAAGTCAATGACGGGACCTTGGATGATGGAGTGGAGGTTCTCGAGCATGACGGAGAAGGGAGCAGTTTCCTTTGTCACGGCAATGTGATGTTCATCGGCCAGGACCACGTTTTAATCCGCAAAGGATTGTTGGCCGGCTTGAATTTATCCACAAAGCTGCTGTTGACTAAGGTTTGATCTGCGCCCAAGTCCAAGAGTGCTGAGCCTGTGTAACTGTGAATGCAGAAAGGGTAAGACATCAATTTATTGGGATGTCTGACAATGGTGTATAGTACTGGGTCTTCCAAGGGCACTTGGATCATTGGGCATTGGTCCACGTCCTCGGGTTGGTATTCATTGTTGGGCGGGTCAGGAGTTGCGTGGGAAGAGCTTGGCTTGCTTAGTGCTCTCCCTGGGCTTTTCCCTCATCTTGGTTGCCTTGGGTGGCGGTGACACGGAAATGGGTACAATTTGATTGGCCGTTATTTCCATTCCCATTCCCATTCCCATTTGATCCCGTGGGTTTGTGGTTGTTGTTGTTACCATTACCTCCAGGAGGTGGTCGCGAGGAGCGCCCACTTGAATGTGAGTCCTTGGGTCTCTCCCGTTTCCCGGTCTGTGCCTTGTGCAGAGCGTTGGAGGTTTGTTCCGCTTTTTCTGCTTCACGGTACAGGCTTTGTAGGTTGGTAACTTGGTCCAGGTTCACATGTCTCATCACGTGCAACTTGAGAGCGTTGTAGTACATGAGGTGTGTTGCTGGGGTGTCAAAGGCCATGTTGGATGGGGCGCGGAGACAGAGTTCCTTGTAGGAGCGGGTGAGTTCTTTTACAGTGCCTGTCTGGGTTAGGTTCTTTACTTGGCATATGATCATGAGTGCTGTATCCTTAAGCACAAATCTTGCCAAGAAGTCCTGTTTAAAGGTGTCCCAGTTCTTGTCAGTGTGCTCTTTGTGCCACTTGTTGCACCAGGTGCCAGCGTCATGGGTCAGACAAATGGAAATCTCTGCAATCCAAAACTGCTGTGGGCACTCCATCTGAGCCAACTTGCTTTGGGCGGACTGAATCCATGTGGCAGCATTGTCGTTGTTGGCCCCTGCAAAGGGTTCCAAGGCAGCGCTGCAAAGTCTTTGTGCGACATAGGCGGGCATGGTGGTCTCATCTGCTGGTCGTGGCATTGATGAGGGAGCCTGAAAGAACCCTAGGGCGGACAGGGCGTTGAAGGCGGGTAGTGGGATCACCGTGTTTTGATAGAGGACAAAACCATCAGGTATCTTGGTACCAGGAGTGTACGGCGTCCAGTCGGGCGGGAGGCCAGACATAATTCTGTCGAGGATTTGTTGGCTGCAGCGTGTGCAAGCAACATGCAGAATTTTTCAAGATAAGGTAGGATGGAGAACCTACCTGTGCTACCAATGTCGTAACTGTGCTATTTTAGCAGAGTTACAAGGGGAAAAATATTTAGAGGATAGATAATAATCTTTATTGTGAGATAGTGATTATATAGCTATTGTGAATCAATGGATAGCAGGAACATGATTGGTGATCACACGGCTGGATGAAAGAGGGGGTGGCTTGATCCTGCTAATGAGTCAAGCGCCAAATTGAGGTATCTACCGTGAGGGATCATCATTTGTTCATGTTGATTGATTTGGTAATTTGAGTTGACTTCCTAGTCTGGCTTTGAGTGACTGGGTAATCGGATTGTGGGTCACGAACCCGCTTGGTTGGAACCTTGCTGGCGGGTTGAGCCTGTGGTTTTGACAATAGTTCATTTGCTGTTGATAATGTGCTTGCGTTTAATTGGATAGTTTCACCTCCAGTTGCCTTGGTGATAGAAAATCAAGTTGTCTCTGCGACCACAGCTGGTCTCAGGGAGGCAACTGGAGGTGAAGCTATCTAATTAATTGCAAGCACATTATTAACAGCAAATGAACTATCAACACATCATGGAAAAGACAATGTGATAAGATAGATTGTAATAATATTATTCTATTTTATTATTAGCGTTTTTAAAATCTACTGTAATCAAGCATCTAAATTTTAGCCGCCCTAAAATGAAATAGTGTGATTTTTGAGAATGCCTATGGTTCCTAAAAGAATTAGCACAAATCCACTCTAGATCTTTTAGCATCCTTTTTGAGACACTCATAAATTATATTTATTTCAAATTCACCTCATTTTTGATTTGAAATTTAGTTCTTGGATTTGACAATCCCGCAATTTCAGATTTGTTAATTTTTACATGATGTCTATGATTTGTTTGAAATACAGGAAATCTCAAATTGTACATTAGAATCCCACATTTCTGATTCATGTATCCCGAATTTGTTTGCTGAGTTTTGTCTTTTGTTAGTTGAGTTATCTGCTCAAGAGATTCAAAATTTGCCAATTTACATAAACTAAAAAAAGTCAAATTAACTTGTTAATTTATTAATTATTTTATTTTCACTCAGCTGAGTTGCCCGAAAAAGTGATTTGAAATTTGGATCAAGGATTTGACAATTCCTGCATTTTTACGTTCAGGTTCTGAATTTACAGTATAAAAATTTACTCGAAATAGATTCAAGTCTACAACAAAGGTAGTTATATTTAAGCAATGACTAGTTTTAATACCTGGTGTAGTGGTGAGCTACAAAATTACACAAAAACAAGGGTAAGAGGATAAACAGTTTATTTAAAGTGAGCTAAATTCACTTTTATAGCTAACAGATAGCATTAACCGATTTATTCGAATCCATCGAATTCGAGGCTAACCAATCACATTGGGGATCAGGCTGTTTCAGGACATTGGCTCTGATTTAATTGGTTAATAATGTTCTTTCAGTTAAATCAAACTCATTAAGTAAAGCTGAGCATATTCTTGCAAACAAAAACCAGAGTTCTTATTAAATCCATGGCTACTTTATATAGGCTGATCTCAGCTATTTACCAAAACCCATCCAAGTTTTCCTACCTTAGCTAGTTCCTTTTTAATATGGGATATTTGGGTTAACATATTATTAATTGTATAATATATTTAAATGAAGCGAAACTCTCAAATTGCATCAAAGCTCGACAAAGAGCGTTCTCCTTCCCCTACTAAAGAGCGGGATAGCAATAGGCTATTAAATGATCAAAAAGATTCCCCACTTCAATATCCCTCTTCCCACCTTTCTCCAACTACTGGTTATGTAAGATATGGTACCCAAACTTCAAAAACCCCAACTGCTTCTTCCCCACTTCTTGCTCGACCCGCCTCTGGAACACCTATCTTTTCTAACGCCAGCCCAAAATATCAACCTGGAGTACCAAGTTCACCACTTCAGTATCCCCAGTCTTATAGTTTCTTCGAAAAACCAAGTGACTCAGTCCTATGGGCTTCCCGAATGGAACTAAGAGATAAGTCTCAGTTTGCTTTACAAGAATTCTCTACTTTGGCAAAGGTAATATTTTTATATTACCAGATGATCACTGACTTCCCTCTTCTTAAGTTGAATCTTTAAACAAACGATTGTTCTCAAAGTACTCCTTATTCTTTTAAAAACTCCATATCCCATATTGCTTACATTTTGATGTCTACCTCACAAACTATATCGCAAACAACCTTATTGCTCTCTTTTTTGCTTGAAGACTTCCCCACTGTATTACATTTAAAATGAGATTTTTCAAAAACGTTTACAAAATATTATTTTTCTTCTAAATATGCACCTGTAATACCTTATTTAGGAAGCAAGCAGCTCCCAAGATGTTTCTGAGGATATATTACGGGTTGCTAAAGCTTTCTCTCAACTTGAAGTCAACATCAAGAACACCTCTAATATTTTGACTCGAATGAAGGCTTCAGTTGCTGATGTTCATCAAAGGTAATTTTCTTTTTGTCAAGTTAGTGCCCTCACTCACCATATCCATACTTTCAGTAACGAGGGAATTTTAGAAGCGTAAGTGTATTTTTAAATGTGAAGATTGCACTGTAATGTGATCGGGGTTGTTAAATTGCGGTCTATAAGAGGTTTTAATTTTCCAATGATTTATATCTTTTTTAGGCTCAAAACTCTCCCAAATATTTCTGAGGGTTTAGCCATTGATGATCTTGTAAAACCAATTCCATCTATTTCAGCTCCTAACAGTGGAAGCAAATTGCCGCCATATTAAAGTTTCTTTGGGTATGTTCAGATGTTTTATACACCAAGCAAATGCCGGTGTATATTACTGGTTGTTATGATAGGCAGTGTTTACAACCTTATCCTTTACTGGGCTTTTTTAATATTATCAGTCAAGGCTTCTTTCAGATATCGTGAGTTGCAATTTATATTAAAGAAGCATTCCTTAATGTTTTTAGCTTGTTGTTTTTGACCACTTGTTATATATTTTTTGTGACATGTTCGTTTTTATATATAACTTAAATTTTCAAAATGGTTTGGTTGTTTGAGTAACTATAAAGCTAAATTTCTCAAGATTGAAAGAAATTTAGTTGATTTTAGTCTTTTGTATATTTTTTATATTATTAATCACTGTGTCATGGATAATGCCATCTTAACTGGTATTGTTTGACCTCAGAAATTCAAGAATCAGATATTTCACAGCCAAAAAACCCATGAAGGAGTATGCTGACTTGAATCAGATGATTCATATAAAAGTGGGTTATGGCAAAACAAGTAAAGCTTTCAATGCAACCTTCAAAACAGCTTTTAAAGCTCAAAAATATGAAAATCAGGTAATTTGGTGTTCGTTGACCAAAAAGTTGTTGTGATGCCATCAGGGTTTTGGTCACTTCTGAAGGCTTAGCCTCAAAAGTCAGACTGTTGCAACATCTTTGATTACTCCCTCTCAGGAATCATTTCCCCAAGAAATGACCCAACTATTGAATAGTCAGTGGCACTTCTACTACCCCTCCCCTCATGTTGTACAGGATCAAACATTTTTAATCCTAAAAGTAGAGTAGGGATAGGCTCCAAAATTGTCACAGTTTGTGTTGTGAACAAGCTTCACCTGTCACAATCTGTTTTGTGACTTTAGCTGTTGGTCACATCACAATTCATGCTGATTTGTTTTGTGATGCTAGGAGCAGGTCACAACTGTAATTGTCACATTTTGTGACCTGCTCCTAAAGTCACCAAACAAGTCTGCATGAACTGTGATGTGACTAAGCACAATCCTATCCTGTTTTGTATGTGTCCAATCATAAGTACACAAACTATTCTTTTTGATTAGAATAGATATTTACTCATATTTGAACTAGCATTTTACTAAAATTAGCTGAAACAAACTGTGGTTCAGCAAAACTATCATTCAGAGATAATGATGGATAAAGCTTGTAACAAATTGTAGTTGGAAAATAAGGTCCAGCAACTGAAACGCTCCACTTTTACAACCTTTGCCTTGCACGAAACGGCATCACATGTTCCGTCCTTAAACCCCTTTTTAATTTTGCGTCCTGTGCCCTGCACGAAATGAAATAATCTGTTTCATCCTTGGAAACCGCCATCCCTTTATATTTTGCAACCTACTCAATAGAGTGAGGCACAAGTTGTGGCCTACTCCAAAGGGTGCAGCACAGATCCATCCAGACTGTTTTGCGACCTAATCTGAAACCATCTTAAGAACGGTTTTGTGACTCTACACTCACAAATGCTGTGACTGTCCCAACCCTACCTACAAGAAACGCTATCTGAACAAGCCCTATGTGTCACGGTAAGTTCCATAATGCCAGGTATTGTCCGTCCATGTAAGAAGGCACGGAAGGCCGGAAAACCTGTATCAAAATTGACCGAGTTAACGGATTTAAACCAAACAGTCAATCAAAAATGGGTCACGGCTGCTTCAGTCTTCCAGATGAAACCAGCTCCCCCTTGCATACTGATGTTGATAAATCAACGTAATATGAGGGTCACCCAATATAAGCTTATCAATCAGCATGGTCGTCAGAAACTGGTCACGCAAGGGTTCTTTGCAGCCTGGATTAGATACTTACTTGAAGATGCAGAAGGAATAGGAGATCAAGACTCAGGTGGTATTGCTTAGTCAATTTTTCTAATATATATTGAATAATTTTCCCTGTTTCAACTCTAAGAGTTGAGTCCTCCTAAATTTACTCAATAAAAATCAATTATCCCAAGTTCTAATTTTAAATTTTAAAAATGCATCCTGTGCTTGGGTTGTTGTGGTATATCCCGTACAATCTGATTCTGAACAGAATCATTTCAGGAAGATGAGGCCCAGCATCTGGAACTTTGTCGTCAGCGCCGCAAAATGTTAATTTCATGCCAGCCAATTTTGTAGCTCCTCTCCCCATTCTTGAAGATGAAAATTGTGTCACTTCTCAATGCCCAGAATTCTACGCTGAAGATGCATTGATGCTTTTCCAGGTCATTTATCTTGGTTTACTCTGGTTAGGACTTATTGTTCTACTTAATCCTGGAGTTACAATTGGAAATTTCACAAAAAGATATTTAAAGCCGTGTTGGTGGTTAATCATCAATTCTATGCGGATTTGGGTGGTAATTCCCCATCATTTAGAAACGGCTTCATATTATCCAGTGATTTCCGTCACACTATGACTCTCATGACGTACATGGACAATATGTGGCTTGCCATGATACTATATAACATTCTATCTTCATATCAAATCCAGTGTCAGGGATCCAACCCGTGGGGGGTTCCTGAGAACTCGCGGGCGGACGGCCTGCGGGCCCAGCAGAGAGAGCCCACCACAGGATTGGGGCTAACTTTACAATATAAGATAACAATTTTCCAAGGACTGCCCAAGGTCCGCTTGTAGGCACCATGGAATCAATCAATCCAGTGAGGGTGATATACATCACCCCAAATACTTGGGTGGAAGGGGATTCATCAGTGGCAACAGATTCTTGCGGGCAGTCAGGCCGCGGGGTGTGGGGCGGCGTCATTGGAACCAAATATGCAGGCAGGAAGTTATACTTGTCTCGGAACAGCAGAGGGGGCCAGATAATTTTGGTGCCTTCTCTTTAAAGGACTTCCGTCTCTCTAGTCCTAGCTTCAGGGTCGTGGATTAGGATCTCCTCCAGAGTAAACTGCAAATACGCCGGGTTGGGTGGGTACTTGGTAAAATGTACTGGGCCAAAGGGAGCTCCTGGTGAACGGTAAAGTTTGGGCAGCTGGTCCGCAGTTTCTTGGGTAGGTGAGCACGGGGAGCAGAGCCGCAAGGAGTAGACTGTAGATGAAGTAAAACTAATAACAAGTATGGTATGATCTGGTTGAACAAAAGGTTCATGTCACTTTATTGCAAGGATGGCAATGGGCATTTTCCTGCGGCCCAGGGTATAAGTATGCCCATCTGTCATGGTAAAACTTTCACAAATTCTGTCGGCCTGGGTTTTCTTGATTACCAGGTCTTCCCAGTCATTGGTGGCATCAATTGCAGGGGTTATCTCATTGGCTGGTTCAAACTGAGAAAGCTCAAATTCCCTAGTAAGGTTGTGGGATTGGTTGCCTCTGGGTGGCCCACGTTCTATGGGAAAATCCTCTGTTTCCCCTTCTGTGTGGGCCCAAGTTATTTCAGAATCAGTGGCTGGTCCTGCCTGTTGATTGGCTGTCTTATCAGGAACCCCCAGTGTGGAGGGTATTGACGTAGGTACATTCGGTTCATCAAGCTTAAAAGGATTTTCTGAAGTTGAATCCTGTTCTGATTTGAGCCCAAAAAACTGCGGGCGGCCGGGCGGCTGGCCCTGCGAGCTGGCGGCCCGCAAGGTGCTGGGGTTTGAGTTTTGTAGTTGGGGCTTTTTGGTAAGCATAGTTGATAAGAGTTTGTCACTTGTGACATCCAGTGTCATCCCCCATTTAATTTCCCATTTATCTCATCTTATATACTTTCAAGTAGTATATACTCAACAATACTAAAGTGTATACAGCCAGGGTGATGGTTGATCAAGGGGAGGCCAGAGGGGGGCAGTTAGCGGCGTAGGAGAAGTTTGGTTGTGCTGGATCCTGATAATGCATCTATTTATCTCCTTCTGGTGTAGGATCAAACTGGGTGTAGGATTTTTGGTTACCTTCCAAGCCCAAGGCAAGATGTCAGGACATATGTGAAGATGAGGAGGTTCATCTTTGTCCTGGAAGGGAGATTTGATAATGCTCTAGTACTTTCATTTGTGCTTTAAAGATAAAGTATTTCATGTGATATTAAACTAAGAAGTATTCTCTCA
The DNA here is from genome assembly GCA_014839935.2 of Entomophthora muscae. NCBI lineage: Eukaryota > Fungi > Entomophthoromycota > Entomophthoromycetes > Entomophthorales > Entomophthoraceae > Entomophthora > Entomophthora muscae. The sequence goes on from QTSX02006412.1 coordinate 520,460, forward strand.
ATAATAGCACAATATATCACTAAAGAGTTCAGCTTATTTTATACTTGTTTCAAAAGAAAGGGCACAGTAATAAAACAGTGAACTGGATCACCCAAGAGTCTAGAGGATGCCAGATTGCTGCCTCTTGAAACCTGAACATTTGGGACATTATTTTTCTTGTTATGCCTAGGCGCCAGATTGGTTATTTTATAACTTAATCACATTATTCATATTCAAATTATTCAGAAAGAGTAAAATATAATCAATCCCAAATATTTAATTGATCTTGGGCTTGGGTGATTTTTTAAAAAATAATTCATTGATTTTATAATTGAAAATTGCAACTTATAGTACTACTGAAAATATCTTAAGTGCTACTACAAACCAAAAATATTTATGATGAGTTGCATGGGAGAGTAATAGCAGCCCCAAAGCTATAAATGCTATTACCCTATCTTTGGCTCATCATAAATATTCTTAGTTTGTTTCAGAAAAAAAGGTTGTTGTTTTTGAAAGACTGATAACTCTATTTAAAATACACCCTCTAGTAAGCTGCCCTACTTCATGAACTTGCCCCAATACACTACTAGCATCTTCTGATATTTTTGTTTCTCTGGTATCATCACGTGATTTCAAATGATAAAATATCTCAGAATATTCTGAGAAGCTTTCAAATGTTAAAGGTGAAGTATATAACTTCCCATCTTTCATCAAATATGAAAGATTAATGCGCAGATTTTTAACTTCAAGCTCTCTTTTTATAGGCCTAAATTTCCTTTCATAAATATAAAAAAATGCTTTTTGGGAAACAATTGAACCAGTTAAAGATGAATTGTATAATTCTTTTCTTCTTTCTTCTTTCTCACAAATATTTTTTAGATCATTAATGTTGTTAATATAAAGTACATTTTCTTTTTCCTTTAAAATTTTTGATATTACACCAAAGTGACCATCAACAATGCTTTTTCCATGGCATTCAACAAAACGGTTATATTTTATGGAACCCTTAATATATTTAGGTGCCTCTTTAAATAAGTAATATAAAAATTCATATGATCTAAAATGATTTCCATTATCTGTCCATACTTTTATATTTTTTATTTTTTTAAATCTATCTAATTTAAGAAGACTTATTAGACATTCACCTGAAAATAAAGAATCATGTGATAATATTTGAGACAAAAAATCATGATATTCATATTTAATTTTATTGTTTTCTTTAAAAACTAATGCAAACCCTAATAATGAGATTGGTTTTTTTGAATAAAAACAATTATTGGTCTCAATTGGACCACCTCCAACCTTTAAGTTTTCTTTATAATCTATAACTACAACACAAGACTCATCATCTAGTTCATTAATATCTTTTTTATATTCACAATTTTGATGAACATAAAAGTCTTGGTGCTGATTAATAGTCTTTAAGTCATTGTCTATAGATTCTGGTAATGATAAGTTTTTACTTTCACATTCTTCCTTCTTTTTTTCTAGTGAATTTTTTAAATTACAAATATTGCACATATCAGTTTGTTTTTTACTTTTTATTATATTTTTAGGGATTAATTTATAGTAAGTGGAAATTGAAACTGAAATTTCATTTTTTATTTTCATATTTTCATATATTTCTTTTTTTGTTTTAAGTAGAGAGTATTTAATTTCAGTTGAGTAATTACTCATCTCTTTTTCTATATCTTTATAAATTTTTTCAGGCACTTTTTTTGTAAACTGGCTTGTTTCAAAAGAATTTTCCAGCAATTTTTTAATTATTTTTTTAGTTATTTCTTTTTTTAATGAATAGTTATTATTTTTTTGGCTTTTTTTGTTTAAGCTTACATTTTTATTTTTATTTATTTTTCTTGAGTATTCAAACTCACTTTTGGTTATATTAAACCCCATATCATTAAGCTCTTTTAAAGAGTAACTGGAAGTAACCAGAGATCGCAAGGCTGGGAGATGTTTTTGGGGAGAAGATTTCATGAGATCCTTTAAGTTTTCAATGAACTCATTGCCTTTTTGATTTTGAATAGTTGGCAGGAACTGAGCTTTCCCAAATTCAGTTTGAGTAAGGAAGTGCTTGATGAAATTATCAAGATCATCACCAGCAATAAAGAGGAATGCCTTTTTTAACATTGCAATTCTCTCTCTTTTTGTTGAAGCTCCCAAGGAAAAAAAGGGTAGCATGGAAGAAGTAAATTTAACTGAGGACATGGTAGTATTTTGAATCTGTATTTAGGTCAGATCTTTGATGTGTGCCTTAATGATGGAGTAGTTATGATCAGAATGTGGTCTTTGAATTGGGTTATTTGGATTAGAAGCTTTGTGGTACTTTAGCTCTTATATACCAAGCTAAATGACACCATTCTGAAAGAAATGGTGTGATAGCTTTTATTATAGTTTGAACTTGAATTTATGTTTGCAGAAATTAATTAAATACCCAGTTTTCATGCACAAGTGATATATGTGAAGCAGCTAAGCATTATTATTACATCATATCCTCTTTGTAATCAATGCAAATCAATTAAAATGATGTATTCAGTTAATTGTAACTCTTCCGCATATTTTTAAATGATAAAATATTAAAGAATTCCATTTAAAGAATGCTCAATTTGAGGTTCGAAGCTCACTTGAACCTTAAAATCAATCTAAACAGTGATAAAAACATCCTAACTTCAAACTATCATAAAATCCTAGAGAATTGAGCTTTTTAAATAAAATAAAATGCAAAAATAAAGCTCTCAATCTTATCTTTAATTTCGTCAAATAAAAAACATCTGTTGTGTATTCAAAAAAGAGTATTTATTAGCTTTGAAGTGATCTACTTTATATCATTAGATATAATCATATAATAAAATCTGGATTATGCTCTTTTAAATTACTTTCGCTCTAATATTGAGCATAGTATACATATTAAAATTTTTACACCAATATAAAGATAAGATTCTTAGCTTCATTTTGATAGTTTACAGTGTTAAAAAATATTAATTTTTCATTGAGTTATTAATGTTTAAATATAAATTGTGTAATTAGTTACTTTTTCAAAATCGAACTGTGTTATGCTGCGACTTGAGCAGCATGTGCATTAGAAAATGGCCTAATCTCTAAAATAATGACCCATTTGATTGATAAGGTATTAAATCATAACCCTTCTTAATGTTCTTGGTCAATGCCAAGGTTTAGATTTCTGAGGCTTAGCCATTTGGCTTGGGATCTGTTCCCCTGGCTTTGACAATGCTAGGATTTTGGTTAATCCTGGTGGGCTTTGAGAATCCAAGATTTGAGTTTTGGGCCCTAAATTTGGGCCTACATTGATGCAAACTTTTTTGAATCCTATCTGCATTAATGAATTGACTGATGATTTCAGTTAGTTGCAGACCTGTTTTTATTGGCCCCAGGAGTCTGAGTGCCAGTGAGAGAGGAGAGTTCCGGACTGGGCTGGCTGTGCAGTGGTAGCAGCTGGGTTGCTGGTGCCTGGGCCAGCGGAACAAACCAATAATTTTGTGTAATTATTTAAGAAATAATTTCTTATTTAAATTATTTTTTCTTCATTTTGTCTCTACCAACATTTTCCCAACTAGGAAAAAATGCTGATGATACCCCAAGATTGTGTGTTGTTTTTGAAAGTATTGAATGATAATTTTTCCTTCTTGCACCATATCAAGTAAACTGTTGTTATCTGGTATCTTTCCCCCTAACACCAGAAATATTTCTGACATTGAAAAATTATGCTCATAATTGTCAGGGAGGTGTATTTAGGGATTCAAACCTGTTGGTCACAGCCATATAGTGACATTCTTCACACTCACACTTAAAATGTTTCAGGGCACCAGATGTAAATAGGTCCTTGCTGTAAAAATAATAGCCATCATATAAAAAATCCATTCTTGCCTGAGCAGTCAACATGAACAATAATGGGAAAGCTCATTGTGGATGTTAAGCTTTTATTCTTGTCACACAAGTTCTTGATTTTCTCAGAATCAAAACCAGAAAACCCCTTCTTAAAATCTCTTTTGATTGAATTTCCCCCCTGCATTTGAAGTTACAGATGCTGTCAGGCCTTGGGTGTCTTTTAAGATACTTTTTGCTTTTTTCTGGGCATTCTCTTCATTTGAATCTTTTTATCTTTATTGAAAGTTTCATCTCTGTTTTTTGGGTAAGCTTTTTGGCATGATCTTTACTTCACTTTTCTTTCTCTGTCTTGTGATATTTGATAAACTTTTCATCCCCAGCACTCTTATACCAGGACCTATCTGCCAGAAAAATCTTTTATATTATTCTGGCAAAATTTCTACAAATATCAAATTTTCTGATTATATGGGCCTCAACAATTTAAGTGATAAAATCCATGTTCTGGACCCTTAACTATAAAAAATGATGCTGCAGGCTTGCAACTTCAAGAAACAGTTAAATTTAAGGGCATGTATATTTAAATCATTTCTTTTTAAATGGCTATTTAAATACAGAGGTTGAGCCTGGGTTGCTTTTAAAAGTCATGTAAAACTGGTTGATTTATCAGGTATTCCTCTTAGCTGTTTGGTTGTTAAAAGTGATGCTTTTCTGGATCCAGCCAATCAAATGTGTCTAATTTTTAAGATGCTGTTCCAAAAACAAAAAATTAGATGGTCAAGCCAGTAAGCAGCTCAATAGATTGCTTGAACCAACCAAAACTGTTTTATGTTATTCTCTGTTGTCCTGGAGCCCTGCAAGTGGTGATGCTTTTTTTGAAACAATTTTCTCAAAAGCTTTAATTTGGTGAAGATGCTTTTAAGATGTTAAATCTATAAGTAATTATCAGGGTATATTTTAAGGGTGTTGGATATCAATAATATTAACAACCCTTCAAGTTTAAGTTTCTTTTACTACCTGTCAAGTGGTTGAAATCTCTAACAGTATGATTATATTCCTTTGCTGTCACAGCTATATTTTCTTGGCTATTTATGCTGAGAATTTGTGACTAATATCTTTGCTCAACCAATAAAGTTTTCCTCTCCCAAACTAATTTAGAATCTTATTTTTCAAAATTTAAACACATTGACCATGAAATTAATCAAGAATCTTAATTAGGGATAGTTAAGCATAAATAGTTCCTAAAGTTTATTTTTTTGAATACAAGGGTAACCTCTGTTTCAGTAGGAACTAAATCTGTTAAATTTGTGTAAATTCTTTTGGAGTGAAAATAAAATTGGTGAGAGTATAATTATCACACCATCATCAAAATTGCCAAGAGAAAAGTACACTGGAACTTCAAACCAATGAATCTACAAAGAGAAGGCACAAAACAAACTGCAAAAATGAGCACAGAGACTGTAAGTAAGAAGTGCAAGTGAGAAACAGAAAAGTAATGATTAATTGACAACAGAATGAGAGATGCATGCATTTTCATTGAAACTTTCTACAGCCAGGACAAGAGTAGGCTGAAATGCAAAGTAATGGGGAGAACTTGGCGCCACATATACTTGGCTATTTTAAAAAGTTCTTAGAGTTAGAATAGTCGTTATTGCAGGTAGGTAAAAATATCTGAAAACAAGTTTTCAGCTTGGGGGAGAGGGAGTGTTAAGAGAATCCTTCAAATCCGCACTAGCCTCTGATTGGTCAGTAGGAAAAGTTTTCACCTCCTTTGCCAACTTTTTGATGCTATTTTTATGGCATCATAATTAGGTTTTTTGGGCAACTGGCTGGTCAACTGCCTTTGCGCAAGGGGTGATAGTATCTCAATTTTGAAGCAGAAAAATTCTCAGGGGCAAATATCACAGGCTCTATAAGCTCCTCCACCGGGGCAGCCACTACCCATTTTTTGTCAATAACCTGATTAAAATCCTCTGCTAATTTTAAAGGCTTGTTAGCCTTTTTTTGTGTGACGCTTCTTCTTAGGGCAATCAATCACAGCCAAAAATTTCACTACCATGAAAAAATCAGGCTCTGTCATCAAGATGTCTTCTCAATCTGATGGGGGCTGGCAGTGCGTGATCTAAAGAAAATAGTACATTGCTTTTATCCTATTTGAAAATCTCACTGTAAAGTAAAACATTAAGTCTAAACCTCATTCTGCAAATTCAAAAGAACTTTCATATCTTTTGCCCTCTTGCTACCACCTTCTGGATCTCATATCTAGGGGCAAATTATTTCTTGGGACATTTCAATCCTCTTCTAGGAAAATATTGTTTCTTGGAGAGCTATTTCATATAAGTATGGTATTGGTTTCTGAAGATGCAATAATCAATTTTCTTAATCTGTTGGTCTTTGCTTGTAAAAATGAGAATGTCTTTCTAGGTGAGTGGGTTATTGACACTATCAGAAAAATTCCTGGTTGTTTTTTTGATAACCATATAACAGAGAGTTAGATGATTTTGGGCTTTTGAGTGCTGAATTCCTTGGCTGTATTAGCTGGCTTAAGCAGCTTCTTGTGAAGCATATCTAAATAAATCTTGTTGGTGATAAATATATAAGTGTGAAAAAATGAAATGGGTTTAAAGGGTGGTATTCTTGACCTTTAGTATATATTTTAATTGTTTTTTGAATGCTATTGGGGTTTTATCTTTAGTGGCCTTGAAATTTGAAGTTTTAAGAGAGATTTTGCCAGATTTTTTAAGATGTTAATGTAATTTTTTTAAAATTTTTTCAATGAGGGGTTGGGGGGTTTTATAGTGGTTGTTGGGGGAGTGTTGCTCATTGCTTTTTAAGCTTCTGCTTATTCAAGACGTTTAGAGATGATTTGATTTTAAGGGCCAATTCCCAACTATTTTTGCTTAAATTTTGCTGATAAAAAATGTCCCTGTGCTACAATAGTCTAAGAACCTTTTTGGGGTTAGCAGGGTTGAGGCCTGCAGTGGCTAATTCATCTGCTTTGACAGAAAAGCAGATCTGAATAAGCAAATATGATTAAATATGTGTAGAAAAACTTAGTGACTAGACCCTATTTTTAAGCTTTCATTGGTGAAGCATGCTGTTAACTTTAAGCTATCACTAAAATTTATAAAATACTAAATCACTATTTAGCCTCTTTTGATGTAAAAGAATTATTTCTGTCCAAGTAAACTTCAAACATATTTTTTAAATTTCTTTGATTTCTATACAGTAAAATAAAATAAAGGCTTAGCCAGATCCCAAAACCTGTCCTGGGAAATTTTAAAACATTATAGCTCAAGCCAAGCTTATGCAAAACTGAGTAATAAAGAATAACCCACAAAGATTGTTGAAAGGTGAAGTCTGCCAGCCAAATTTCCACCAAATGTCATAGAACTGATTGGACAAGCAATGGTTGTTAGAATATCTACTGTCTCTGGATTTTATGAAAGCTCCTGGTTATGGGAAAGGAGCTGAAGGACTATATCATGGCTTGAGCTGAGCACATGGTCTCTTTTAAAAAATAACTTTATTAAAGTCAGAAACAACAGTAGAAAAGAATCACAGCTTAAGGAAATTGGGGATATGAGGGTCAATTTAAAGCTGTCACAACACTTATTAGAATGTCTATCTGGTTCATGCTGGAAAATTCCACAATGCAGGTAAGGTCCAATAATAACAAAAATATAGAGGCAGGACAAGCAAGAACAACATAATTTGAACCTGGGACCTCTGGGGCCAAGTTGAGCACCTCAACCAACTCAGGCACATTTTTTGGGAAACACAGTTTTATTCAGGGTTCAAGACAATATTAAAAGGAACATGGCCAATAGAAAAAGGGATGGGGAATGTATAGTTGGAGGACTATTGATGTGAGGGAATATGGATGTCTTTTCACTTGATACCCTTGTGGGATATCATAGAGTCAAGATCAATATTTTTCAAGTGTTTTTCAACCAAATTGGGCACCTAGGGCCAGCTGAGCACAGGATGTAACTGATAACTCTGGCTCAAAGTCACCCAGCTCTAATTAGAATGATTACTTATTTGATAGTTCCTAACATGATCACATACACTGGGTTATATTTTTTTAGAAACTATAGTAGGTTGATGCGAGAGTTCTCACTTTTCATAAGAAGAACCATATTCAGCATTGATTGGTTTAATAGTAAGTGCTGGTGAAGATTTTTAAACCCCAATTAACAATAAAGTAGATATCATTTGATAACCCAGCCTATTTTTATTAGCAATTTTGTTATCATATGCTAAGAACATTGTCAATTAGTTTCATCTCTTTGAGTATCTGTGGTTCTTTCATTTTCCTTCTTTATGGTCTTTTTTGCTTGTGGATTAATATACCCAGCTATTGCTCATAAGGATTAATTTTCAATATCAACAACCTTAAAGAAATACCTAGATGCTTGCTATCTCACTATATTGTTGTTGATAAAAGCTTTACAAAGCTGTAATGGGATGGTTGTCAACCTCCAGCCCTGTAAAAAGCCTGTATTTTTAAACCACTGAAATTCTTAACTAATGCAAAAGCACCCAGACCTTTATCCTCCCAGGGTTAGTCAAACTCAGATGCATCCAGAAATCTTTGAAATCTTCTAGCATACTGTTGGTCGGCTGGGCTTTAAAAACGGTTGATTCATGAGTGACCTGGTGGTTGAAATGCACAGATACTTGTCAAATTAAAAGATCCATGGTTAATCTCATGCAGAGTATCTAAGGCTAGTAGCTAGTCTAGTTGAAGAAAGAGGTTAGGTATCCTCTAACTAGGTTGCCTACACTGTTGGCTATAATGTACAGCTCTCCCAGGATCAAGCTGGTGATAGGGGAAGATATATCATTGTAGTTTAAATGTCACCTGGCATTGAAACTGGAGGGCTTAAATTTTTTATTGTTGCTAAAAGTTGAACTGCATCTGAGACAAGATAGCTGCTTCGTCTCAAGGGAATGCTATATACCGTAGTTTTCAAACCTGTTGGGATAAACATATATTAGTCAGTTTAGAATGCATGAACTCGGTCTAAAAGGGAAATCAAAAATTAAGAAATTTATATTAAATTACAATAGATTTGGATCCACTTTGATTTCGTTTTTAGACTGAGTTCATGCATTCTAAACTGACCAATATACATTTATCTCAACAGGTTTGAAAACTACTGTACAAACTTATATTTAATGATATCTTTAGCCAGAAGGCTACATCTGATTTTATAGCCTGCCATGCCTTGAAGCATACTTGGCCAAAAGCTAGATTTAACTTCAGATGTTGAGAAATGGACAATAATTTTACCTCTCTGTGGAAAATTCAATCTGTAAGAAATAATTTAAGATATAATTTATGCAGATTTATTGAATCAATGCAGTTTAAAGTTGCCTTAGTTGCGATCTTTACGCTTGCCCTGGATGATCTCTGCTCCATTAGGCTGGCCATAATCAGCGCCTTGGTAGGCCTCTTTCATCAAGGCTAGGTTGATTTTACGTGTTTCCTAATTGTCAGAGTTGAAGTGGGGCTTTAACTTACTGCGTGGTCGACAATGGGCCGCGGGTAATCCTTGCCGATGATGCATTTGGCCCGGCGCTGGACATCCAACGGAGCAGTCCATGGCTCGTAAATGTACTTTGGAGGCATGTGCTTCAAAGCAGGGATCCAATGGCGCACATAGTTGCCGTCAGGGTCAGTCTTTTTGGGAAACACGATAGGGGAGTAGACTCGGAAATATTGAGTGAAAAACGCACTTGCACTGAAAAATGAGGATGGCATACCGGGAAGCTTACCTCAGCCATAACCAATTGGCGGAATTCAAGCTCCAATCGGCATCAAGAAGCAGTTCTTCAAACACTTCTGCGCCTCGCTCTACATTCAGGTAAGAGAAGCACGTGTGACTTACCCCAGCTGATGTAAAGATTTCCTCGCGTCAAGAAACAAGCTACGGCATGCCGAGCAAGGTGATGGATCCATCCCTCTTTACGTAATTGTGTCATGGCAGCATCGATCCAAGGAAACCCTGTACGCCCTTCCCTCCACGCCTCGAGGTGAGGACTGGAATCTCCTTTCTGCGGGCATTTCCATTCCATCTGCAAGCATATGGGATTCTGCTTCATGCTATCGAACCCTGGAACGGCATATCCACAAAGATAGAAGAACTCTCGCCAAAGGAGCTGGCCACGCAACGATTCTGGGGGTTTGCTAGAAGTCTTCAACGCAGGCTTTTCAATTGCCCAGAGCTCCTGATGGAAAAGGCGAGGTGATAAGCAACCGAACTTCAGGTAGGGCGAGAGGATTGTTGTGGAAGCTGTAGGATAAAAGGCCGTGGGTGCCGTCTCAGGTTTTTTAAAGTTTATTACTCGAGCCTTGTCTTTGAGAAAGCTATTCATGCGTTCGAGTGCAACAGTTTCGCCTCCCCTTGTGTGGTTAGTACTTGTCATCTTTGGATTTACTTGTGGGGGGACTCTTCCTCTTTGGAAGGTAGCTCCAGATTAAGCTCTTCAGAAGAAGGCACGCTGAAATCTCCATTAGGGCCTGCCACTTCAGGGCCCAAGGCTTCGATTAAGTTATCAAGGCTGGTATATGCAGAAGGAATCTTGGTAGGTGCAGGGATAGGCAGCGGCACGCAATCACCGTTAGATTCTGCCTTCAAGGCCTTGGAGATGAAGGCCCGATAAGTCAGAGGGGGGACACCCCTTTTCCATATATTTTTTTCATAATCAGTTTCGGGAGGCTTCAATAAGGACTCAGGATCAAACAGAGTGTGTGAAGTAAAGGAAGCCACATCACAAGAGTAATCTTTCAGTTCTTTCATCACCTCCCCGTCTCTATACAGCGCATATGGCTCAGTATCCTTCTCGAAAGTGAGATGCTTAGCATCTAAAGCCTTCACCAACTCGGGAAGAATTTTCAACGGGTTTCCTCTTAAAACAAATAGCCTGGAATCATGCTCCTTAAGACGCAACATTTAAATCCTCTAGACATTCTAACCTATGCGCCCTCAGAGCTTTAATTGCAACTCAAAATCGCTGTGCAAATAAAATCCTTACAGAAACTTCCAACGCCGGACACCAATCCGAGGGGAGTTCGTCTGGCTCGCCTCGACAAAGAAAGGGTCAAGGATGAAAATGGGGTATACCCCCGTAACTCCTGGGCGTTGGCAGAGATCAGTTAACGCTGGGTTGTCGTGAAGTCGCAGCCCCTTTCGGAACCAGTGAATTGAACTCATTAAAAGTTGAAGTAGAGGATATCGATTCTTTCTACTAGCAATCTCAACGTTAGAACATTCTACAAACCTAGACGGAGAAAAGCAAGCCACATTGACCTGTTTTTTTGGAGCATGAAGCTTTTGACTATGTCATCACAAATTTAAAGCAGTTTGAAAGAGCTTGCATTTTTAGCCAGACGTGGAAACAGTAAATTCAAGCTACAAATAAAAAACTTGAACTAGCATAAAAGTATTGAATTTGCAAAGTAAATCGAGTTTCAGAAATTTAAAAAAATAATCTAATTTAGGCAAATTACAATGCTCTCCATCCAGACTCGTTTAAAATAATAGCAAACTAGGAAACTTAAATTTAACAAACTCATGAAATATTACTTCACGTAAAAAGTGGAACTTGGATTATCTACAATATCTTCTGGAGAGCAACTTCATCATAAACAGAATCCTAGTCTTCAGGGAGCTGAAGCTAGTGACGTCTCTATTGGCCATAGCAGGGGACGATATCCAAAACTTGGGAAAAGTTTAATGTTGGATGGGGGTTCGAAAATGATAAATTGCATTCTGAAGCCTCACTTAGCCAAGAATCACTTCTTTTCTCGAAATTAGCCTTAAAGTAAGATCGAATAAAGCATTTAACATGATTTTTATGTTTTAGTTAAAGTACAGAGCATTAGTACCTAGCATTTCTTTTGAAGTCAGGCTTTGTAATGTTTTTAATTTTCATTGTTAGTTTGGTAGCATATACCTGCATCCTCTTTTACAGTTTCTTCCCCATTCCAGGGCGCAAAGCACTTTATTCCTTTGACTTCAAAGTTTCAAATCGGTAGAATTTTTCGACTTATAGATCTAATTAAAACTATGCAATCTTCTCTGGATTGGGTGCATATATGAGCAATTCTGAGTATATATTGTTAAGGCCCGATGTTTAAAACATTTAATCAGGAGACCGAATATGATATCCCTTCTGTACTATTTATCCTTTCGACTTGCTTTTTTATTTAAATAGGTTCTCATTCTTTGCTGCTGGCCAGCGCCTTATATGCTGCCAGCCAAATAAACAGGATATCGTGGGGCTTTTTTATAGAGCAATTTCAAAAAGCCAATAAATGTTAGTCCCCAAAATCACAATAGTTTTGTAAGGGTTGACGTTATGCTTTCACGAGTTTAAAACAAAGCTGGTTTATATAGTTGCTGAGCCCTGGGGATTTTTCCATCGAGGCTCTACTTTGTCAGTAGCATCCACCTCCAAGTCCATAGAATCTTGTGTTTTGGATGTTAAAAGGAACTTGGTATTATTTTCCGCTTCTCTGTTTAGACTTTTCCTCGAGAAGGCTGTGATTTAAAAAATCCAAAATCAAAATAATTAATTAATTAAATATGGAATTAGATATGACGCTCTCTAAAAACATATCAGTCCACCTACTGCCTTGCAAGATCGAAGCAACAAAAGATGCACGCGTAGAGGATTACTTCGTGACTCAGCCCTACGTGGCTTCTGTAGATAACCTTCCAAGCTACATGAAACAGGATAGCGATGTTGAATTGAAGTAAGATCTTGTCCAATACCCGATCTTACCAGCAGGGAGGCGTATTTTCGCGGGCGGCGGCTTATTGGTCGTCCTGTTTTACTAAGCCAAGATTACGAGGGTGCGTTGCTTGTAAAAGAGGAAGGAAGTTTGACAAAAGAGGCTACATTTGATAGCTTCACTGTCTTTGAGCATGACTATCCTCCCAATCCAAAAGAAAACCCCTTCCTCCTTGCTCAGGACTGGCTGGCTATCTCCAATGTGGTGAGTGGTTTCATCGAACTTGACTAACGCTACTTGAAGCTTCATGCTCACACGCCAATCGATGAGTAGTGCAGCCTGTATAGCATAGCCACCATTTAAATAGTGACCTGATGTCTGCAATAGAACACTTCCAAAGGGCAATAAAGAATCAATCAATGATCTTGTTTTCAGTGTGAGCACTACCACACTGGAGACATTTTTATCCACTACAGGTAAAATCTTTAGAAGGCTACCATTTCCAAATAGGGCGTTTAAAAAGCAGCCTCATGGGTTATGATTTCATAAATAGATCATACTTGTCTCATTCTATTTGGCTATATATTGTCAAAGCGCTAAACTATACACTAGAGAAGTTGAATACAAGTTTCAAAAATATTTTGAATCTAGAATATCTATCCTAAGACACCAATAAGACTAGACTTTTATGTAACATCCTAAAATTGTAGCCTTCAGAAGTAACTTCCTCAAGCTAGATAATGGTGCAACCTTAGATTTCTCACATTACTCTTCACTCAGTGATTTCTGCCATCTTCACCATGAAGGATGGCACAAATCACTATTTGTGGAAACCAAAGTTAAACCAAACGATAGATGCAAAGTAATCTACATCTCCGTATCAGAAGCCAGCTTTGACCTTGGTGTGCCATCGATATTGTAGTTTATTTTCTTTTCCAGAATCTGCCCCATCACCAGCCAAAGTTTACCTGGCATGGTTATGCACCTTAAAGGTGCACATGCTAAGATGCTAGGAAAAAGCTTGATCTAGAGCTGGTTAGGTTTAGATAGACATCTTAGGGTCCCCTTAAAATTGGCACTAACCAAACACACGCACAAGGGCATAGCAACCTCATAATAGAATTATATGACTTACCATAATGTCAAGTATATACTTCTTGGAAGTATATAAAATGAGATAAGGGGGAAATTAAGAAGAGAAAGATACTTTATCTGATATGAAGATAGAGATTGCTATATAGTGTCATATGAAGCCATATACTGTCCATGTACACCATGGCTTCATGGGGCTTGTTCAGGTAATGTTCCATTTAGGATTCAAAATGGTTTATATCCCACAACATGAACATGGGATAAGAATGCCACCAATTATTCCCCAATCAGGGTGTTTATTGAGAAATTATTTTCCCAAGAGGGAAAAATTGTGGATGTTGCAACAATAAGTAATACCCTTTATTTCCATCAGTTATTGATTGAACCCTATTTTTAAATTAGAGAGCTATAGATCAAGAGCCCAACTACAAGAGCTTCACATAACTATCTACTTGGATAAAGGAGCTTATATATGGGCAACATACCAGCAGCTCTCTGCTGCTAACAGTGTGGGTATAAATATCCATCCTCAAGCTTGGTATGTGTGGGGTTCCTGTTCACCAGTCCCCAATGTGTGTCCTGAATCATAGCCAGGGACTGGCTGGAAGGAGTTGTCATTCCCTAGTAGTGGTAGGTGGCTAGCCTGAAGTTTATACTTGGCTTGCATTACTGCAAACTCTTCCAATACTTTCCCTATAACTAGGCAGGCATCCCCACCATGCACTTGTACTTCAGCTGGTGCTAGTCCCTCTGTGGGCCTGTACCAATCCTTTAACAACCTAGTAAACTCATTCCCAATAAATTCCCTCCTCCTATCTGTCATCTCAAGGTGTCTAATTAACCTTCCCCACTCCTTCTGGGAGGTCTTACTAGTGACAAACTTTTGACAGCTTTTTCAGTAGGTATTCTCCTCCCCTTGGCTAGGGTAGAAGATATTGGTTAACTCACTCATAAGGTCTATCTTCACTACTGGGAAATTTGGGCAGGGGTCAAAAATGGGCTTTTATTTGCTTTAAGAAAGAAAATCCCATTAGAAACCTTCTTGTATATGGCCTGAGGATCAGGAAAACAATTGATATGTGCCAATACTTGGAGTCCTCCAACAATCTCTTGGACTCCTTGTACTTGGTCTTGGGCTCCTGCACCTTAGTCTTGGACTCTTGCTCCTTGCTTGGACTCCTGCTCCTTTATCATGGTCTTCAGCTCTCTGTATAGCTTTAGTGGCCTTGGTATTCCACTTGTTCCAGTCCCAGAAAAGTCTCAGACTGATCCCCCTTTTATAGCTCTGTGTTTCAGTCCCTGTTTTTTCTCAGATTTCTGGCTTTCCAGGCTTAAACTATCCTGTTTCTTCTGCTCTATAATACATTAAACCTTTTTACTTACTTCATCCAATTAAAAACCAGCTTTTTATGCTTCATTCCCTCATTTTTTAGGCTTAGACCCTTCAGTTAAAGCCCTGAAAACAGCAATCAAACAAGCTTTGATCTGCATCCAATCAAACAACCAGATTAAACTGTTTTGCCAAAACGTTTATCCAAATGACTTGATCTTATCCTGGTTTAAACCCAGTGCTGTCTCGCCCCAGATAAAAACTTGCTCTGCATTTCAAATAGTTTTGCCGTGATTCCTGCCACGTTCCTCAGGGCAAACTTGAGCGCTTCCAACTATGTTTTACTTAGGGGATTTTTAAACCCTAATTTCTTCAATGTTTTTCCAAGTTTCTCTGCATTTTCCTCAACATTTTAACCATTTGAATTGCCTGACGCTCACTTATTGCCTCACTTAATCATTTTGGCAAAACTCCAGCCTTCAACCTCAAATTTTCTCTGTCCTGTTTCTGGCTACTTTGGCTCCTTCTTACTCAACCAATTCCTTATAAATTTACAGTCTATTTTCAGTAAAAAAGTTCATAGTTTCACTTATTTATTTATATGATATTAATCTTAATCTTTTTATCATATCTTTTTGGCAGTTTAATTCATTCCTTTTAACTGCTTCTTTCTTATTATTAGTACTAATTCCAGAAGTCTAAGTCCAGCATTCCTGATTCTTCATCCACTTCTGCTAGCCCTTCTTAACCAACCTCCAGTCCTTCAGCTAGTCCTTTTAATGGTCTTCTACTATTTCTCCCTATGAACCACCTTGGTTCCATTTTTCACTATAATCTTTCGGTCCTTCAGCTAGTCTTTCATGTGATCATCCAGTCTTTTTTACTAGTATTCACTGTGATCTCTCACTATGAACTGCCTTGGTTCCATTTTCAGTCCCTGTTACAATACCTCAGACTCAGCAATAAGTCTACAAGGCTACTAGAGTTTGAATGGGCCCATGTAAGTGACCTCCACTTGGGCCATTCAACCACAGACAATCCTCATGTCTGTAGAGCTGACTTTAATCACTCAGGTGGTTAAGTCTGAGCTTTCAGGTGCAAAGTAGCCAACTTTACTTCCCAGAGACCTGATCATTATCAAGTTCTGCAGCTGCTTCCCCAAGCAGCTACCCTGACAACGCCTCTGAGCATATCTATGTCCCCAATGGTAGCTTCAAGACCTCCCCAAAGCCTCCAGGGAAACACAGACAAGGACACCCTACCAGTCTTCTAATTAAGCTAGTTTCTCACAGACCTCCTGTAAGCGCACAAGGACACGTAGAGCTATCTTAGCTTCTCCCTTCCCTAGCAGCCCACATCATCCGTCAGGGTCACATCTTTAATCAGCCCTGATAGCCCGCATTAACCACCAGGGTGATCCACTCCCCACCCCTAGTAGCCATCATTCACTGCTGGGTGGAGACACCCAACTAGCCCACAGCAGCCAAAGTTTCTGCTGGGATATCACATTTCTCACCCCTAGTAGCCAATGTTACCTACTAGGCCTCTACCTGTCCTAAATTCACTATTCCCCCCCAACTTTTAGCATAGAGTCTTTATTGTGGCCAAATCAGCCCTTGCCTGTTCAACAGCCTCCATGTGGACCGTCACAGTACCAGTCCCTCTCTATACCAGCCCCAGAAAAAAGTGCCAGGAGAGTGGCTCTGTATGCATACAACCAGGCTGTGATCTCCCACAGATGTTTTGAAGAGTAGAAGTAGCACTCTTTGGCCAAGGACAATGCGGTGGCATGAAGGTGGCTGTGTTGGCAAAAAATGTTGTGGCTGTAGTTCCCATATACAGCCAAGTCAGATCACTGATGAGGTAGAAGATTGGAAGGTCTGGAATGCCTGGAGTTCAGAAATTAGCATAATGACTGGACAGAGAATTGGAAAATGGATCCCAGCTGTGAATGAAAGTGTGAAGCTCAATAAAGAAGTAGCCATATTCCTATTTCTTGTTGCCCTTCCTGGAGTTGACCCATTTAATCCCAGAAGGCTGTCCTCTAGCCAATAAACTTGGACTTCTATTGTATAAGTGGGAGCAGTGTTTCTCTATTGACAAGTATGATTTGGTCCAAACTGGGCCAGAATACAAGACCAAACTCTTGGCCGAGAATCTATATAAGGGATATGTGCCTTGACAGTCTCCAGCTGCAATTACTGCAATAAGAGAGGAGGTGAAGAAGATGCTACAGGACAACTTGATTGAGGAAAGTCACAGTCCTTAAATGCTCCAATGGTGTGTGTTCCTAATCCTGATGGTAATATTTGGGTGCACATTGACTTTCAGATGATCAATGCCAATGTGGTCAATGATGCTTATCCCATGCACCAGATTGAGGACCAGTTAGATGCTATGCCAGGGTGCTGGTACTTCACAACACTAGACTTAACCAAGGGGTATCACCAGTTGATTCTTGCCAAGAAATCACGGGAGGTGACGGTGTTTAGTACTCTGGGAGGTCTATATCAGTGGGAATTGTTGCCCTTAGGAATGAAGACATTAGGAGCGGTGTTTTAACAAGTGATGGATCAGGTGTTCCAAGGTCTACAGCCAAAGATGGTGGTGTATATTTACAATGTGACAGTGCTCTTGCCTACTCTGGAGCAGCATGTGAAGGACCTGAAACAGGTGTTTTTCATAATTTATCAGGAAGGCTTGAAGGTTAGCTATGCCAAATTTAAGCTGGCACAGAAAAAGATTCCGGTGCTGGGTCACCACATTTCAGGGAACAAGATCTGACCAAATGAGAAAAAGGTGGCCTTGATTGCCCAGATGAAGGCTCCAACTACCATCAAGGGGATAAAGTTATTTATGGGAGCTTTGATGTTTTTCAAGAGGTTTATTCTATATTTGGCAAGTCTGGCAGAGCCCTTATGGCCATTGTGCAGAAAGTAGAGTCCATTTGTCTAGGGAGGAGCCCAGAAGGAGATGTTTAAGCTGCTTAAGCAGAAGTTGATGGATGCTCTGATGTTGCAGTTGCCAAGATGGGATCTTCCGTTTACAATAGAGACCAACATTAGTGGAATTGGGTCAGGGGCGCTGTTAACCCAGAAGGAAGCAGATCAGGTCTGGCCAATTGCCTATGCTTCAAGGATTCTGTGGGGAGCTGAGACAAGGTATTTGGCCACTGAGAGAGAGAGGTTAGCCGTGGTTTGGGCTGTGGATAAGTTTAAATTCTATATGATGGGGTCAACTTTTGTAATCATCACAAATCATGCCCCACTGAAAGCACTGATGACCAAGGCAAACTTGATGGGACATCTATTGAGTTACACGGAGAAGCTAGCCTCTTACAGCTACAATGTTGTGTACTGTCAAGGAAAAGATAATATGGTGGCAGATCTGTTGTCCAGAGCAATGATAGGAATCCAGGAGGGATACACAGAGGATGCTGAGAGACAGACTGAAGCAGTTTGACAAAATAGGAGGTACATCATGCCAGAATACCAGGAGCAGGATGTCCAAGATCTACATTTTTGGTTTGGGGACACTTCAGGTTCCAGAAGTTGACAGGTGCAGTCAGGAGTAGGTACTACTGACCCAAGTTGTATCAGACTGTGGAGAAGATGTTGAGAGAATGCCTGAAGTGTGCAAAATACTCCATGGGGGTCTGAAATTACCCATTGTACCCAATAGAGGCATCATACCCATTTGAGAAAATGGCCCTGGATACAGGACATGTGACACTTACTAGTGGTCAAAAGAATTATTTCCTGGTAGCTGTTGACCTCTTTACAAAGTGGATTGATGTGAAGGCGGTGCAGCGCAATAATGGGTACCAGATAGCCACCTTCATTGAGGAATTCTTGATCTTGAGACATGGGTGTCCAGAGAAGATAATCTCATATTAGTGAACGCCCCTATTCCAGCCAAGAGAAAAAGAGATGTGTTCAAAATGGAATTTGCCACATAGCTTTGTGTCCACCTATCACCCAGAGTCTAATGGGTTGGTGGAGAGAACCATTGGGACGTTGAAGCAGGACAAAGCGCGGATTGCAGATGGGGTTCTCAAAAATTGGAGGACACACATGGCTCATGCAGTAATGGCATACAGACTAATGCCACATGCCAATACTAGGTTAAGTCCATTAAAAATGTTGTATGGAAGGGAAGCGTTGCTCAGCAATGAGGTAGGGCATGTAAGCTACCAGACATGGGAGGACTATGTAGAGGCAGTAGAGGCCCATTCCAAGCTGATCTGGGAGGTGTATGAACAGGCAAGGGAGAAGAAGCAGCAGGCGCAGTATGTACACCAGTCCAAGTGGAAAGCACAAAACAGGTTCAGGATGAACCCTTGGTTTAAGAAAGGAAGTCTGGTGTGGTTTGA